>KZ308473.1:341208-416602 GCA_000376725.2 Ladona fulva | reverse complement strand
TTTTTTATTAATATTTCATCTTCATTATTTAATTAAATCATATGAATTATTAATTTCTACCAATTAAAGTACTTTTTATTCTTACTCTTACCATTTTAGGTTAATTACCATAAGAAACCTGCAGTATTTAATTAAACAGGCATGGAACAAAAAAGTGGAGCGTTATAATACATTACAAAACTAATATGTCCGTATTTGGATATTCATTGCTCACAATACTTGTAACGAATTTTTGAAACATATAATTATATGAACGTAGATATGAATGAGAATTAAATTTATTCGGAAGGACGCGAATTTTCCGCTCTATGCAAAAAAACTTAAAGTTCAGTTAAACTCTAATCGGTTTATTTTCGATAAAATGAAACTCCAAATTGAAAACCGCCGGTATAAAAACTCCTTACGTAAATTTATGAAATCTAATATCTTCAGCAAACAGTTTCGCTAGACATGAACGTAAGAGAATGCAAACATTTGAATACACGTATATTATCCGATCCTACGATATCTCTTTTCCCCTTTTCGATATCCTCTTTAATCTCCTCTATATTTAATCATCCTTGGCGATTTTCGAAATAACGTTGAAATCTCCGCTTCAATTCCCATCGTCTCCTACATTTTTACTCCTCTTCAGTTCGCATTTTTTCATCTTCGCTCTCCGACTCGCGTGTGTATTCCCCTAATCCTTTTCTTTTGCCTCTCCCATTCTCACGCCATTCCTCGCGCTCTAAATTAACCCTTCCACCCCTTCACAAACCGTCTTCTAACCGCTTCCTTCCTCACTCCCACTCCCTTCTCCTTTCTTCTTTGGAATTCCTGACGTCAACTCTTCCCTAACTTTCTCTTCTTATTCTATCTCACTCACGTTTCGCACCCCTCTTACTGAGGTGGGATCTTCTTCGTCCCCTGAATGTATTGAGATTGATCAAAAATTTCCGCTATCACACCCGAGAGATTTCCGTCGTAGCTTTAAAGTTCCAAACTATTTTCATGTAATAATATGTTTCGTTCATTCATGATTATGTACCTAACAGGATTAAAATACAAAATGTAAGGATACGGAAATAAAAATACCATGCAAATTATGGTAAAATTATTATTAATTGTCATTACTTAATTATAATTATACCTAGTAAGGAGAATTCCGAATAACCAAATGGGCAACGCGTTCGACTTCGGAGGTCCCGGGTTCGATTCCCGGTGGGGGCCTAGGTGCGTAATGACCTCAGCTGTCGAAGCACTTTTAGCAGTATCACTTCTACTAAGAATGCTCATCATGAAGAGCACAATTTTATAGCAGTGGAGTGGTTACAATAAAATCATATGAAGACATGGAAGTTCTGCGAAAATATCCTTGGCAAAATGAAATTATAAGTCTATTCCTCACACAATGCAAAATACTGAAAGTAATTCTCTTCCGAGGAAAGCAGGCACACCTAAGGAAAACAATTTTTTATTTGGGGTATTGATTCTTCCAACTCATTCATAGGCAGTAGAAGAATAGAGAAAAATTTAAACAGATCTTGTGTATTATTTGAAGATAGTATCGAAAATACAGTCAGCAGTAGAAACAAAATTATATTTCACGAAAAGTGGGCAAAATTTAACATTATAAATGTCTGAGGCATAACTTAGAACAATAATTTTTACCAAATGACGAAAAGCAAAATTTGTAAATCCTCATTCTGCATTAATCACTTTTTTAAGAATGTAATAAAAGTTGTTTTTTGCCTTAGCGGTTTTTGCAATACAGTCTTGACATTTCCTATGCCAGTATATCGAATCTAGCTATCACTCAAAGTACATGTTCCTACGTTGTGGATGGATTTAGCTTAGGCAAACCGATCTCACCGGAATCAGGTAATGGATTCCCTCTTCATACACTCACACAAGAGCTAACAAACAACGGCACGCTCGGCGGATGAGGCACTTTAGTCGAGTGGATGTGTGATTCTGAAGTATGTACATAACATGTAAAATAAAAATTCAAGTATATTCCAGTTATTGCTGGCCAAAAATAATAGTTGTATTGTTAAAGTGGAAGTAAATGTAAATTAGATTAAAATAAAATTGAGGGCCAACATCACTGAAACCGACATGTCAATTCCATCGTAAATTATAAACCGTAAAAAAAGGTCTCTTCAAAAAAGTGGATATTCACACTCCTATGGAAATGTAAACTCACCTATTAAAAATAGTTAGATCGATATCTTGTTTTTCTTGCAATTTACACTTACCTTAATATAATGAGGCTTTTAATATACGATGAGGCTGTTAACTGTAAGGTTACTTCTGAATTTCCTTATCTTTTATATTTTATACAACAAACTTCCGTAAGTGGATAGAAAAAATGCATAGATACCTAACGTAAGTGCGTTCAGTAGTAGTAGTACTGTTAAAAGTGCTTCGACAACTTAGGTCATTTCGCACGTAGGTCCCCACCGGGAATCGAACCCGGGACCGCTTTCGTCGAAGGCGAACGCGTTGCCCACTTGGCTATCTGGAAGCCCCGTAAGTGCGTTCAGGCTAGTACGATAAAATCCGTTTTCCTCTCGCTTCCTCTCGATAATCGCTGGAAATCACCCACGGCGTGGCCATTACGAGAATTAAGACGTAGCGTTAACTTAGCGAGCGTTTTAATTTCTTTGTGACTTTGTCTTCTTTTTAAGGCCTTTCATACTTCAAGAATTGTCGGCTCTATGAAGCGGCTTCAATCATCCCCTCCTAGAATAGATTTATCCCTCAGCATTGTTAAAATAAGCATTTCTTAAAAAGAAGAATTCAGCAATTGTCATTTAAATTAAAAGCATATCGAAATTTCTTCCGTCTATCAAAATGAAACTTTCCCTTAAATGGTGTTTTACCTTATCGAATGTAATCGGTACAGTACAAAATATTATCTTGTTACTTTGGGTATTGCAGAAAAGACAAACTTGACATTCTTTGTGTAGGTGAAAGCTCGCTCCTAAGGAAAAATACGGTGAGAAGTTGAAGGACAAAATCATGATAGAAAAGCAGACCAAAGGGAGGAAAATTGTTGAGATGACTACATTTTTTGCGTTGTGGTGAGAGCCAGAACAAAGGGCGTCGCGAGAAGAATGAGAAGTAGTCTGCAAGGAAAAAGGGATTTGAAACACCCCAGGGAAGGTAGACTCCTTCTGCATAATTATTTTCCCGAGAATAGAAATAGGTGAGATAGTTTTATTAAAATAATAGGCAGCTCAGAGTTTCTCTCAACAGCGTCGCAGTATTTTTATCAAAGTTCTGTATATAGAGGTTAAAGAGGATATCTAGCGGGCGAAGTAAGGATATGAAATAAGAAATAGTTAATTTCAAGCTTAACACTATTTTTTTTAGCTCTTTTGTATTTCGTTATCATATTTGTAAGGATTACAGTTATTCAAAGGGTTCCATGTACTTGTTCTTTCAGACTTAACTGGACATAATACCATGCACCTGAAATGCCTCACTCCCATGATGAATCATCTTTCATAGATTTATAATTTATGCAGTGAATTGCGTATATCTGTCATTAGTAGTTAAATAAATAAATAATAACCTTATGCAAATGAGATTGAGAGCGTAAGATCTTTTTCCTTCTAAATCATCGGTGATATCATTTCTACGAAAATGGACATTTTTTATAGAACGAAAAATAAGCCATAAGAGCTTAGGGTTCTTAATTTTATTTAAGCTAGTGCCTGTACTGCACAATGAAATTGTGTTAAAGAATCATTACAATTGTTAGCGCACCACAATTACGTGCGTGTGTTTTACTTATGTTTTTGTAATACGTATATAATTTGTATTGAGCTTTGGGAAAAATGACACCATTGAACCATCTAGGGGTTCTTTCGTTGAAGTTCGTTCCCAGTCTTTACTAGTTACTAGCCATTCTCCTCCTCTCCATTGTCAATGGAGAGGAGGAGAATCATATCAAGTTTAGTCATCTGTGATTCGCATGGAACTAACGAGAAGGCAAACATTCCTGTCCAAGAAGCAGATCCTTTTTCAGTATCAGAATTCAATAAGGTTTGATTTCAAGTGGGAAACTTTTGCAAAGTACACCAGTCCAGCGTACAAACAGCTAAGTTTAAAGATTCAAGAAAGCAAATTCTTTCCAGAAGCCAATCGAATGAAGGTATAGGTTAATAAAGTTTATAATTAAGGAAAGATATATACTTTTCAACACTTTTTGTGAGGACAAATATATATCTTACCTTTATTATGGATTTCCACAATATTTCGGCCACCTCCATAGATTTTATAATAAAGATTAAGCGCACCAAGCATTAAAAATGCTTCAATTTTGGCAGATGCATTAATTTGGTATTCCTTACGCAGTATTTGCGTGAAGCGTTTCTCATGTTTTATTTTCAGTTACAATTAGTCTGGAAAATAATTATATAGTTTTTAGTATGCGAGAGATATTTTTTGCTACAATATCTTATTCGTTATTTATATCAGGATCATTACAGTGTTTCGTAGAATTTGACCTTTAAAAGTTAATTTCAATTGTTAGCAAACATTAATATATTAATTATATCTACGTACGAAAAAAGGAATCATAATACGCTCACTCAAAGTGAAAGATCTACATATCTTTTATTATTCCAAAATAGACTATTTATGCATATTTTTCGATGTCTTTCAAGATTATTATTATTGGAAAGTCTACGATTTGGAACCTGCTCAAGGTATCAAACGCATTAATAGTCATTATCACATTAATAACATATCCGTCAAAATGTACAATAAAAAAATAATATGACATAATCAATACAATGCAGATACAATAACGAAATCATAGTAAAAAATTTACTGTTTTCTGATTTTATAGAATATAAACGTTATTGATAAGCACAGTTTTTGTGAAAACCGATTGTTTCAATTTAACTCCAGAATTTGTTTCCTTTTAATGTTTTATTATTCAATGTTATTAATCCGCATCAAGTTCTGGAAGCGAATTCAAAGTCTCCATTCAAGTTCTAGAATCTGACTAATTGTAAGACACAATTATGTAATAATTCTTGCTAATATTATATTTTATAATTCTTAATAACATTTACTGCAATTTATTTTCTAAAGTATCGAGGTGCCATACTTAAACAAAGATAAACTCCACGAGTAAACTGTGACGCAGAACTAACGGCCAGTTTTATAGGCCCATCTGATCGAGGATGATAACGTAAATCACGGCATCACTCAATTCTCTGTTTAAACTAACGTTCGAACTGTTTTATCCTATCTGATCCAAAGGTATCGAAACTGACTCGTCTCCGCATTTGTTTTCGGACTGGAAGAATCAAATGGCTCTCGCAACTGGCGCAAGTCCAGCGCCGGATTTCAGAATTAGGATATCTATTCACACCATCCTATCAATGGCCGCGGATTATGCTAAAATAAATGGATTTTAGATCGGTCCGTGGACGCGTTGTTTAGATATTCGAACCTCCCACTACGACGGGCCTTTCGCACCGGTCTTTTTAGGAAGTTTTTATTTTTACTCTCTCTCTCCATCTAGGTTTTATCGCTTTCTCTTCATTCCCCCTTCCATTCCAGGACTTTATGACTCCTTGCACGCGAAAACACGACCGCCTTCCCAAGTCATCGGCCGATCCACAAGGCGTGCCTTCGACTTCGTTCGTGGTGGGCGTGTGACGTCAAATGCTACCGAGTGACGTCAGGGCGGGTCCACTCAACGCGGAATCTGGTAAGCAAGCAGCCTTCAATCTCTCTCACGTTGCCCCATTATCTTCATTGGAAATACACACCACGTAGGAAAGATGGCGCGAGGGTGATTGCGAGGTATTGTGGATTTCAACGGGGGACGAGTGGACGAAATCTAGCGCTCTTTTTTCTCCCACTTTATTGTCGAAATCGTAGTCCGGGTGAACTCGGACTTATTTTGTAAATGTTGGACCTTTACACTGCACCATATTTTAGGAAAATTTAAAATTCTGTCGCAGCCTAATGATGCGGGATAGCGAAAGATGTGATGACATCCGTAAATCTAGGAAAACGGATTGTTCGGAGACTTCCCTTCCCTTCCAGAGACTTGGTTTCCCTCTCAGTCATGTTATCCATAAATATCAATAAAATGCAGTAAAAAGAGTTTCAATAACCAGTGTGTCCAGACGTCTCAGAGAATAACGGGAGTGAAAAATAGTGACATGACTGGGACTCGAACCTTGGTCTCCCACTTTCCGGATGGTAGCTCAAAGGTTATAATACCTGCCCGGAAAGTGGGAGACCTGGGTTTGAGTCCCGGTCATGTCGCTATTTTTCACACCTGTTTCTCCTTGGGTATCAGCCGTGCGGCTCTTCCGTACTGTGTTATACACATTTCTCTAATCCAGACGTCCCAGTTTTCCGGTAATAGTCCCAGGTTTCAATTATCCCATTCGGGGTTTCGAAAACATTTTTAGGATAAATCAAAATCTATCTTTCGTTTAATTGTGTATCAGTGCAGAGAATAATCGAGACTTGGTAATGTTTTTGTACAAATTTTATTATATGTTCGGTTTCGCCACCAAGTGATGTTACTCCGGTGGATTAGAAATTTGCGTGGAAGTCTTTATTCTTTAATGCTATGGCCTTCTGCGAAATAACGCCTGGCCAAATCGATTTCATTCTTTTTTCTCGACGTTATTCATGTAAGTTCCATAGCTTTGATGATATGAAAGCTAGCGAGGAATAAAGCGATGCTGACAAATGACATTCACTCCGGTCTCTCCATGAAGAATCTAATGCATATTTTCATTCATTATGCCATTGTTCTACACTTAATTTTAATAAAAATAATTCCTACACTGGAATTTATCTATTCTTCTGCGGTAAAGCAACTGAAATCTGCGATAAAAATCAGCAGAATAGCAACTCAAATAATCGGTTTTATGAAGCGAACTTTAAGTAGGTGCGATTAAAAGATCAGAGAGCGTTTGTTTTCACCTTCATCTTACCCCATCTGGAATATGAGGAGAGTACATGGGATTCAGCAATTGAAAGGTGTACTCGCGAACTTGAGAAAGCGTAGTGTAAGGCAGTACGTTAAAACATGCTACGGTAAGGAAGCAAGCGTTATGAAAATACTCTCAGACGCAGGTTGGGAATCCTTGAAATGAATGAGATTAGAGACAAGGAACAATTGCTTAATAAATTCAGAGAAAGTACATTTGCGGAAGACGCATTCAGTGACACGATCTCCCTGCTAATTCGACGGATCCGACAATGAGCGTAAAATAAAAGAAATAGATGTGAGGACAAGTCGTTTTAGGGACTTAGTCTTTCCACGGAGGATATGCAGCAACAATAAGCTAAAGAGGTAGCTCGAAAGCACTCCCTGCCACACGCCGAAAGGCGGAAATGTATGAAATTTACGTAGATGTAGATGCTGGTTCATAGCATTTCGGATCAATGAGGAAATCAAGAGAAAAATACTCCAGTATTCGTCATCGTCTCTTCGCTTTTGGTAGCAATCGGTGAAGGAAACGAGATTCAAACCAATCTTCGGGAATACTTCACAGATTTCATCAATCGTTGATTGGCTAATTGCAATTTTCACGCTCACTCCACTGTTTATGAGTATCCATCCATGATTGTTGGATTCTTGTTTCTTTTGTTTCATGAATATCTCAATTATGGACTCTTCCAATTTAGGAAGCGGAAATCGTATTAATAGTAATTTGATTTTGCATTTACCGTACACCAGAACGTAATTATCTGTGCCCGATAATTCAAATCTCACAATCGAATACTTGTCTAAACGAATTACAGTCGCTCATGTGATGTACGTTCTACTAATTATTGGAAAATGATAAGTTCGGATGAATAGGAGCGTTTTCTTTGTATGTTATTGTAAGCAATTAGGTGGTTTGAGAAGTACTTTTTTATCTATGAAGAGTATGCGACAATCAATATTAATAATAAACTTATTACAAGTATTACCCCATTTATATTTTACTACAGGTGTATATATGCATACATATACTCACATATATTTAAGTCTACGATGAGTAAGCATTTATATCACAGATACTACCTTTACAATTTACTATTCATTTTTATGCAAACATAATCGTACTTAACTTATAACATCATTATTAAACACCATTACAACTGAATAATATAAATATTTATAAGGTTAAAGTTGTCAACATCTGTACTATCACGTACTTTTTTTNCTTATAACATCATTATTAAACACCATTACAACTGAATAATATAAATATTTATAAGGTTAAAGTTGTCAACATCTGTACTATCACGTACTTTTTTTTACATAATTTACAGTTTAAAGAAAATTTACGAGTATTCATAACAAAATGTACACAGTTTTAATCAGAAAATAAAATTGCAGTCTTATTATTTATAAATAAATTATTTAAATGTACTTCATAACTACCCTTTTTATAGACGATTGTTAGTAGTATTTATATCTTAACACAACATATGTAGCATATTGCCAGTAACTTACGATTTCAAAGATGAATTTCCTTTAATATTCGTCCGGTATCGGCTCGAATGTTATTGATCTTGCATAGAGTATTAATCACACCCATAATGCCTGTAATTACTGTTCTGGTGATCTTCACAATGTCATTCAGATCAAAAGATCCATCCATAGATGTGATAAAACTTTTGCTGAACCTTAAGAGTAGCGTTTTGCTCCTATTCTTGGACGTTTCATTGTGTTGACGTAACTCTGAACCGGAGCAAGGAATCCTTTTCTTAGATTTATAGAGAAATGACACCGACCAAAGTCAAATCTCACGCTGCACATTTCATTTAACTACAGAATGGAAAATAAAAAAATACCACTAAATAATTCATATCCTCTTCCTATCTTTAGAGCCGTTATCATAGGCTGTGTAACCGGAGTAATTACAATACCCGTTTGGGGTTTTCCCAAATGTCTTCCTGTGTACCATAGACTAGTCCTAAAAAGCCTCTCGACTGCCTGCAAAACAGTTTAAGGAGTATTTGAAAAACCCATTTTAAGAACAGTTGTGTTCACTTTTCCTTCAGTACAGAGTATTATTTTGATGAAATGTTTGCACCTCCCGCCTCTTTTTTATTATTACTTTATACCGCTACTCCTTGAGTCATACATACATACATTCAGTTGTCTTTCTTGGCGAAAATTGGGTCAAGAGAGATGTACAAATTTAAAAATATAACATGATATAAGATATTAAACTGTAATATGTATACATTTTTAAGAAGCTCAGATGAATAGAAGTAGGCATAGGAAAGAAAGAACCCATAAATATCAATAAAATGCAGTAAAAAGAGTTTCAATAACCAGTGTGTCCAGACGTCTCAGAGAATAACGGGAGTGAAAAATAGTGACATGACTGGGACTCGAACCTAGGTCTCCCACTTTCCGGATGGTAGTTCAAAGGTTATAATACCTGCCCGGAAAGTGGGAGACCTGGGTTTGAGTCCCGGTCATGTCGCTATTTTTCACACCTGTTTCTCCTTGGGTATCAGCCGTGCGGCTCTTCCGTACTGTGTTATACACATTTCTCTAATCCAGACGTCCCAGTTTTCCGGTAATAGTCCCAGGTTTCAATTATCCCATTCGGGGTTTCGAAAACATTTTTATCTATTNAATCTTTTTTCTAAGTACCTGACTTTTGTAGGAAAATAGGAGATCAAATTTACCCTTTAAAAAAATCTTAGAAAATTTCCTATGCACTTAGAGGATTTTTGAGACAAATGAATCACTGATTATATGCATTACTTCCCTCTAGAATGGCTGCTTGATATGTATGTATGTAAAGCGGCGCCAGAATGCAGAAAATAAAATGCTATCTCATCAGATAATTCTTAGATAATTATCATATTACATGGTCCAAAAATTTTACAATATAAACGAGCAACGTAACCTTTCACAGCCATACCGAAAAAATTAGCAGAAAATAATAAAGATTGGAGGTAATAATATTAAGCACAAAAGTCATAAATTCGAATTTTTATTTCAAATATTTATGTGATAACTATAGTTATAGCCACCAACGCCATACATATGATGAAACTGAAGATTTTACTCTATTACTTATGCTAATTTCTTCCATTCAACTGCTTCAAAGATAACTTTCGTGGAATATTTATCAATGGCTGCCTTTTAATCGTTCTATTTGATTTTACCTTGTAGTATTATATACCAGCGTTCATTTCATTTGGAATCCTAGTATATATAAACAAGATATTATACTAATAAACCAACCTTGATGAGTAAAATATCTATTTATCATGTTTTATTATTTTGCGTAACTTTACTAAAAATTATTCTTATGGAATAAGATTCAGGTTATTGAAGCTATTGAAGTTTTTCCGTCTGTTTTATATTCACTGTGAATTAAAATTCGGAAATTAGGAAATAAAATATTCCATAAAGTCGATTGACCATGCGGTTGAGTCTTAAAAATATGTAATATGTCTGCAAGACGCTTCCTCATAGCCAAGGACGCTCTTAATCCTCCCCTTATATTGCTACTGCCACGGCAGATTAATGTAAATAGCAAAGATGAAATTAATTCAACGTTGGGTGAACATATTACCTTCATCAAATAGCTGCATCAAACAGCTGAATTTTGAAACCATTTTTTTCGGTGTACCGGAATTGCAGCGAGTATGCGAACTTAATACTCATATAAAAATCCCTTCGTTGAAATATAATCCCATTAATAATTTAATGGATCGTCGGTCATCGATTCCATTAATGGCAATAAGCTCTTTCCTCCTTGTTTCCTAAATTAGCTCATTGAATTCGTCTCCCATTAGCTCGACCCAATACGATTCTTTCCTTATCTATTCCCTCCTTAAATTTATTGCCAAAAGGGTCCCCATTCCCTGGCCCCGTCCGTATCTCTTCCTCCTCCTTATTTCTCTCAACCGAGAGTAAGTGCTTCTAGTTTCAATCTCAAGTTTTCCTCTTTGGATTCACCTCATTTCACTCCTTCACTAAAGATGACTCCCCTTTTTTCTCTATTTTATTAAAATCTCTCCAAAGACTGGAGATTCCACGTGGAAATCCCCTAATCCCGAGCCGTGCTACTGCTTTTAGGTCGAGGTTTTCTCGAATGATTTTTCTCTTTTTCTCTTCGGCTGTTCAGCTCCTCCCTCTTTTACTTTTTTCAGTCTCTTCATGCTGGAGATCTCTCCCTCTCTTTTTCTCTCACCATAGTGCCTAATTGCCCAACGCTGTCGGCGTTAATCACTCCGGATAAAGTAGTGCACTTTTTCGTTCTTTCTTTTGGATCGCATAGAACTCCCTCTGCAGCTATATTTTTTGTTTATGGGAGAATGATAGCAGATGAAAAATTAAATTTTGTGTCCTGCTCAATTTCATACGCATGCACATAAATTCTTCTTGAAGGTATTTAAATGTGAACGACCTCACATGACCTAGGTTATGAATAAAAGATATATTAATACAGACATATTTCTCTAAGGTATTTAACCATTATACATACATACACACATACATGGGACTTTATTATAATATACTATTTATACTAAATCATTTGTGCATTTTAGATGACCAAATGTTTAATTTAACGTAGATTTCAGATCATTTTCGTGTTGGAATAGAGCAAAAAGCGACGATTTCAGTGCATATTGATTATGCCAAGTTTAAAAATGTCGTTAAATGTTGAATTAATATGTTCTACATAAGTACATAAAATAAATCTCTTACATTAACAATTCCTCTCGCCAAATTTTATTTCCCTCTAGAATGGTTACTTTTTAATCTCTATCACAATGCACGAAGTTGAGAATCTTTTAACTAAGGAGGCAATCTGAGAAGTGCTTCTTTCACTTTTTTCGCTTATAATGAACTCCGTCATGCCTTTTTACTATCTTTCTCAAAGCATTCCTTTTGGATCTAGAAGAGCTACGTCATGTAAAATTTTTAAACCGTTGCCTAAACCTCTCTGATGTAATTTTTCGCTCTCCTCGCTCAAAGAGAATAAAAGTAGGCTTTGGCCCCTTTAACTTGACTTTTACGATGGTTCCTCTTTATTTCGGATGGATTCTTTGCGTATAATCTTTCCAGATCATCATAGCTATTCCATCAGCGAATAATAAAATATCCGCAAATATTCATAAACTGTAATATGTATACATATAAAAAAAGCTCAGATGAATAGAAGTAGGCATAGGAAAGAAAGAACGGTTTTGTGGAGAGAAAGTGTTATTTTTTAATCACATACAAAAAATGTTTCCAGTACAATAAAACACATACTAAAAGAAGGGGAGTGAAAAAGCTGTAGGAGAGAGTGAAAGAAAGAGAGCTATAGAACGAAATGGATAGTAAAAATTACAATAGTTGTAATCGTGCAAAATGAGTATCAGAACATAATTATTTTTATTGGGTAGATACTTAATGTACCCTTTTCATGCGCGCCATAAAAAAATGAACTTGAATTTATTATTTCTGGATTATTTTTTCTAAGAAATATCGAGCTATCGCTTTACCTTAAAAGCAGAGGAATCATTTAAATGTGCCATCGATATTCTTAAAGCAGAAGTTATGTGATTACCTTTATGAAGAGATCATCTTAGTGAACTTTTTAAAGTAGAATAGAGTTCCTTCCGTCCCCCGAATTCTCGAAAAATGAAGTTTTCCTTCTTGACAAAAGAAAACTTTCTCAGAATTTTAGGCAACGAAATTATTGGTCATTTCGCGAACACTTCTCGTATCCTTTAAGTATTCATGAAATTTACATCTCATTATCGTCGGTTCCCGCACGAAATTTCGAGGCATTTCCTTCCCGAATTCCCCAAGGAATTCCGAGTTACGTTTCCCTCATCCACTGACCTCGTTATCCTCATCAAGAGTCCTTGACCGGGTTTCCATTTCTTAACTTCGTATTTGCCCTAACAATCTCGATGAAATAAGGTCAATGGTGACTTAAGCGAAAAGTAGAGCATTTCTTATTCCTTCGTGAAAATATTACTATCCGCGAAAGATTTCAATATCTTTAGAATAACTTATACAGAGTTTCCATTTGTATGTCATTATCCAAAGTAACCTTATATACCTTCAACTTCTGCGTGAAACGGTAATAGTATAACCTCAGTAAGGCTATGAAAGTTTCCGCTAGATTGTGATACACTGGCACATGAATTATTGATCCCCCAGCTTCACAATAACCTCGCTGACCCAAATGTCAAACACGAATAACTGTTTGCCAAATTCAGCAGAGATATTTTTAATCTTTGTCTACCTTTATTTTACATAGTTATTCCTTGACTAGAATAATTCTACATCTAAGATCTTTGAAATCCATCTGTAGCTTCCATTGCATAATTATTCCAGTAAATAGGTCGATTTTACATTTTATACTTTTAGGTCTTAATCTTAGGAATTTTTTTGAAGTTCCTGTGTCATCGATATTTTGGACAGATTTATTTTGATAAAATAATATTGTATACTTATGATGTTTGTGAAATGGACCATTATCGTGGTTTATATGAGTTATATTATATGTTAACCATATCTGAGTCAGTGCCTAAGATTCATCCTTGCCTCATTAATGCCATCAATATATTTTTAAAGGAATGAAAAATATTCCAAATGAAATGTGACAAATGGATTTTTTTTAGTCTACCATAATCTTAATTTCCTCTCTATGGTTATTATTTTCTATGGGTTACTTCTATTTCATTTCATTCAATCCTTAGTAGAAATAAAACGTTACGTTTCCTTGATGAATTTGTTTCGAGTTGTAACCATCAAGCAAGACGTATCCTTTTCCTTTTCCTTCTCTCTTTTAAACATTTCCAAACAGCCTCTCGAACAAAACACACCAATGCCAAGAACAACAACGTTGTTTCCTCCGCCCCATTAACTTTAACTCGTTAGCCCTTTGAGAAGTCCGAAGGGAAGGATTGATCCGTTACGGCAAAGAACTACTATGGCAAAGATCACTCCCTCCGTTTCATACAACCTATGAAACCATACGGAGATAGAGAGAGGAAATTTTGTCAAATAGAAATCCATGCTAAGGTCTCCTTCACTCGATAACTTTCTCAGCCGCTCGTCAAGTTATTTGTCGTTCTCGAATCCCTCCTTTAGACCCATTCATAGTTGCGAAAGCTTCCAAAGGGAAGAAGACGACTTCTCAACCGTTCAGCGTTCCACAACATTCGTCTCTCTCCAAATTTCGCTCTACCAAACGCCCACGCCCTCCCACTCTTTCTTCTTTAGTTAGGTGTGCCCACTTCCGAAGGTCCTCTTTCTTTGGCCGATCCGAATGAGGGATGTTGACCGGATTTTCATTCTGATTTGTCACCGTCCTCTCCGGCTCTTTTGCGCTCCCTTTGCCAAAGGAAAAGATTGGGATTTCTCTCGCCTCTTTCTACACCAGAGATCTCTTATATTCTCCTTCTCCGAAACATCATTTCGTTCGGTTCCTGTCCTTTGCAAAATACCGACGTGAGTGTATCTTCTTCTCAGCGGCCTTGACTTCGCAAAGATAAATTTCCCCAAGCAGAAATCGGTCACTCTCGACGGGAGTTTCAGGGTTTTAAGANTCATCCAACCGTCAGATGCTCCAATAATGTTCTTTTACTGTCATCGATGGCAAGAGGATTCCGAGGAACTTTGGGAAGAGGATTCAATTAGGAAAAGGTCAAGTGAAATGGTCCAGAGATTGGGTAGGAAACGACTGAAAAGTTTCTGAGACCTGTATCGTCTCAGCTCCAATGATTCGCCGTCATTATTTTATGTTGTCTATATTTCCAGGCTTTTTATGGAGCCAATCTGTATCAGTCGGATTTTCAGATCAATAATGAATAATTTGTTCAGTCTATTTTCATTCTATAGGCTTGAGATTTGCTTCGTAACATCCAATCCTAACGATATTCCGCACTGTGTACAAACACCTTGTTTTTTACGAACATTTATTTATTCCTATTGCGTATATTTTTACTTCACATTTATGATACTTTTTATTATCAGACGAAGTTTCAAAGATCCTAGTAATTTACGCGCTAATTGCGTAAAATGCTAAAAGCTCGTATGAGGATCACAAAAGGAGAAATTTGAACTTTTACGCGTGTCGCAAAATCCAAGGCGGTTTCAATGTTAAACAATTGTGGGAGAAAAGGTAACTGCTACTTGTATTTGAACACGAAAATACTTATACACGTTTTTGTGTCTCAGTGTTTTCAAAAAATGAGAAAAGCACCTTTTCTTATCGAGGGGCTGCGTATACCATACTGTGTCATAACAAACCATTAGTCCGCATATAAAAACCATCAGCCGCACTATTGATGCGCATTGCCTACATTCAACTAGTAAAAAATTGAAATTGTACGAAGCGAAACGAAATTAACGGCAAAGTAAGTCTTATTTTAAGTGAATATTTTCTTTTACTTTCACTTGACGTGATTAACAAGACAAGGAAACAATATTATTGAAATACATGCATTTGTTTCAGAAAGTGTCGAAAAGGCCGCTCTGAATGCCCGTTAAGGCCGCACACTTGAAGGCTCCCCATCTCCGGTCTGGGGAGTAATTTCTATGAGTAAAAGTCCCGTAGGCGAACCGTCTCTTGGGTGAAACGCCTTGAAACCGTTTGCATTTCTTCCAAGTTTTATTTGAGCACCAGTTTCACCACCGGCGTATTATTATTAGGCTAAAAAAGATTTTATATGGCGTGAATAGACTTTTGTTTCCAGTTTTTAAGTTATGTAAATTAAAACGAAATAAAAAATGGCATGAAATCTATACGGGGCTAAGGAATAAAAAGCACTCGGCAACAAAAAACATCTGAGGTGGCCTAGTTTCCAGCCTTTATATTCCTCATTCCGATTAGGATATTAGCTGCGACACATCCTGGAGATGCAGATGCCTCTTTCCCACCATGCCCTAACATTGACCTCATAAAAAATACGCGTCCGGAACCCCAATTTTGTCGGTTATCTCTTTCATAACATCGCCTTAGCAATAATCGTACAGGAAAGAAACCTCTCTTTAGTTTGAAATATGACTTGCGTTGTTTTCATCTAACAATAAGTCAATGTCATGACAATAGGGTATAATAGGGTGTCTAGGGGTAAACTACTGCAGGTCCCTTTTCTGCGTAAAATTAAAATAAACTGACTTTTCGAGCGTTCCGATCATTTAAACATTCACATTCACTGATTCAATTTTAAATAATCATCCATGGAAACAAATGATTTCGCTTCATCTTGCACCGTTGGAGAAATGACAAATCTTCTACGAGGAAAGAGATAAGGATGGTATTGCACGAAAATTCGCGCGGCTAGGAATATTCTATGGGAGAAACGTACACGAAAAAAAGTCTGCGAAGTCCCGGTCCTACCGAAAAATACTCCATTTATCAAGGTATACTTGCTGGAACAGGGGATCCATTTGAATAATTTGACTCGTTAATACCACTGAAACTGAAGAAGTCGATTTTTATGAGAATATTTCGCTTTAGATAATAAGATTGTTTCGTTATTTCATAACGTTTCGTAAGCTGTGCCGTTTCATCCAACTATCAAGCTACTAAAGACTTATGAACACTGACGCCACCGAAGGTTCTTAACACTGTATATACTTACGTATTTTATAGGTATTTTCTTATCTGTGTTCTCTACCTTTTATCCTGTACCTCCATACATTTTTAAGCCTTTTATTTTTACCTTTTATTATTTTGACTACTTATTTACCTATTAATATGTTGTTTTAAATTCATACCTTTTAAATGTTTACCTTTTTAACTATTATTGAATTTAACCTTGTCGTTTTTTTTCATTCCTACCTAAGTATACAATGTTTTTAGTATTTATCTATTTATTATCGTTTTTTATGTGAATCGGAGTACGTCTCCTCTATGTATAATAATTTATTGTATTCTTTATATTTATTTATTTTTGTAAAATAACCTGTAATTGACTTTACTCTCTGTAAACTATGTAACATACAACTAGAGAGACCCTGGGGAAGGGGAAGAGGGAGCCACAAGACTTCATCTGCCTCAGGAAAAATAAATCACAATTCAAGTCAAGTCCAAATGGATGTCCTAAATGGTCAAATTCTGAAAAAGAAGCGAAAAGCATAAACCTGCACACTGAGGCCAGTTCTGGAAACATCCAAGAGCCTGGGATAACCGACATTAAACATCTAATTCGCTAATAGGCTTGTTCATTTTTTTTCTTTACTCTTACATACATGGTTTCCACACATATCATTCTGTTTGGCAAGTGAGCAAAAACTACCTCACTCCTCATCTTGACTAGTAAGCCTCATTCCCTCTCCAAAGTGTTTGTAGCTAATGATGAAAGGTAGAGGCTTAAACCGGCATCTTAGCTGAGACAATTGGTTACTTTAATCTACTTCTTTCCTTCGTTAACGCTCTCAAAAGCACCAGTACACATGTTGCCTTATTTAAAGAGATTTTTTCTTCAACTTGTCTTCTTCGAGAGACTACGCTAATTAAAAATTAGCCCCTCATTTGTTACCACTTGAGTTTTTATTTCGCTAAATTATATTGTCCCCGTCTTCCTTTGCTTCTTCATTATAGCTTCATCTTCCACCTCCCCCCAAGGCCTCTTTCTCGTTCTTTTATTTTCATCCAACCGTCAGATGCTCCAATAATGTTCTTTTACTGTCATCGATGGCAAGAGGATTCCGAGGAACTTTGGGAAGAGGATTCAATTAGGAAAAGGTCAAGTGAAATGGTCCAGAGATTGGGTAGGAAACGACTGAAAAGTTTCTGAGACCTGTATCGTCTCAGCTCCAATGATTCGCCGTCATTATTTTATGTTGTCTATATTTCCAGGCTTTTTATGGAGCCAATCTGTATCAGTCGGATTTTCAGATCAATAATGAATAATTTGTTCAGTCTATTTTCATTCTATAGGCTTGAGATTTGCTTCGTAACATCCAATCCTAACGATATTCCGCACTGTGTACAAACACCTTGTTTTTTACGAACATTTATTTATTCCTATTGCGTATATTTTTACTTCACATTTATGATACTTTTTATTATCAGACGAAGTTTCAAAGATCCTAGTAATTTACGCGCTAATTGCGTAAAATGCTAAAAGCTCGTATGAGGATCACAAAAGGAGAAATTTGAACTTTTACGCGTGTCGCAAAATCCAAGGCGGTTTCAATGTTAAACAATTGTGGGTACTCATTATTATTAATTATTATAGTTTTGATGTTACTGTCATGGTTACCAAGTAACCTCTATATCTATATACTGAGCAAGTTGCTCATCTACGTAGGCTTGTATCAACCTTTTTTTGTTTGTCATCACCTTATATATTATACTAAATGACATTTAGGAGCCAAAACAAGAAAATGTGAGAAGGAAGAACGGTATTTCAAGGATAAAAATAAGCTAAAATATTACATGATGACAGAGAAAACATATCCACTGCAGGAAAAACCTTAAAAGTGTGAAAACATTGTGAAAATTATGAGAAAAATCTGCCAAAAATGTAAGAATGTAAAAAAGATATGTAGATTACAACATCGAGGCTTATAAAAATTACGAAAGCATTCGACATACACAATAACGATATAAGCAAACGATTCGTTATTTAGGAATTAAGATAGATACGTAGAATATGGGAGCAAAATAGGGGGGAAATGGGAGTAAACTTTCTTTTTCTGAATACATTCAGCAGTCGTCACCTTGCTTCTGAGATTTTTTTACTCCAGAAATTCATAACCTGCGTCCGATAACATTTTCATTGCGTTTGCTGTTTTATTATAGGAATTATTGACCAAACGCTCCACCTCACGCTGCACCTACTGATAGTAGGCGGGTTACTTCTCTGAGCAAAAATCAAACCACGGTTAATAATAACGCTTCATTTAACCCGGTTGGTCGCTATCCTTTTACTGATGGACGCCCCCGCATGAGATCCAGCTTCTTTCCGGAATAAAAGTGGTAGGCTGAGGCATATCCTTTGAGCCCCGGATTCCGCTCCATATTCTTTTTCAACCATTTCCGCCAGAGTAGGCCCATATCCCCACGCTTTCCGGAAGACACTCCTGAATGGGACAACTGAAGCACTCATTAACCTCTTATGAAGCGAAACCTCTACTCGTAAAAGAGGCGAGACGTTTTAAGAGATTTTTCATTTTAGGTATTAAAAAGATTTCCCGACTGCTCAACGAACAGGAAGATATTCTGTTTTTCGGAGATGGGAGCATAAAACCAAGGATTTATCGCCCTGTCCGATGAGCTCTTGGGTTGGTGATATTTTACTGCTACTTTCTAGCTAATAGTTTTACAGAGATGGAAGTTGTGGATGTCTAGGAGGAATTGATTTACTCCTTTCGCCGAATTTAGGGCATTTTGATATAAGATTGTGAAAGAACGGTCCAACTTTGAATTTTTTTCTTCTTCTTGTATTTATCTCAAGGGGATTTTTACGTTTACATTAGTGGAACTCAGAGCACGTTCAATGGGCCCACCGCAGAATTTTGTCCGATCCGCGAAGACACTTGTAGTATTAATTATCCAGTTAACGAAAGTTCTGGAATTTTATGGTCCTAGATATATTAATAATGTTTATTTTTCTGTAGCATAAGTGTCTTAATTGCTGTTACAGCAACCAAAAATGTATAGAGAACAAAATTTGAAAGGAAGAACAATAAGAGAAAAGATGATGGAATGTACATATAACTTAGTAGTAATAAAATTGCATCAAGTAACTGTTGCGAAATTTTTCACCTACGATAAAGTATGAATATGCTAATAAGTAGATAATGCGGATACTTTGAAATATGTGGTAGAGTAAATACTTTAAATTAGAACTGCTCTCAAAGATAATATTTGAAAGATAAACAATTTTCTGTTAATTTAAAAGTGTAAAGGGTCTAGATTTAAATGTATTGTTGTAAATACAGGTGATAGTACAGCATCTCCCATATAGATAAGTTTAATTTGTTATGATCAATAGCTGTGTTGGTAGATATTTACAGTTTTATTAGAATACGAATATCAAAATTTTATTCTAAGTTTATGCACCAATAAGAACCGTATTTGTTTAAATTTTCTTAAAATACATGAGTAATATTACTCTTGGTAAGCTGTTAACTGATTTAGTGAAGTCGAAAATTGCATTGAAAAATCAATGTTTTATGTACTGGCGAATTACGAAGAGATTCGCATACCATATTGACCACACCCGAGTAACATTATTTGGCCACTAAGTAAATATTTGGGTAGCACTGGCTTACGCGATATGCCCTAGGGAGCTGCCTAGCACGAGATTTTCGCCTACTCTAAATCTTTTCCGAGATCGTAGGAAAGCGCAGGATATTTCTGTTCGTGTTTAACGGCCTCGTGTTTGATTAAATGGATCGATTTTCATTTGCTCAGCGGACGTGCCGCTGATGAATTACATCGCGAAGTTATTTAAACCCGGACTTCCGATTGCACTTCGTATTTCCCGTCAATAGCTCCATCGAGTGCGGCTACATGTTCCTGGAGATGACCCATATCTTGACATATATGACCGAAAATTTTAACCCGGATGGTAATTCACAGTTCTCATGAATTGTTCAATAAATTAAATCCGTCCAGGTACTCGATATTGGTCGCAGATTTTGTATCAAGCATCGTAATATTATTGTCATAATCAACTTTTGCTTGAATATTTCTCTCTTTTTTGATGTGAAAGCCACCAATTTTTCTTACGTTAATGGACTACGAATTTAGGAATCAAAGAAATTTTCCAAAGCCTGCAATCACAAAATGAAATATACTTCCATTGGTGGAATTCCCGATGTTTGAATACTGCCTGTAAAATGAAAACGGAAAAATAAGTTGTAGAAAGAATAGAAGCTCCCACTAAGAACCCAGGGTCACTAGTTTTCCGAATGTCTACAACCTTCATTCTAATTAAAATTGTAGTACATTATCTTTTGATTGATTAGGTTTTTAATTTTTAAAAGCAAATGCTCAAAATTAAAAGCGCTAAAAGCTCGTATGAGGATCACAAAAGGAGAAATTTGAACTTTTACTCGTGTCGCAAAATCCAAGGCGGTTTCAATGTTAAACAATTGTGGGTACTCATTATTATTAATTATTATAGTTTTGATGTTACTGTCATGGTTACCAAGTAACCTCTATATCTATATACTGAGCAAGTTGCTCATCTACGTAGGCTTGTANATATTTTTACCGAAGACGGATAGTGTTTCAAGCTATGATTTTCTTTTGTTAAATCTGGTTTATTTCCATCATCCGCTGGAAAGCTTTACAGCGAAACCGAGATTCTCTTATATTTAGTATTAAATTTCAAACATCGTCTAGTTCAAAGTAATATTTGGAGTTAGGGAGGATTTTCAAGACGTAAATTTTTGATTCCTACTGCAACCAATATCCAATTAATTTAATTTATAATGTGTCATATTCATTAACTATTAATTAAATTTTGTATGATTAATTTAATTTATCGCAAAACTGATAAAGTTTTATACGAGTATTTGATCTTGTTTGAATTCGTTTTCACGTAAGCGATAGTCTCCCTTAGATATAACTTTTTCCTCTCATATCATGTGCACCTCATTAAATTCTTATCCCTGTAAAATCAGTTATTAACATTAAAACATCATCTTTAACGTATCGGAGTTAAGAATGCGTAGTTTCAGGTAAGTGAAACTTTACAGCATTGGAAAAAGAAATCAGTTCATTCAGCTGTCTAAAGCGTTTCACAAAATGTACTTTCATTATAGACAGATAATTTGCAGGTTTACTTACAGAAACTCGATGCCGAAGTACAAAATCTATCCAAATCTAATCACATTCCCCCACATTTCCGAATTCAGCTTTTACCTTCAGTTTTGGGGACGAAAGCTTCGCTCGAAAAATATTCGTGATATTCTCTCGCCGAAATTACCTCATTTCCTCGGAAATGTGACGTGAACTTACACAACAGCTGTGGAACATTTGATTTCCCGAAACTATAAAGTCGAAATTCATCTTCTTCCTTATAGGATAATGTCCCGTAAACAAACTATTTTCGTAAAAGCTTTCGTGGGATCGAGTCACGAATCTTCCGTTAAGTAAACGAGTCCCTCAGACCGCTGTCTATCACGATTTTGGGAAAAAAGCACGATAAAGCACTTTCCATCACACGGCTTTCATTTTATTCCTGGGAAAGGTCGCCGGGAAGCGTTAGAAAAAAGTCCCTGCTGTGATCCTTGGTGCTGTGCGAAGTCGGACCGCTGGGCAACTTATGGTGCAACAGAAAGGCGGCTGAGAGGAGATGGCCCCGTACATGACGCAATCCAATGAGATCCAAGGGGATGATGAAGTGGAGAGGGATACAAGAAGAGCAAGCGGAAGGGGAGGATGGAGTGATGGGTTGAATGGGAATTCTTGGGCAGATGCAAGATCTGAGGAAACGATCAAATCAATTGGAAAAAACACAGGAGTGAACTCGATTGAAGGAGGCTCTGCTAAGATATAAGCGGCAATTAATTCAACTTCAACCGAAAGAATGATCATATTGTAATCGGTATAAAGAAAGAATCAAATTTGATCGAAGGAGACTGGACAACTGGGAAATAAACCACCAATAAATATATTTCAATCAGCGACTGTTACATCGAGAACATAGTTATAGGATTTAGTTATATATACGTTTCTTCGAAACCAGTTCCTGATTTTTTTGCTTGAATTATTTTTGATATTCTCATTAATTAATAATTGAAATTTATTTTAAGTTGAGGAATCTGTTGATTACTTGCGGATCGCCAAACTCAAAATCAATTGTCTACTGACATATTCAATTTCCAACTATGAGTGAGTTACTTTGGGGTTTGTCTAAACCTGAGAAAACATTTTCCATTAAATGGTCGCAGATATGTAACATTCGGCCACATTAGAAACTATAATGGCATAACGTGAGTTGTTTATTTCCCATGTTTAAATAATTCAGAATTAAGTTCCTAGTAAGAAAACTTAATCATCTGCTAAGTGAAGTTAAAGAGATCTTTCCACTATAATAATTTCCACTGTATTTTTGCTATTTCACTATCGAGTTCAGGAAACAAAATAAATAGAAAATATGATTAGGAGGTAACGAAAAGTCGCATTGATCACCCGAAAAGACCGCAGGTTTACCACCTTTGGTCTAGACTGTGGGGAACCTTTCTCCATCGAAAAGTTTCATCCATGGTTCGATTTCACCAGAAAGCATAAGACAGTGAAACGATCAAATCGCATTGCTGGGCGTGTTGTCCATCGTCAACAACGAAATTAAATGAAGGAAATTGAATTCAATCGCTATATAGACCTAAGTACAACAATTTGACATTTTAGATTCACTTGTGACAAAAAAATAGGAGAAAATTACATCCGTGGTTCTACTCCCGATCCCGCCATCCTTCATCACTGAGAGGTTTAATAACACTCCGTAAGCTGTATTTCGGATTGGAACTCGCCTTTGTCCCCAAACGCGAGTTCCATCTTCCGAAGTATGACTTAGTGTTTTTCTTCTTAAATAACTACCGTTTTGTTTTTATTTCGTTGTGCCTTGTTTTTGAATCACAATTTGAGTTTTTTTATGTAAACAAGCAAAATTTATGCCTTAGTTTTACAAAATTACTAAAGCTTATTTAAAATCCTACTAATTACCTATTTCACATCATTAAGGTATGTGATTCTTTTTCAATCATGACAATATTGTTATTTATACTATTCCCAATGAATATTAACAATGACTTCCTCCTGGCCTATTGCTAATATCATTAAATACATAATACACAAATGATTATCAGTATCATTTAATATAAATACTAGCGGGATTATCTTGTCACCTACTAAATGTATTTATCATACGAGACTTCAGCAACATCAATCAACCTTTAATACAAATAAATTCATCAAAATATGTTCTTTATGAAGGAGTGTCGTTTTACATTTCAGAGGCGTGATGAGGAAGACCGCTGTAGTTGAAGAAAGAGAAAGGCAAAGGAAGGATAGTAACGAACACATTCAAGGCGTCGCAGAAAATGAGGGAAGGTTGATTCATAAGGAAATGCGTGGGCGAGGAAAATGGAGTGTGACGGGACAAGAGCTTCTACTTCGTCAGGAAACTCCGATAAGTGGCTTTTTCCTTTTGGGTCATTCGAGACGATGGCTATAGGTCGGGGTCAAGGGAAAGCGCTCTGGAAATTGCTCAGGAAGACGCTGTTTGCAACCAGTGGCGGAGGCAAGAGGGAGGTTGCCAAACACGGGTTCGTAAACTTCTAAGTGTATAGACTCCATTGAAGGAACACACGTACAGGCAGACTTTGATCGCTGAGAAGTTTTGGACGCCTTTGGGAGAGTAACTTCTGGTACTTCCATAAAATTCATTATAAGCTCGTACTTTGAGAATGGATATGATGGAGGAATTTGATAAATTCAGAATGAATTCATCAGATTGTTTTCTGATATATTTCCTGTTTCCCCCAGATCATATTTTTACCGAAGACGGATAGTGTTTCAAGCTATGATTTTCTTTTGTTAAATCTGGTTTATTTCCATCATCCGCTGGAAAGCTTTACAGCGAAACCGAGATTCTCTTATATTTAGTATTAAATTTCAAACATCGTCTAGTTCAAAGTAATATTTGGAGTTAGGGAGGATTTTCAAGACGTAAATTTTTGATTCATAGAATACTTTTCATTTTTGCCCCCTATGTGAACCTGCACCCTCATCTTATATCCTTTTCGCCTCTCCTTCTCTGCCCTGCGAACAATGCAATAGAATGTATGGCCTCGGATAGCCGAGTGGGTGGTGATTTTGCCTTTGGTGAAAAAGGGGTTCCAGGTCTGATTTCAGGTGGGGAAAAATATGTACCAGATACGCGAAAAGACCTCAGATTTCAAAATTTTAAATATACTATTAGTAATAGAATGTTAACAGATTTATTAGACAAAAATAAGATCGGAACGGATAAAATTTGTCGCCACAAATCATCTGCCTTAAGAAGGTGGAAATATTGGGAGTGGGGATTAGGACATGGAAGGATAATTCCTGAGGAATATTTATACAATTAACAATTATTTCCACTGCAGAATACAACCAAAAGTAGTAAAATAGGGGATTACCAAAAATATCAAAATTTAGAATACTTATGCAATTACCTTAGTTACTGTAAGATCGGGAAAAAAACTATTTCATAAGTAGCATATTTATAGTAAGGTGGATAGATGCTGATGCTTCTTAGCAGAAATTACCACTTATTTGATTCTGTAAAAATAATGGAGCGGGTTAAAACATTTCTGAGTGATCACCGTGCGAATTAAGATGGCCATCAAAAAATATAAGACTTGTAAGCTAATTTTACTGTCTGACTCCATCAGATTAACATTAGAGAGACATTCCGAAATGGAGAACGCAGAAAGGGTTTTTAAGCTGTAACTAAAAATCAAGAGCACGAAAATAAGTACAAATGTGCGGTACTAATTGTATGACGGCTATAAACTACAAGCAAACAAAGAGGTCGAAAATTTCTCTCTGTTGTGTCCTCTAAAATTCAGCCTCTCTCAATTCTCTTACCTTCGGGAGAATAAATTTAGTCCCAAACAGCCGTAGTGGTATTATAAAGCAATGACTTACCGGATGAAGAAAGAAAGAGAAGGTTATGGCTTGTTTTCGATGGTGTCCAATGGATCGAAAAAGATATCCTCGATTCGGTGGGGAAGGTTATGAAAGCGAATGACGTCTTTCCAAAATGGATATTTCCGACAGGAAAAGGGAGTGGAATACCGTGGGTTTAAAGTTAGTGGGATGATTCGATCCTTCTAATTTGAAACATAGGGAGTCAGTTAACAAACAGAGAGAGTAAAACGATATCAAGATCCATAGGGTGTGTGAATTATGAAATAAACTCGCCATTGGAGATAAGGAGTATTTATGAAAGAAACATTTATTCTTATAAATAATCATTAAACTTAAAAGAAGCTTATTTGAGAAATTAATGAAGACTTTTACCCTGTCTTACGCAACTTTAATTATCGCAGATGTATTATGTGTTATTTATTTTATTAATATATGAATAAGATTTTAGTTTTTCTCTCAATATGTATGTACAGGTTTTTCACACCCTCTTCTTTGTGACTGTTTTCCTGCAATGGATACTTTTCCTAAGCTTCACTTGAGGTTCCTAGTTGTGCATTAGCCCCAATTAGCATCACTGTCTACAGGTTTGTGCTAGATATCCATCCAAGCCTATCTTAGTGGTTATTTTCCTGCTGTAATACTTTTTTCTAAACTCAAACTTTTCTCACATCCCCAATTATTCTCATTTCATTTAGTCTAATTTAATTTCAAGTAGCGTTCCTGTGGAATTTATTAACTATGTCGATGTGTTAGATGGGAAGGTAGGCTCACAAGTCGCAATCTAATAAGAATAAGTATGTTTTTTATTATTTTAAATCGTTATTGAAGCATGACAACATTTGTTACGAAATGCTCATGTAACTACTTCTACATTTACAACAAATTATGAAAATTCTCTCATTTATTAAAGAGCGGATTAGGGTAAATATTAAATCAACCTATCTATCAAGAACGTTAGAGTATTTACATTTCCCTCTTATATAGCAGTTCAATCTGAGTAAATATGGACTCCCGGGAGACGGCTCATTTGCCCTTGAAGTGGTCCCGGGTTCGATTCCCGGAGGGGTTCCATATGTGAGAAATTACCTTGGATCTCGAAGGACTTTTACTTTTTAAATATCTGCGTAGATAATGTGTGGAAGGTATCTTTACGCGTGAACCCAATCAGAGATAGATCATAGCAAAATGAAAATGTTGAATAAACTAATTAAGGATATTTATGCAATCGTTATGTGCTAATATTCTGCTGAATACTATTATATTTCGAAAATGTTCTTACTCCAAGTATTTGGTACTAATTTCTAAGGAAGCAATACCCGACACAGTTTTACGGTGATATCTACCAGAGTATCTCATAATAATAATGATAAGAACGAGAACTATTATAATACTGTAGTACTTGCTTTACCTCATTTCCAACTAAATACTGAGTTAGCAATCTCGTTGCGAGCAATTTCACAGGTTTAAGTACTTGTGACGAAAATTCTGACAAGATTTTACTCTTGATAGTCGGATAACTTATAAGATTTTAAATATAACGGCCCTAATGTTTGATGATAGCAATACGCACTCGCCATTCGTTAAAAGCCAAGATGCGGAGTTAAGCACCGAGAAGATAACTTTCTGCTCCGCGTCAGAGAATAGCGTCTCAGAACACCTTTAAATTTGATTTACTCGCTCTGAATGCGGTAATTTGGAAAAATTACGGTTGGATAAAAACGCACCTAAGACATACTTCACAGGCGACGCTGATTTATCACGCAAGGGGCTTTTACTCCTCCGAGCGTTAATGTTAGGCGAACGTCCTCGAGGCATCAGTTCGATTCTCTTTTTTCCACTCGAAAATCTTCCTTTCTCACAAGGTCCTCCATTACTCCAGACCCGTTTCCATCCTCTTCCTTCATCAATCTGGAGTTTTCCAAGGACCATACGTCCCTTCCTCTGCCAACTTCCATCGTTTCGGCGTTTATATTGCTATGCGCCAGGGTTCATCTTCTTCCTGACTGCTCTCTCAACTTTCTCCTCTACTACAATTACGCCGGAGCTTCATTCTCTCATGATTTGTGGGATAAGCAAGTGGAAACATCTGCGCGAAAACTCGCATCCACAGAAATATTTCTCGGTCAAGCAGAAGAAACGTCGGTTCAGTTCAAGATAATCCAGTTATTCTAGATTTTTCTGATACAAGGAATCGAAAACTGGGAGGAAAATTTCAAAAGTTTTTATATGAATTGTTTCTAAGAAATGTTATCCATAAAATAAAATTAAATATATAACGTCTTCATAATGGGAACATTGAGACAAGGATGTTCATCCATTTGATCCATTGTCATTGTAAAGTAGTAGTACTACTCAGTAAATAATATTGAGATGTGATTTAAATTAATAGAGAATAGGGAAATATTAGTTGTGGATTTTAATAATCTAAGTGAAGCTTGGGAAAAAGTTTGCAAAGCCGGAAAACGTCCACAAAGGAGTGTGAGGATATCATGCGCGGGCTTACTCAGATTGAATACTAAGTGATATTAAAAAAGATACTCTTATCATTATCTAGAAATAAAAACGTGTCGTGAATAACAAATAACATAAATCATTTAAATAACAAGCACTACAAATACTACACGTGATCATTAAAATGAACAACAAATAAAGTAAACCATAATGAAAGCGATTTAGATAAACAAGTCAGGCGTCGCACAACATATACAAGAATACATCCACAACATCAACAGGTCAGTATAGAATATCTCCAAACTAGACGCATACGAAAGCCTCTTCATTAAGAGGAACAAGAAACGCATTATGAATAACGACCTAGATGACAGTCTTCTGGTTTCATTCCCTCCTTGACTTTACCACAAAAGGTATAAATACCCAATTTCCGCCAAGTTCTCTTCATCCCCTGAAGGTGGTAACGTAATTGCCGAAAAAAGTTTTCGGAATAATGATATTGCTTATCACATCCACAGAGAAGCCTAACCTCCGTTGGTTATAATTTCCTAGCGGTTGGTTTGCTTGCGAGCTGCAGCTTTTTGGAACTATGTTTAAAACTTTTATGTAAACAAAGTAAAACAATGAGAAAAATGGTTAAAATGAGTGCAATGCTCAAAGATGAGTACTTGAGCAGATAGAATAAAATACTCTGCATTAGTAAAAGTTGGGGAAAGAAAAAAAGGTTAAGCTCTGGTTAAATTTGGAGTTAAAATCTCCAGTGACTCAAGCGGAATATATTGTTTACGATGATGTTCTCAAAGTGTACTAAAATACTCTCCGAAAACCGCTCTGACTTATTGAATAGGAACTTTGTAGATATATCGATGAGCTCATAGAAACGATAAATGCTAGTGGTTCTGAAGCGTCAAAGCAAACTAAGAAACTTTGGGGTGTTTCGAATTGTTTTCTCTGTATTTGACAATAACACGATATAATTTTCATAGCCATTTTAATATCCATCCGAGGTCAAGCCAAGATGGCCTCTCTTCCACGTAACCTCTGGAGATATTACACGATGATAATATTACATTAATATCCAAAAATGATCGACTAAAATTAATATAATCTAGAAAAATTAATCAATACATAACAATCACCCGAACATAGGTACAAAGAAATTGGTAAATACAGTAGATACAAATTAATGCGCAGAAAATAAAACTAACACATTTAGCTTGATTATGATACATATAAAAACATAAAAATTTAAATTGTGGGGAAAAACTTCTTAACTGAAGGTTTATGGAAAAATACCCACGAACCCTTGTTTAATTTTAAACTCTGAAAGTCCAATTTTAAAACTGAAAATTTTACTGAGATAACTCTCATTTTTTCCCCATGAATTGTAAAAGGCATAGCATAAGAATTAACCATTGTAAAAGGAACGTACTGTGAGAATTTTCCTCGGGAGAATACTTAATTGCAAGTTCGCAGAAAGAAAGGGAGGCAAGTGAGACTCCCCCCTTCCTCCGTTCCTTTTACTGACGGGTTTAACAACTGTCTCTTTGAATTAGCTCAGCTGTCGGAAGCAAAGAGGGCTGCGCTGTCCCGCACACGCCTTGCTTGCGGCCGTGACCCTGTTTCCCTGTGACGTTCGCAGGAGAGTGTGGTCTTTATTAGGGGTAAGATAAGCGCGTCAGGATATTCACTGAAACTAATGGTCGATGAATGGCTCTTTATAGGAATTGGACTAGGAGAGAAGTTAGCGGCGTATATAGGAATGATATGAAAAACGACTGGTAAATCAGTTTAAACATTATATCCTTGTTTAACCTAAAATTTATATTTTCTGTCTAAAGTGATATTTTATGGTAAAAATCAATGTAGTCGAGGAGGTAAATAAAAATCTAAAAACGTATCAAATACTTGCATGTTTCAATTCAACCGCATAGTGGCTGAATATAATCCTATGTTTAAATAATAATTCTCTCTCCTTCTCTCTGATTTTTATCTTACAGTCGATGGTAAGGGTTATTTGTGGATCTCGATGAGGTTTTTTTATGGCACTGATTCCGAAATTTAGTAGCTACAGTGACCCATATTCCATTCCGTTGCCCTTGGAAACTCATAACGAGGAAGGTTAGATTAAGGTTATGTGCAACTCTGTGTAAGTCGGCAGGTAGTTTTCCTGCCATGTAACAGCTTTGAATATTATGAGTTTTATCGCAAATATGTTGCATGATTTTCTTGTACAAATCCAAAACATTTTATAATTTTTTTGGATTTGTACAACTTCTGTATTAAATATTTTGATATATTTTAATGATGTCATTCCATCAAGTATCGCTGGATACCATTAATTTTAATTTTCTTCCCAATATTTCCAAGGATATCTTCAATTTTAATAATGAAGATTGAATAATTAACCTCACCTTTTTATCTGTGTTTATTTTTCCAGTCGTTCTAAGAAAGAGTTCGTAAACAAAACAGGAGTTCATAATGTCCAATTATTTTCCAAATAATTATTCGTGAAGTATTCATCTTTCACTCGATAAGATTAAAACTCAATGCCAACGTAAGCAAATCTCTTGGCGTTTGCAAGAAATGAGGTACTATTTATTCTCATAATATGGTAGTAATAACATGGTCAAGTATAACATTCCTTGCTTTAATTTGTATGGTGGATACAGCATCCAAAACTACTACGCCCCTTAATTTCTGCAACCCCCGTGGCATTTATGCGTTGGTGTTGCCAAAACTCCAGGCGAATCTTAATTAAATCGAATTCATGGTCTGCATGTCATTAATGACCAAGATTAATAATTCTGTATTTGTATTTCTTTACATACCCATAGCATGAATATCCAAACTCATAAGTTCAATCACAATTACTCATTTAACTGCAAAGATGAATGGTTTCCCTTTGACCTCTTATATTGATTAGAATCTGAATTAATAATTGATACTTTGATATTTAAATGCTATGAAGATAGTTTTGTCCCTCCTGAATTCAGAAAGTGATTACAACTCATCTTGAAGTTTGGCCCTGAGTTTTATCAATCTTAACATAACATAACAGCAATAATAATCGATTGTTTAGGGGTTAGGGTGGCGCTAAGACCATGAGTTCGAATCCTGGTGAGGGAATGGTGGTTTAACATGTCGAAAGATAGAATGTTTCGTAATTTCCACGGCCGATTTCTATTAACTCACTTTTAGTAACAGCTTATTTTATTAACTCGTTGACGAAAATAGTCGAATAAAAACCTGCTGTGGAAATTACTAAGTGTTCGTTCTTTTAAGATTATGTTGAGTTCCACAAAGACTGGCATGGACATATTACTTTAATGGTGGTTTAAGTTTGCGCTTTGATACAAACTTAATTGTAAGAGTTGTCACGTTAGACGGAATAGCGCTATTATAACTACAATTATTATTGTCAAAGTTATTATTCTTGTAGTTATTGTTAGTATTATATAATATAATTAGTTACTATAGCATTCTTCTCTCATTTCCCTACTAAAAACTCATTTAAATAAAAGCCAAAAATCTTAAATTTGAAATTGGATGATTCACAAGCCTTCTTTTAGTCTATAAAAGAGCATAAATTTTCGGATTTCCGCTGCGCATTTAGAGAAGAGGACCTCACGCTATAAGTGGAGACCATCCTTCATTTCCCAGAACACCAAGGACATAATATTTGTTTATTTTGGAGAGATTATAAAGAAAAGCCGGCGGAGTGTCGTCTGTATCAAGAGAGAAACTAATGCCTCCGTTAATTTATAAATCGCTCCGCGTAGGCGACAAATTTAGATGGGGAGAAACTGAATATAGGAATCCTCTACAGAAGCAGGAGTCAAGATGGCATAGTCTTTTTGGCTTGCTATCACGACCTGCTTCCGACGCTAAGGCAGAAAGGCTATCTCATCAACGTGCAGTAATTAAGGGAGTCGCAATACATATTCTTCTGCCCATTATGGACAAAATTACTTTCGTACTAAATGAAAGTTTCTAATTGTATGTTCAACAGCCCAACGACGTTTCTTAAGAATAACGTCGGTATCTTAAGGATATGAAACTCTACTCCGTAGCATAACTATAAAATAATAATAAATGTGGCTGACGCATATATGACGCATAAAATGACGCATTTTCACTTTTTTAATTAAATGACAATAACTTGGATAATCAATTCCTTGTAGCAAGAGACGTGTGATAAATTTGTCATTAAATAAAGGAATGTTTTCAACTATTTGTGATCTAATGACGTTTAATCGCTCTAATTACATAGTACATACATACAGCCTAATTATATAGTACATAATTACAGCACAGAAATCCTTCTTGAGTTTTCTTCTCTATTCCTATTTACATATTTGTGTATGTTTTCATTAATATCTCTGATTATAGGTTAGATGAAAGAAGAAACTTTTATTCTCAACGTCGCCTTAATAAAGACCTTATAGGCCTTACATAGCTTTCACCCAATTCTCTTTCGAAGTAAGCTAGCCATAAGCCTCGTTCTCCCACAGCACTACTAATTCTACTCTGCAAATTAATCTTGCTTTAGTCGCACACACGCATATTTCCTCGCATGCCTTTTATGCCACAAAGCATATTCATGTCAGTCATGTAAAGATATTCAGCTTAAATATTTACGATTATAAATACGATTTAACATATGCGATTGATATATTTGGAGGGCATTTCATTTCTTTTGCAGAAAAAAAGCAGATCATTAGGAGGATGAGATTCTAACCGGCCTTTGGTCTGAATACTTAACAGAGACTGAATTGAAAGATCAATTAAAAGCCCTTTAGTGAGGAACAGCAATACCTTAACCAGTATTCAAACATAGGTGATCTAAGCCATACTAAGCCACCCTGCATTAACAGGCACACGGCCGAGGTCGGCGATTCGGCATTTTCTGAGATGAAAGTTGTGAGGAAGAATTGAAAAGAAAAAATGAGAGAAACTCATGAATTTTGGGAGGAAGAGCAGAGTAAAGGATGTGCTTAAGAGAGGTTTTTGAAGGAATTGGTTGGTTGAAAGGGGAGGCTAAAGAAGAAGGTTTCGCGGAGTTGGAGGTTTGCTCTTAAAAATAACGCCGCTGAAAATGGGACGATGGTATTGTGGTCGGATCCAAAAGTAGCAAAACTAAGTTCCAGCTCACGAGAGAGAACTCTTTCTAGAGACGCCCTTTGCTCATTCTTGCATCCTTGTAAACTCACCTCTCACCGCTTCGAAACCTCGAACTTTCGGGATTTTTGCTGGAAACGAGGTGCTTTCAAGGCCGTCGTTTCGTTTGAATCCGAAACGGAGTACTCCTCGTTTGTGCAGCTTTCAGTCATATTTTTAACTGCTTTGGAGCACATCTATTCACTTCATCCAATTATTCAACACTCTCATTCAATCGCTCATACATTTTTTTTTGAAAATTTATCTTCTGCAAATGCGTTATCTACTTCTATGTAATCGTTTCGCAACTTTTGTTCCTTATCTTGTGAGTTTACGTATTTCTTGCGCCTTATACTATCTATCCTTTATATAATGCTCAAAATATTTATGGAAGATCCCCTTATGTTTCGCAGGTTTTTCACGCTCGATTGCAAGAAACACCATTATTATTGGTGCTTTGCTGCGGCGTTGTATTATTTCCCAAACTCCGACATTTGTTTGTAGCCACATAAAGTTGAGTTCTTGTTTGTACATTAATCAATTGCTTATTATTTTGTAAACTTCACAGAAATGGGCTGGATGTGTTACTCATTCTTCTCAATATCGAACAAAGAAACGCTGTATTATTTTCAACTATAAGAGATGGGAAAGGATAAGATATCTTGATTATTTCGCTGTCCGCAACGTCTTAAATTTGTAATTTGTATTTGGCGTTACTTGCAAAACCTTTCTGGTTTTGTCGAAATATCACAATTTTGCTATCTGAGGTGACATTTTAATCCATTAAAGCATGATCAACCTTTGGTCCTGCTGCCTGCTTCCACGTTAACAAAATCAGAAAAAAAAAGTATCTTTGATCACAATTGGGGAAACTGAAATAGGAAATATGCTTCGTAGTTAACAGGTTCACTGCGGATACCTCCACTTCCAATTCATTTATCACTCCAACGGTGGAGTGATCCGCATTGAACGTGTTAAAGTTGCGATTAAATTCGTTTCCCTACGTCAAGAATGCAGTCTCCGTTCTCTCGGTTTCGACATCGCACTGTTCGCGTTTGGATAACGCGCAACTGATGACCGAGTCTGTATATTATTGATATAAACGGTGATTATTTTCGAAGCATTAATTATTTATATCTAAATTTTGCCCGAAAAATGCTGTCCGTTTTTCATGAAGGCAATCTTCCCTGTTTCGGCAGTTGCCCAAATGAATTCTCGCACTGATGAGAAGTTTCTTAACTTTCAGCTTTACGTCATTCACTATTGATGTAGGTTATCAATTACTCCACGAATGTATACATATTATATTTATTATTATTATTTTGGCACTTCTCAGCACTGAGGCTGGAAAGATTCACCTAACCCGGATGAAAAGCACCTAAGGGGTTAGGCTAAGCTACTGCTTTTGTAGTGGTAAAATCTTCTTACAATGGAGCAAGTACTAATATTGTGGTTTTTTGTAGTTGAGCAGTATGATCTTCTATTCCAATTGCTTCTGCGCTTTCACGGAAATTCTTAGGTATTCCACCGGTTGGTAAAATTATTATTTTTATATTACTCCACATTACTTTATTATTTTAATAGCACTCCGCGAATTTTTAAAACCGATGACTGCTATATAAATAGCGAAATGGAATCGAAAGCTATCCAATTGTTTGAGATTGAAAATGAACCCAACAAACGATATTCTAAAATCGTTCCCTATGTCACTGAAACTGCGGCCTTGGCTCTTCTGCTTTTCGAAGGGCTCTAGTAGTCCTTCAGTTATCCAGAGCATGAGCCGGCATTTTAAAATAATTTCTCATACAGCCTCACCTCACCGTAACCGTTAATCTACGTTCTGATAGTCTTCAAGTTTTTCGCCGTCTTTCTGCCGAGCTATATTTATTTCTTCGGCTTAAAAACGTGAAACGAGAGACGCGAGAAAGTCGAAATCTAAAAACCTTGCGCATGTTCGGTGGGCTAACGTTTTTTCTCTAAGGATAAATGTTTTGAGATGCGTTCTCGTGCCAAGAACAAGGGTGAATTATCCAGCGCCTGGGACTTTTGGATCGCAATGCCGGAAGATCTTTTTGTGGCTATTTCGAACCTTATATCTGTATCCGGGCATCAAAGCCATCATCTCAGTTTGTTTTACTCGAAGAGAAAACAATTCTCGCGCTGTTTCTCATTCGCGGTCGCAATGAAAGTATTCCAGTTGCCACTAAATAGTAATTTTATACAGAAAATCCTTGAAAGTTAGGCGACGGCTTTTTCTTCCTGTTAGAAGTAAGAAATAAACTTTTAAATCCTAGTCACTTTTAGGCGTATAACGGGGTGCGAGAACTTTCTATATTTTAGTAAATATTTTGTGTCATTGTAACCCGTATTTGACTGCCGAGTACCGCTTTCGTGAGTAGGACGACAATCACTAAGACTTAACGTAACGGAATTTAAATCTTATTGTTAGTGTCTATTATAAAATATATCTTTAGTAGAATGTACTGTTTATAGGGAGGAATAAAAGCACTTAATAAAAATTCCAAAAATATGTTTCACAAATATCGTCCGGTATCGACTAGTAAAAAGTCATCATTTTTGGTCGAAACCGGTCGATGTTTGTGAAATGCATATTTAGGGAATTTTTACGTAGTGTTTTTTTTCCTTACCCGTTATGGAATTCTTCATAGTGACGGCTACCAGCATTCATTTACACATTTGTGTCTTACCTCCATGGCAAATTCCCACAACGTCACACCAAACTAAATTTTCATTAGTAAATTATGAACGCTATACATTTCTTATTCCTTTACATGTAAAATATTTATGAAAGAAACCGTCTTCAATTTCGTTAAAAATATATTCTTTTGCAATTCAATATTGAACTACTTCCATCCAAATGAGCTTATTTTCCCTTTTACTCTTCCATAAAACTTCAACAATGCCTGTGATCATCTTGGTCATTCTTTCCCAACTTTATGGTTTCAAGTCCCGCTTTCCGTGTCCTCAGAACAAAGCCCCACTGCNAATTATTTAGAATATACACTACTAAAATATATTTTAAAACAGTACATAGTGTATCTTCTCAGAACAAATTAGATATGCGCATTACATAAATTTAGAAAAATGTCAGTATCTTTTGGAGATAATAGGAAATTTAACTTTTATGCATTTATATGCTTATATTTATGCTTATACATATGCAAGTAACTATTGTTTTGATATCAGATTCAAAGGAGATATATACCTACATAAGTAATGCATGAAGACTTTGAATGTAAGTTATGATAAGTTGTGTCAATCAGTAGGAAGCAGTACAATTAGATGAAACGGTTTTATGCCGTTCCACAGTATTGAAAAGAAATCTTTTTCGATACCTATCGAATATTATAACCGACCGCCGTGGAGGAGTAGTTAACGAGCTAACGCTCCGACCTCAAGATCCCGGGTTTTAGTCCCGGCTAATCGGATTTTTGATAACAAAACGGCGACGTGTGTGCCCAATTTTCCCGATTAATGTTGGCGGCAGAAAAGACATCCGGCCATAGAAATCAGCGCAAAAACAAAAATTGATTAGCACAATCATCACCAGAAATTATCAACCGATCACGTAAGTGATGGAAATAAGACTAAGAAGGAAAAATCTTACCGAACGGATTAATACATACACTTGTCCTTAACATATATATTATATTACGTTCATTGAGGATGAAATCTTACCCTCAAACCATTGTGATGCATGCCCTTGGACTTTGGCAATGGCATAAATTCCTCTATCTAATTTCGTTCGAAAAAGCAAGGGCGTCGCAAAAATAGGATGGAGGACGAAATGACCTAGTCGAAAGATGACGGAAGACATTAGTGTCATCCCTCTTTTCCCTGTTCGCAAAAGGGATCCGTAACCTATCACGGAGTCAGACAGCCCACTTAAAACAAACGGTACACGGCTGACAACTCGGGAAAGGAAAAAGAAACTCGCGTAATCAAATCCTCTTGGCGCACCCCCTCTTTAACGTGTCGAACCTAACACCTGTAAAGCCCCTGTAAACCTTGAGTTGGGAAGAGGATGGAAAAGGGATGAATAGAACCGGGGTGATTCACGTCCGTTCCCATCACAAACGGTTACGATCTCATTTGTTAGGAAAAGGACAACCCATCCTTTCGTTTACTGTCACAGTCTCTCTCTGAGCGTGGGAGAAAAATGTAAATCGATTGAATATCTGAGTTCCTGTTTCCATTCTGCTTTTGTCCGAGTCGGATACGCCATTTATAAGCCGTTTTATAAATAATGAGGGAAAAATTAACTTGGGAGGGATTTTCCTCCTCGCGTCCGTCAAAATGTGGGATATTTAGGCGTTGAGAATGACAGGTGAATGCGAATTCGATGGGGGGATGTGGTAAGAATAGAGAGAGAGGTGAATTAGGCTTAGGCGATTCCTGAAATACGAATCCGGAAGCTGCGGACGATTCGAAGGACTTCGCTTTTAGAAGGAAGATTGATAGTTTTTATCCGTTTGTTTGGAGGCAGATAAAATAATAATTTATCTATTATTCGTATCTGTTTCCCTTTTTCTTATAGGAAAGAACTGTAAAAAAATTATTTTAAGGAACCGCAGTTTGAACGCAGTCATTTTTACAATGCTTCCTGTCTATAAATTCTAATCTGTATACATTTTTTTTACGTATATGATAGACTAATTTTATATTTATATTTTATGATTCAATCATCTTTCTTATTATGAATCAATTTTTCGAAAGGACTTATAGTCTGGCATAATTTTAAGGAAATGGAATGGAATATGTTATTTTATTCAGAAATTAGGAGAAATAATTCGAGAGAAACAATTGGTAATATTTTAAATATATCACTATTTATTATATGATAGATATTCAAGAAACTACCAATGCAAATTTTACTATGGGTATTTTAAGTATTAGATCCAAAAATGATAAAGAATTAATTTATCTTACTGATCACAACGATTAAAAGTTACTAAGAAATATACAAATGCATTGCTGCCTAGAAATTTACCTTACTTGAAGGTAATAGCTCATATTTCGTATAAGTTCCCTCACCAGGGTTGATCTATTTTTCCCCCTTCTGCTTTTGAAATTATAAAACTATCAAATACCTATATTTAAAGACCGCCAGAGAATATCTAAAAATCGAGTATTCTGACCCATCTCCGAATATGACGCAAAACTGATTGTGGTTATATTTCTATCACATTGTCTGTTGGTCTAGTTCAAGTTTAAAAATAAGGTTTTTAAGATTTGATTAATTTCAAAATTGCAAAAGACAATCAAGATAGGCTTACTGGTTTAGTTAATCGAATGTAATGTCCTCTTGAAGGGATTGGAATTTCTTAAGTGAAGATTAATTAACCAAAGATTTGTTTTCGACATTTTGTTGCTTATTCATTCTTCAAACAAAGTATAATATTTTCATAAAACAAAGTGGGTTGAGGTTTAACCATAGCTATGCTCATAAATGAAATGAAAAAAATTATTTCAACTATATTCCTTATATTACTGCAGCTTTCCTAATGAGACAATAACTTTATGGAACAAAGTTCAACAAATAAATATTGTATAGTTCTGAAATTCCGAATATCAACGCATTATCCATAAAAGAAAACGTAGTTATGTTCGCAACGAGAGTACATTAATACATTTTGGTCATTAACATATGTATAAGTCTATTTTCAAACAGTCGGAGAGAAAAATTATTCAGCGCTGAATTTAAAAAAAAAATACCATAAGAACTTAGTATTGTTACATGGTATTGTTGTATGTTTACTGATAGTTCTTCCTATTACTGGTTTACTGATTACCTTTGATCATTAAATGAGGGTTGGAATGTAAAAATGTACCATTAGGGTTCCGTATTGTTACAGAGTATTTTTGTCCGCACTTATTGAGCGTTGTCTTTGCCACCGGAACCTACACGTAGGCCCGTTTGTTACGCAGTTTATTATGATAATGATAATATATAAAGTTCAAATATGAAATTAATTCGAAACGAGACGAGTAACAACGAAAATTACCAGAAAAAAGATAAAAATTAATCATTAAACGAATAGTACGAGTTAATTTTTTTAACTTTAAATTTAATATTTTAATTGATACTGCACTGTTTTGAAACCGTAATATCTGTATTTTATAATGTTTTTTTTCTTTTATATGAAACCTGCCTTTTCGTTAAAACTTTGTCAACTATCAATAAGTTTCGCTGGTTTTTCACACCCACCTTCTTGAGGGTGTTTGATGATGTATTTATCCTAAATACAAATTTAGGTTTTTAAACACAAAGTAGCCTTCTTCTGAGCACTTTCTTTAAGCTACCACTGTTAAATTTCATATGACGGAGGGTTAGATGTAAGAAGAGACTTGGTAGTCTCAATCTCACCCGAGTAAAGTCACATTACTGTTATTATAATAAAATGGAAGAAATATTTTCCTGTCACGAAATGTCTCAGTGGTCCAATGCCAACTTTTTTTCCGAAAATATCCTTATAAATGTTTCATCTACCTCTAGGAATGCACGCAAATTGCTCACCATTATCTTTCACTTTTATGTTCTCAATGAAATCCACTATGGACACAGAACTTAAGAGAAAGCAAAAAAGGAAAAGTAATTGGAGAGAAACGGCAAAGGAATCAAAGGAATAGTGAGTGGAAAGGAAAGGGACAGCAGAACATGTTGATGCTGAGAATGGAAGAATAAGCGATGTAACAAGAGGTGGATGGAAAACAGTGAAAATAAAGGGATGATGGAGGAAAAATCCGGCCGATCCGCGGTAAAGTTTAGTGCGTGGGAGAGGAAAAGAAACTTCGCACAGACAGCGGCCTGAGGCCATACAGCCGCTTATGCCAAGAGAACGTCCAATACATTTATTCTGCACGCCATCCCGTTTCCCCCATTCTTTTTCTTCCCCTACACCCACCGAAATTCCCGCCTTTGCCCTCTCCACTCTCTATTTATAACCGGGCGTAATTGATCTTTCTTTTTCTTCTATATTTCTCTGCCTGTCTATTACCTATCCCTCACTCGTATCCCACTCTTCCTCGGCTATTGCTGCTAGTATTTTTCTTCATGAATCACTTCCTTGGCTCCGATTTCCCTCCCGGTAGTGTAAACGAGCGAAAGGATGTTATTCGAATATTTCCTTTGGATATCGGTGACTTTATCGCACATTATAACCCTCTCTATATCGTTGGAATATTCAAAATGTGGTTACAATGCGAATATTCAGTAAATGGAGAGGGAATATCTTGTTCGCCCTTACATTTTAAAATCTATTTGTAAAAGCTTCTACAAAACGAGGTATTTTCCAGCGTAGAGATCCTTCTCAAGTAATCCATTTGGTCTAATGGCCTTTTCATCGTTTTTCTGATAGATTTTAATGGCGAAAACAATATGAAGTATTGAATATGCTGTACTGCAAACATTTTGATCGTATCAAGTGGTATTTGTTAGAACTTCATAATTTACTTAAAATATACCATGATATAAATATATTCTCCACAGGTGTTTTATGTTGAAGTGACTATAGTTTCGGTGTTGGACCATTCGATCATCCGGTGCAGAAACTTCAAGTTAACAGCTCATGTACTAATGAAAGAGAAGGGGGAAAAAGCTAAAAAGTAAAGAAAACAATGTTCAGTCATATTGTGGCATTAAGTGGAAAGGTCATAAATGATCATTATCAACAATCATGATCTTTGAGGGCCGTTACTCAGCAGAAAAGTTTAGTAGTGTTCAAGGCATCTCGTAAAAACTATGGTCGTTTCAAGTAAATAACCTGGGACAGTATATTATTATCTTATTGCATTTTGTTGCGTTATTTACCTCAAATATTATGGTGTTCTGACTGATTGCTTTCGTTGAGTCTCTTGTATTCGGGAGAATAACTATATAACTTGAGTTATGATGGTACTAATGCGGGTGTATTCATTACCACTCCAAATATATATAAATGTTTTTATGCTTTTACTATGTATTCGCCACCATTTCAAGTGAATATAGATGTTTAATTCGAGTATTTTGTGAAATACTGCACTAAATATTTGAGTGCTTACATACTTTCCTATCACTTTCATTTCGAATCTGTTCAGTGTTTGCCTCCTAACTTGAAGTTTTCTTTACCTGCTGATGGTGTGAACCAACACCGATACCATAGTCACAGTTGTATAGTCAAATAACCGGTGGAGAGTATATTTATATCTTGCTATATTTTACGTTGAGTATGACGTTCCACCAAATATCACTTGAAACGATAAAAATGATTGGAGTACAGAGTATTTAACATTTCGCATTGTTTTCGTCATTAAATCCAATCAGAATATATTACTAACTTAGAATATGAAAAGACCCTATGACTAAGTAGATTACTTGAGAACGATCGTTACGCTAGGAAATTCGTCGTTTTCTGACGGATGTTACTGATAGATTTTTAAATGTAAGGGCAAATAAGACATTCCTTCTCGATCCTCTGAATATTCCTCTAGTAACTACATCTTTCTTCCGGCAATATTCGATTTGGTAACCTTTCTTTCTTCGTGTTGAATAACTTTGTTTCCGCTGACATCTTTCCTGTTGCATTCTTCCGAACTCTATTTTCTGTTACTTGTTCCATTTTCTTTTGGACCAATTCTTCCAACTCGGAAAGGCCCAGATAAAAATTGTGACGAGTAACATAATCACAAAGAAATGGAAGGAATACGATACCCTTCGGCTTCCGCTCGTGTTTGTTTTAATTTGTATTACGCGCTACAACTCCAGTCTGAACGGCTCCGTTATGCAACGCGGTTTCCGGTTCTGACTAGAAAGGTTCCAATGCCATGTTCCTCAATGACTACAGCTCCCCAAATGTATAACGAAATCTTGCTCTAAGACATTTCATTTTACGTCGCTTAATTCATGCACCATTTCACATCCTTGGTTATTTGGATGGTAGCATCTTTTTTATTCTCATGCCTGTCTTGCAGCCTGACCGCGTGAAAAACGAAATCCACAGCAAAAGTGGACTAGGTAGGCTATCCGCATCACCTCCAAACTCATCCACTTTTTCTACTCCTTGCCCTCATTCTCATGCAGTCTCTCTCCGCCACGCACCGCAGTGTTGCCAACTTCTCAGATCTTGACAGGTGAACAGCTAAAGCACGTTTAAAAAGTTTAAAGAACAAATATCAAAAGTTAGACACCACGAAAAAATGAAGGTTCTTAGAAAGAGTACTTTCCGAAGCAATTCGATTGAAATACGATAACATTGATAGATAGGAGGTAAATTTTCTCGTAGTTTAAAGTGTGATTTGCCTAAGCAATCAGCAAATTGGTTGTAGCCCAATCTTCTTTTAAAGCTATATTTTATTTATTCTGGATTTGATTGGCAATTTCGTATCAGATAATTAAGTGATCTCCTTAATTAGGATTTCCAGTGTATAACCACTGCAACTGTGCTTAAAATTGACAATCGGTAAATTTTAAGTCACGAGTATTTATGACCTCAATAGTTTATATGATTTCAACCGTTTCATACCTATTAGAATTCGTAAAAATTTGATACCAAAAACATATCAAGATAGCATTTAAATACTTATTTGATCTGAATCAATCCTTTTACATTTTCTTCTTACGTTTAGGGTGTTGGGATACATATTTTAACGGATTTCTGCAGTTTATGCTGAATATTGAGACTCACTTTCTAAATCTGCTGTTCCTTTCTTTCCTCTCTATTATTCAGATAAACCTGTATTGTGACTTTAACGTTAAGCTATCATTAAAAGTTTTCATCTTTGAATTTTACTGAAAATACTTCAGCTATGTAAAGAAGTATTAATTTAGAGATTTAACGTAGCTTTATCTCGAGATAACTAAAATAAATAGACCAATCAATTTCTAATCAAATCTATTAAAATGATAAGAAAACAAAGAATATATTGGTCTTTTAGATAAGATAGTTAAGAATATGAAGCAGATAGCGAAAGTGTTTCCAGTGAAAATTCTTCCCTTAAATTTTATTCCCGTGGATCTTTGCATAGTTTTCCAATTCTGTAACGAATTGTGAATACATCATGGTATGATTTCTTATTTTTTCCTATATACAGAAGACCTCCGCCTTGCAATGAGTTTGCAATACGATGAAATCAAGTTGCAGTGTACGTTCATTAGGAGATAACGCTTCACATTGTGGTTCTTGACGTTCCGATATATTTATTCGGAAACCTTTGGAAAGGCAGTTACTCCCACAACGTTCCAGCCCTTAAAAATTATTAGCGTTGTCATATATTATTCAATTGAAGTGATTCATTATTATCCGGTTTCATAAAGTTCTAAACATCTTATAATCGTATCACAACCATTTTAAACCAAATGCGTATAACTTGGAACGAATTACCAGCAGTGTGTTATTGGGTTCACAATGCGATATCTTCGCAATACGATGAAGTTTGTAGAACGGATTAATATCGTAAAGCGTGTGCCTTTTGTCTGCATAAACTTTAATTAACTGATTTTATAAGTATTTACCAAATTTCACTTTGCTATTGGCTTCAACTTTGTGGTAGCTCTTCACGATGAGAGAGGAATGAAAACAATTGCTACACGTTAAAACAGATTTAACAAAATTAGGTATATGGTATCTTGTTAAAGTTGTTTTTGTTCTCTCTCATAATATAAGTATTTCGTTCATTTATTTCTATAACTGATCAATATTCTAATTTAATACAATCCCCCAGCAATGCTCGAAGGAAATGAGATCGTCATAGAATCATGTCCATCATTAGTGAACGCAAATTGTATTTCATTGGATATTCTGAGCAGTATTTGGGAGGCATCATATCTGTCATTCATATCAAGAGGAAGTTTCCATTCTAATTGTTTCAATGACAATCTCTATGAATCACTTATCAGAGTCACATTGGTATTTTCATGTACGATCATTCTGACTCATTATATTATTGGACAGGTCTTTTCCTTCAAAATCTATATTAACATTTTCAGCCAAATTCCATCGCATGGTTCAGACGATTCATTTAGTTCAGTTTCATTTTCCTAGTCCTCTTTCATATCATTCATTCTTCTCGTCGTTTCTTTTGTCGGGTCCCATTCCTTTTCCCTCCCACTCTCGTTGTCTGGACAGATATAGTTGCGTCGCTCGCTAACTGGCCTTGACTCGTGCCTCCGAGTCCCCTCAGCCACTCTCACCGTTTTATTACTCACTAGAGTGTTCCATTATTATGAAGTAGTTTCCCTCGAGTAACTCGGTTGGATGAGGTTCTTTAAAGCCGCTAGCATTTAAGAGAAAGTCTACAGCGATTTATTCCAAGTAAATAAAAATGAAAATCTGAACATGAAATTGAACACTTTTCAGTCGTAAGATAATTATGAAATTAACTGGTGATTTCATCCAACCTCACTTAAAATAAAAGATACCCTTGTATATAAAAACGACGATTTATGAGGTAAAAATGCAATATTGAACCAGTATTCTGCAATAAAGCCAATTCAGAATTTCTTAAGAGGATGCTCGGAACCGGTCGCGTTTTTAGTCGACCTATGTTTCTTTGGATGGAGTCAGTTTTGTTTTTCTTTGGATTAAGCATTAATAAGTTCCTCCAAGTATTGCTAGAATTATTTAATTAGTTTCTCGATTTACTTAATTTTACATTTGGTATAGTCATGAGGAAATAGTATCAATAATAACGTCTGATCTGGATTGTAACGTTAGTGTGACCATGAGTAAATAAACCCCTCTAACACATCTTTTTAATAAGTGCGACAGTTAGTACGTTAGTGCGACCATGAGTAAGTAAACCCCTCTAACACATCTTTTTAATAAGTAGTTTAAAACATACGAGTAAATTGATAACTTGATATTAAACCACCTGCTAACATTTTAAATTCAACAAAATCATTTCCGAATTTTTAGTATGCTAAACACCGTAGTGATTTGGTCCACGGTGATTTGGTCCGCGACGATTTGGTCCGCGACGATTTGGTTCGCTAAGATTTGGTCCTGGGGTGATTGGTCCCATGCCTATTTGATCTGCTGTGATTTGGTGCTACGATGATAGTAATTACACGTGATAAACTTGTTATTGGGCAAGGCTGAGATTTGTCATATTTAATTGTTATTGCTGTATAGAATTCAATAATTTTGGTATTATTTTACTAGTATATTGATATTTCTGAAACACCACTTATTTATCTCGATATCTGTATTCTCTGCGTATAAAATACATATAAATAAACCCAAGCAATACTTTTGCTATATTTATAAGTCTGGATAACTGTTTTTTCCATACTGAACGCTCTAATTCCAGTAGTGCATATTTCTAATTTTTGTTTAATAAAAGATTATACTACCGACATTTCTGTATTCTAAACAGCAGTAACAATAACAGTTAAATATGACAAACCTCAGCCTTGCTCAACAACCCGTTTATCGCGAGTAATTGCTAAATCATCGCAGCACCAAATGGCTGCGGACCAAATCACCGGGTGCTGCTAATCACAAGCTAACTTGTGATTAGCAGCTTGGATAACTTCATTTTGGCTCAATATGAACTCTAGACAATTACTTTACGCAATTTCTTGGTGAATCTACAATCTCAATTTAGTTGTAATTTTTAGTATTTATGCCATAGTTTCTCGATGTTAAATCCATTAGATTCCGAGTTCATCCTCCTCCAGAATAACAATAAAATATTTTTTACTTAATTTTTTCACTCTTGTTGAATAGTAAATATGTGAAATGGGAAGATTATTTTATTGTCGTTGTGAAGGATACTTTATATAGCTGAAAATTGTTTTAAATGTATGGATCCATGAAAACAATACCTTCACCAGCCTCACTTTTTCTTGTTCTTCTCACTTTCCGCAACCATTAGACATCATTTAGTCCAAGAAATCAAAAGACGAAAGATTGGTATTCTTTCTACAATACCTTCTCATGTTTATAAAATTAGTAGATATTTTTAGTTTACTTTTTCTTCCAAAATCCTCTCACTGAGACATTTCTGAGTACTTCACTTCCTGCGCTCTTCGGGTTTTTTATAGTCTTTGTTTTATTTACAAACTGATGATATTCCATGTGTCTTTTGTTACACACACATTCATTCATATATGCATACATATACTTGTATACATAAGTTTTATAGCGTAGGTTTTTTTTAGTTTCATTCAATGTCATAGGTTTTGAGCTATTGAACGGTCAAACGTCATGGACGGAGTAGTAATTTTTAACGTATTTTTCGGCGCTAATATGGGCATTCCAAAACTTCCGGAAAAGTAAACTTCAGAGAGTAACGAGATAAGGACGGAAATAGCAGAGTAGCCAATTTGCTAGGCTATATAAACGAAATATTTTTTTCCTGTGATCCACAATTGAATCTTCGTACCGAGGCTCATTAACCAAGGAGTGATATTTAAAACGTATTTCGGTCACTTTTCTATCGAAAAATCTAGCAAAGCTTGATGTGAAGTGGTAATTTACAGAATTCTGAATGCGTCATAATCCCACGAGAAACTGGGTCACATTTTTTGCAGCCGGTATGAGGTACACGCAAATTGAGAATTGGCAGATAAATAATTAAAGGCTCAACCAGGACGAAAGCTCGAAGTGGTGTTTATTCATGCGGATTGACGATTCTCATATGCACGTCTCTTGAGGTGAGAGGAACTGTTATGAATATTCTTTGTGTTTGATTAATTGCTTCAACTCCTGTTTTCCCAAGTGAGTCGTAGGTGGGTTTAAATCGGTCGTAAGTACATCTCCTTTAAATGGTCCAACTGCGAGTGAAATTAAAGGGAAGCGTTGTTTTCGAAATATTCACTTACATTTAGAATCTTAAACCAAGGTGTCAGCAAGAGCTGGATGCATTACGCGTATAGATTATGGCTGCCATGAATCTGTGGCTTTTTATTTAGCGTTATAAACTAATGGCCATGAACCATTAAATAATATAATTGCAAATTTCCAGATTCCAGCTGGGGGATTTTTTTTCAATCCTATAACTACGACTTGTGAACAGGTTTAATATACTCCTTTGTCATCTAAAGCCATTAAATTGCCTTCAGTAAAACGTATTGCCCCACAAATTAATAAATGATCCTGTCTAGATATCAGTGTTAACAAAATAAATTTTCAAAATTTCTATGATTCGATTTATTTTTTCGATAATTAACTTCGCTACAGTATTGAGAGTATTGTTATGTACATCCTCAATTCGAAACGAACTAATTCGATTGTATTCGATTCACTCTTGCTCATCTATCTATTATGATGAAAATGTTAAGGTGTTTTCTGTTAAGCAAAAATATGATAACTAAGTAGTAACAAGCAGAGTATCTCATCCTCGGGAAATTAAGTCAGGAATGTCTTCCTATTAAACAATTTGTTCTTCGTATTCTTCTTTTTTCCGTAGATAATATTTTCCGAACAAATCATCTTTCACTTCCAATTGCCAATTAGCCTTGTTACATCAAAGTGTAGAATTTTATGAGAAAAATAGCTTAGTCTTTAAGGGAATGCCGTGGTGCCTCGACTTACGTACTTAATTCATTCCAGTTTGAAGTTCATGACCCAAAATTATCTTATCTTAAACCCAGTTTTCCAATATTTTCAGATATTTTTATTTATATCCACATCTACATAAATGCCCTGCAAGCCGCCTATCGGAGTGTGGCAGGGGGTGTAAACACCAAGCGTTCGAGCTACATCTTTAGCTTATTGTTGTCGCATACCGTTCGCAGAAAGTCCCTCTCTTGTTCTACTCACGTATCTCGAAGTTACGTTCGTTTCTAAGGGTCAAATGGAGCAAGGAAAAAGTTCGTATGGCGAGTGCTTCGTAAGTCGAAATGNTTCCATCTAACCTGTTTTTTATATTATTATTAAAAACATGAATAAAATTGTAAATGCAGTTAGAGAGAAAAACTTAAGAAGAATTTGAGGATGTAAAAAACCAAAGTAGTACCTTAAGAAAAAATATCTCAACAACAGGAAAATACCCACATAGAAAGGAAGTTTGAAAAATCTGCACAAAACTACTGATAGTACAAGCTAAAAGATGTGAAGGAAACTGTGTATACAAAAATCACATGATCAGTACTGTAACAATATTTCACTAAAACTAATTCACTAAAGCAATATGAAAATCATAAAAATAGCATTTTAAACAAAAACATGCATCGAGATGCAATTTCATAACCAATATCGACGTACAGTAAAAAATAAATCATTTGAGCTGGGGGTAATAATCCCAATAGTTCGTAACAATTATAACTTCTAGTTTCTCAGTTAAAAGTGTAGGACATGAGAGGATTAGGAAGTCTGGTTCGTCCAATATGAAACAGTAAATTTATAGGTTTGAAGTGCATCGCTCAGATAGGGTAGCAATAGAGCATTTTCTCGCATCTTTTCGATCATACACGTAATGAGAGGCATATGCTGGTGCTAACGCTGCAGGTATAAGCAACGCTGTCCACAAAATTCTCAGCAAGAACTTGAGCGCCTTAAATCCCCGCAAAATAACCCCCAACTTGTTAAACATCCACCGTATTTTCGGCATATTCTCCATCACAGCGAGCACTCCTTCACATCGCTAGATCTTATCCTTCTCTCTCCATCCCATCTCTCAAACTCCACGAAACCATTTCCCGGGAGAGATGACCACATCTGGACTCGTTCCAGAGGCTCCGAGATGAGCTCTACCACGAAAGTGAGTGAGGGAGAGAGGAGGCAGTTCTGCTTGGTTTCTCCTCTTGCTTAGCTCCTCTCTCTCTCTTCTCTCTACATATAGGTCTCCATATTTCTTTTTCCGATTCTCTGACGTCTCCTCCTCTATCCTATCATTTCTCTTCCCCCCCTCTTCATCTACTCGTTCCCCGTGTCCTTTCATCCGTAGAAATACCTGAGAAGAGATCCAGGACTCGTTATATCTCTTCCCCACTCGGCTCCGTGCAGATGCTTCCTCGAATGCTGCGGAAAGTCGGGTCGAATCGCGGTGCGAAACTCCTCGTTCTCTCTCCAGTAACTCCAACTTCTTGCCTTAATGCCTCAATCTTCCCTCCTCCCGTCGGAGTTCTTTGGATGTAGGTGGAATTTTCTCGGAGCACTAATGGAGGGTCGAGAGTTTTTGTCATTTTATTTGGTTGAAATGCGTCGCTACTCGAATTGGTTTCATAGTTGCAGTGGCTTTTATGCACAGGTGCTTTTACTCATAAGGGGCGAGAAGCTTTCCGAGGACTTGCGATGATTTTTTGTATAAAAGAATATTTTATTACATACATTTGGAAACCAACTAGTAAACGGTTCTTTCGTTACGCCGGGCTTTGGAGTTCCGTACGGTGCCGAAATATTTCAGGTGTGGCTTCGTAAATATAAGGTATATTGAGTATATGGAGAAACTAACGAAGATTTAGGGATAGCTTTTGACTGAATAAATATAACAGAGGTGGAAGCGGGTTCGGTTGAATATTAAAAGAGAATGGATTGCTAAAGAAAACAATTGAAGGTAAGATTCCTGGGGTAGATGGAGAAGGAGAACTAAGAAAAATGCGGGAGTATTTAGATAAGTGAATTTATTGGCAAGGATCGGCCCTAGTGGGCTTCTCACCTAATCCACTAATGCCTTTTGAATATTTACAGAGGTTAAAAAAATAAGAAGAGTAGGGCGTAAGATATAATCTTCGTAACTTGGGGTTGAAAAGGGAAATGTAGAAAAACACTCACAGAAATGAAGGTGAAGAAACCGTGGAAGCAGTGAAAATACAGAAACAAGTGAAAATCTTGCATTAAAACGCAAGATTGATAACATATATACTATAACACAGATAATAGACACTACAGGTTTCGACATATTAACGTCATCGTCATGTGTGACAGTCATTATTTGAGAAATAATGACAACGTTGTTTCATCAGTCTTGTGTTTTAATATGGAATTTTAATACAGATATGATTAATTTGTTTTAATAAATACACTATTTATTTGAAAAATATCAAAAATGGCTCTAGGATAGCTAAGTGGGCAATGAGTTCGACTTCAGTGAAAGTGGTCCTAGGTTCGATTCCCGATTGGGGTTTACGTGCGAAATGACCTCAGCCGTCGAAGCACTTTTAACAATACTACCACTACTAATATAAAAAACTAATGAAAATTGGGATATAAAGCGAGTGATTGTCACTGACAATAGAAAATATACGGGTGTTGGAATTAATTTTGCCGAATGAGCATAAAGAAAAATATGGGTGCTGCAACGATAAGGTGTTAGAGCTAGAGTGAGGGGATCACATAATATTTAACTCATCTTCCTATCACCTGATTTCCAGATATTTTCTCAGCAAGCATTCCCTAGACTTAATAGCTAGCTTTCCCTCGGCGATTCCCATATGGCGCTGGAGAGCATTTTGGAGCATTTATTGGGTTGGGTATCCATTTATGGTATCGTAGATGTAGTATTACTATATTATTAATATTATTCTTGCTGTTGTTGATGATGTTGTTGTTATTGTTATTATTAGGTCTTTTTAAGGCGATATTGAAAAAGTCTCCTCTTCCATCTAACCTGTTTTTTATATTATTATTAAAAACATGAATAAAATTGTAAATACAGTTAGAGAGAGAGAAAAACTTAAGAAGAATTTGAGGATGTAAAAAACCAAAGTAGTACCTTAAGAAAAAATATCTCAACAACAGGAAAATACCCACATAGAAAGGAAGTTTGAAAAATCTGCACAAAACTACTGATAGTACAAGCTAAAAGATGTGAAGGAAACTGTGTATACAAAAATCACATGATCAGTACTGTAACAATATTTCACTAAAACTAATTCACTAAAGCAATATGAAAATCATAAAAATAGCATTTTAAACAAAAACATGCATCGAGATGCAATTTCATAACCAATATCGACGTACAGTAAAAAATAAATCATTTGAGCTGGGGGTAATAATCCCAATAGTTCGTAACAATTATAACTTCTAGTTTCTCAGTTAAAAGTGTAGGACATGAGAGGATTAGGAAGTCTGGTTCGTCCAATATGAAACAGTAAATTTATAGGTTTGAAGTGCATCGCTCAGATAGGGTAGCAATAGAGCATTTTCTCGCATCTTTTCGATCATACACGTAATGAGAGGCATATGCTGGTGCTAACGCTGCAGGTATAAGCAACGCTGTCCACAAAATTCTCAGCAAGAACTTGAGCGCCTTAAATCCCCGCAAAATAACCCCCAACTTGTTAAACATCCACCGTATTTTCGGCATATTCTCCATCACAGCGAGCACTCCTTCACATCGCTAGATCTTATCCTTCTCTCTCCATCCCATCTCTCAAACTCCACGAAACCATTTCCCGGGAGAGATGACCACATCTGGACTCGTTCCAGAGGCTCCGAGATGAGCTCTACCACGAAAGTGAGTGAGGGAGAGAGGAGGCAGTTCTGCTTGGTTTCTCCTCTTGCTTAGCTCCTCTCTCTCTCTTCTCTCTACATATAGGTCTCCATATTTCTTTTTCCGATTCTCTGACGTCTCCTCCTCTATCCTATCATTTCTCTTCCCCCCCTCTTCATCCACTCGTTCCCCGTGTCCTTTCATCCGTAGAAATACCTGAGAAGAGATCCAGGACTCGTTATATCTCTTCCCCACTCGGCTCCGTGCAGATGCTTCCTCGAATGCTGCGGAAAGTCGGGTCGAATCGCGGTGCGAAACTCCTCGTTCTCTCTCCAGTAACTCCAACTTCTTGCCTTAATGCCTCAATCTTCCCTCCTCCCGTCGGAGTTCTTTGGATGTAGGTGGAATTTTCTCGGAGCACTAATGGAGGGTCGAGAGTTTTTGTCATTTTATTTGGTTGAAATGCGTCGCTACTCGAATTGGTTTCATAGTTGCAGTGGCTTTTATGCACAGGTGCTTTTACTCATAAGGGGCGAGAAGCTTTCCGAGGACTTGCGATGATTTTTTGTATAAAAGAATATTTTATTACATACATTTGGAAACCAACTAGTAAACGGTTCTTTCGTTACACCGGGCTTTGGAGTTCCGTACGGTGCCGAAATATTTCAGTCGCATTACCCCTTTTAAAAACGTACTTTTGATTCAGCAATTATAAAAAACGTTAAAATCTAGAATTTTATTGCTAAATAAATAATATTTATATGTATCAAAATGTCTACCAGGTGTCACATTCGTTTATATTAGAAGTTACTGTTGCATTTGTTGGAATTATATATTTTTGGGTAGGGAATCTAACTCATTTTTCATTAAGGATATAAGGAGAAAAGGAATACGAGTACTTATGAAACTTGAAAACTCAAGAGGTGCCGGCTTCTGGGAAGTCACCTGGGAAGTGAGAGGTTTTCTCCTTACATTGATTGCAATTGTGTACGATCAAAGTGATTTCTATGATTTTTTATAATCTAGAAGTGGGTTTTGATGTAAAAATACATTCCTGGTATTTTTAATCAAAAGTTCGGATAAAAGTAACTCTTTTCACCCCGTAGCTTTCATAAAAGAATAAGAAACCTTTCAACCACTAGAGGCAATATTTAAAGGTATTTTATCATCAGAGGGAGATTATGTACATCGTTTCCGAATTATAAGTAAATAAAATAGCTTCGAACTCTATTCTAGAAAAAGTATTACTACGATTTCTTAAAAGTTATGTAAGACATTGTAACATGACCTAGATTGTTGCTTTTCTCACACCTACTCAAAAATTTCAATTCATTCAGTAAATGAAAATGTTAGAGAAAATATTCGGCATTTTATCCAAACTGAAACATGACTTGCACAAGTTGGTTGCGGTAAAATCAGGCGAAGGTGAACAGAGATTGCTATAATTACATTGTCTCATCGTATAACCAATGTAGTTTCAACGTCTCTTTTCTTTCTCCGAGTTATTTTACTTCATCCTCTGAAATCAAAGAAAACATTTGTAATGGAATAACACCGTGAATAAATTTAAACACCTACATTAGATAGCCTCAGGCGTTGTCAAATAGCTTGCAATGTTTCTTCGGTGTCCATTCAGCTGTCTTCATTAAGTCAAAGAAATTTCAATCCGTTTTCCTTATCATTCACGATCAAATGCGCATCTAAAAAATGGTTCCAAGGAAGCGAGTCCTTTGTTTTATTTCTTCTTCATCCTGTTTCTATTGGGAAACTTTTGGCAACATGAATTCGTCTTCCATTTCCCCTCATAGATTTAGGTGATGGAGATGTTAGCCTAAATTCTAGAATTTCTTTGTTATCTCTAAAGCCTTTTCCACGCCATGAACAGAGCGTGACCTACTTTCAAATCTATCCATAGAAAAATCTATGTTCTATTCATTATTCCATCAGTCTGTCCATAGAGTATCAACCCTGGAGGCTGAGTTGAAACTCAAACCCTCCACAAACAGTTAACAAAGCCTCTGGAAAAGGTATGAGGCTTATTAGGCAAGATGAGGAGTGAGGTAATTTGCCTATGTTACCCTCAGGAAGCCAGAACGCTATAATTGGGAAATGTATAGGTAACACTCTTTATAGCATTCAGAAAGGAGATATCTATATGAAAGCAGTAATTTAGCATCACTGATACCGTGATCTCCCTCATATTATTATTAGCCACGAACAAAAATGCTACAACAGTAAGTGAAAGTTACACATATTGTATTCTGTTATAAAGGACGAATGAAAAATTTTCCATTCATCACGATATAGAAACGAGACAAGAACACTATTCCGTTATCATCACTAAATGGCAAATTCCATCAAATAGTAAATGCGTTAATTACTTTATTTTATATCAAGTTATAAATAGTTCTTAAAAATGTACTAGATATATGGCATTATCTAAGCAAACCTTGGCAAAGATTGCGCCTGTCCTATAATGTTGGCTGCTTTAGTAAGGAAAGCATCACATGGGAATACTCACAGAGAATAGTAATGAAACACAATGTTTTCAGAGATTACATCCATACATCTATAAATTTTATTCCAAATTTTCCGCTAAGAAGATCATTGCTCCACCGACTTTTTGTCAACTGTCTGCAAACAGCAATTTTAAATGAAATATATAAGTGAGTTTATCTAAACTTTTCCTTAATCCTTGTGAGTTTATCCCTTTAAACGACTTATTTTGTATTTTTTTAATCACAAGTGACCTAACACAATACATATAAGGCATGCGGTTATCTCATTGCTGGGGAGTAAATTTTCAATTAAATGTTTGATATTACATTTAAACGAAGTAAACCGTATTTTGTTACGTATTGTCAAAATCTGTAAACTTACAGAAACCAGAAAAAGACACACCGATAAACGGATACCTTTTACAAAATTGAATGACGAGGAATTTTTATCGTGGCACTCAGAAAATGAGTGTATAAAATATTTATAGCTATCGAATATTCTCATAAATGATTCATCGCATGTAGCCAGCACCGGAGCAATTGATAAAATGCCAAAAATCAACAAGTTCTCCATCGGATTTTGCTTTATGAAGCCTTTATATACGTCATCACCTTCGAAAATCGATCCAGCGACTTGTGTTCTTTTTAGAAAACGTGCGACTGTCCAACTGCGTAGCATTAATTAGATTTAGGACATCGGATGTATGGAGACCCTGAGACTGTGGTCGTCAATAAAGTAACCTGGCTTTGTTTTCTTAAGATAATAAAACATTCTATCTAAATTTTAAGAAACGAGTAACATATCTGAAATAGAAATTTTCCTTGAATGATGAAAAGAATAAGAAAACACTTATACACGATACCACAGTGTCGTGTATAAGTGTTTTCTTATTCTTTTTATCATGAATAGCTACCACAAAGTCGAGGCCGAAGTAGTGCATTTTGTTTTCCTTGAATTTCCATCAACAACAAAGGGAAATACTCCATAACGATATTTCACTTGTTAACGCGGCCAAAACACATACGATTTTTAATACACATTACTTTTGCTTTTAAATTGGAATTATATTTTTCGGTATTTTTTCTGTGAGTACAGAACCATTAAAAGTTATTTTTACAATTTTTTTCAAACTAGAGTAGAAAATTACGTTTTTCTTTGCATTTTATTCGAATATTCCCTACGTGATGGTAACTGCTAATTTTCAACGATGGCGCACATCACGACTGCGTTGTCTGGTTCATTCTTGCGTTTCATTACTCCGTTTGAGGTATCTAAAGGCAAAGTGTTATTGATGTAAGGATGTAATAAAGAATTGCAAAATTAATTTCACTTAATGGAAATATTTCGAATGAGCCTTTGGGGATGAATATCGTGAAAGAATTAGGATGGAGTGATACGGAATAAAAATTTTATTTTTTTACGCTCTGTTTTTCCATTGGTCTTTTTATTGACTATGATAAACGACGAACCTTGAAGAATCAGAACGCCTAAAAATTAGCGCGTTACAAATAAGAATAATAATTTTGCACTAAACATTTTGCAACCACTATCACCGACAACCGATTCAACGCAGACTAAAGCGAGGGAAGTCATGCTTAACTTTAGTTAATTTTACTGTCAAGAGATCGAAATAATTTATCACTTTAAAGTTGGCATTTTCGTTGTTCTTTTCCGTTGAGTTCATTAAGCAAAGCACACAATCAACAGCAAGAACTTGCGTCTCATAAGTGAATACAATAAAATTATAAAATTTCTAAGGCATTAAAAACAAAATTTAGCTCAGATGTTTCGTCTTTAAGTCATTCATTAATATTGATATTAATTTCCACGAAATTGTATCCACAAATTTGCCACGGTGATAAATAATGAATAATAGACTCAGGAAATTTGGGAGAAGACAAAATGTTCTGCTGTATCCTCTGAATATTTAATGTCTCTGTGTTACCTCTGAACGGAAATAAGTCTGGAGTTTTCATAGATGTAATTCAATGTCATAACTGCTATTTGAGCAGCCAATAAATTACGTATCATCTAAAGGATTATTAAATTTGCATACGAGTCTGTAGCCTCGTATTCGAGTTGCTAGTAGTCTGTTCTGGAAACTAGGTCTACTTCAAGGAGGAATAATTGCTGACTGAGGTGACCGCTGAAGTATGGCTAGCTACTTTTCAGTTTCATCTCCAACAGTGATTTATACTATAATTCTTCTTTTAATTGCATGCATTCTGAATCGAGGGTTACGACATTGTTTGGCGAGAGATCAAAACGAGATGTTTAAATTTAGACGGTGCAAAGTGATTAAATTGAGGAAAAGGGAGGGGATGCGAAAAAAAAGGGTAGCCGTACGTTAGAGGGACCTGTAGCATCGGACTGTCTCTCAGAAAGGAGTGGGCCCATTGTCCTCAAAAATAGAATAATTTGTCCGAAAGAAAGCTTTTCTTCAGCTGCTCTCTCTTCTCTCCTTTTCCTTTCGTTGGGATCACTCCATCTAGCTTTGGCTTTCCATGTGGTTTTGATAGGCAAAAGCGGTGTTTTAAATCCAACCTCCCTCTCCTTTACTCGAGAAAAATAAAGAATTTGCGTTTCCACGTTTGCGTAACGACCTCTAAAGAGCGATAAAAATGTTTTACGGTTCTAAGCCGTAGTTTTCTTTCTCTCTCTTTTTCTGGAATCCCTTTTCGCTCTCTCCAACAAAAATGTTCCCTTCCTTCGATTTTTTCTCTTCAACCCACTTTTACTTCTTTTCTATGCCCTTCCCCTTCTCCGTGTCAATTTATTTTTTTTCCATTTCTTCCTGTTTCTTTACTTATTTATTTTCTATTTTCTCCTCTATTTTTTCTAACTTTATGTTTTATTCTCTATTTCTTTCTTTATGCTTTATATATTTGTTCCCTCTTACCTCTATCTATCTTTTCGCTATTTATATCTCTATATATTCTCTCCATTATTTTTTCTCCATTTCTTATCCTATTCTTAACTTTATTTTATTTTTTCTTCTCCTTCCCTCTTTACCTATCCTTCATTCTCTATCATCTCTCTCTATTTATTCTATGGAAATCTTTTCCTAAGCTCTTCACTTACGTTTTTTATCCACGCATAGTTTCTTCCTTCTTTATATATCATAATTATATGGGTTAATTGTAGGAAGGGACTTGATAGTACCAATCTCGTCCGCAATAAAGACGTTTTTCTTTCGTTGATTCTCAACGGAGAAAATAGAAGTCGGATTAAATATAATTTACTTATTTGTACGTAAGAGAAAATGACATCTCGCATCTTTGTTTAGTCCAATTGGACAGGTTATCGAAAACAAAAATTTTCAATCTAATCAAAATTCTCACAGTTCGGAGCCGAAATCTACAATAAAAAATGAGAATGTGAATCATTATGGAGTTTCCTTCTTATGAAACTTGTCTCAAGTTAATATGCAAGTTTGCTAGATTTGTCCGGAATCGTGCAAAGTAAGCAACTTTAAAAGTTGCAACATTGAATGCTTCATTGAGAACATTTAAGGATCTGTAATGTATGGAAGTTGTCATTTTATATTCTTTTGATGGGAAATTTAACCAAATTGAGAGACAAAAAGTTAATCTTTCATCTTTTATATTCTATTCTATTTACTTTTCCCTATCTATCTCTATTTATTTCTCTATTTATTTCACTAGTTTTTCTCTACTTCTGCTTCTAATCCTTTTCCAATTCTTGCTGTATTTTTAATTCTTTAAATCATCCTTTTTGTTTTTATTTTTCTTGTCTACTTTTTTCTATTTTCCTGTCTCTTCCTATGCTTTTTCATAGATTCTTGTTTTTCTTTCTCCATTTCTAACTCAATGTTTGTTTTTCTCTATTTATACTCTACATTTCTCATTTTTCTTTCATTCCGTAAACTTTTTATGCTCGTTTTTTCCCATCACCTTTTATTCATCCCCTTTAATATGGGGGTTCCCATCTTCTCTTTATTTATCTCTCATTTTTCCTCTTCCCTTTGGAATCCCAACGAACGAATTTTGTTTAATTTGTTTCGATCGGCCGCGTGTTTTAAAAGCAATTTCGCTCTGAAGCCAATGGAGGGGGAGCGATTGCCAATGATAAATAGCCGCAATAAAATGTGGAAGCAGTTACTCGGCGATTTATTGCACGTTTTTTCATTTTTCCGTTCCGATTTCGAAAGAAGTGAGTGATTGATTCCGTTAAATGTCGATAAAGGTTATCGAAGTGAAACGTTTAGGAACCCATTTTTGTTCTCTGTGGGTGTGTTTATATTCTGTAAACTCTACGAATAGTACTCTGGTGCCGCTACATGAGCGAAATCGATAAAAGTATCGAAAAACGGTCGAATTGGAGAAGATTTTAACGAATGCAGTCCAGTTCTAGTAAAGAAAAGTTTCAAAGAATGGCCAGAAGACCAAAGTTGAGAAGTGTCTGATTAGCTGATTCCTGTAGCTTCATATAGGCAAGCCATGGAGACTTAAATCAATATCGTTTATCGATAATCGCCTTCGTTGCCATCCCCGATTTAATTACGCCTGGATTGAAATACCTGTTATTTGGTTATCGTACAGGTGAATCAATTTTAATACAGCAAGAAAAATGCTATCCGAAAACAATAATCAATATTTCGTTGATATACAATAATAACTCATATGTAGCATTAGTTTGAGTTTTAATTTTTCTTTTAGTAGAGAATAGAGGAAAATTTATCTTTCATTTACTTATGTCTCAGTCTCGTTTATGGCTGAAATAGTATGTGAGCCTTTGCGACGTGATTCATGGTGAATAACGGCATTCATTTAGTTCTTCTTATCAGGTGCAAAAAAAGTGTTATTCTCAGGGTCATTCTGTTGCAATTTCGTAGACGTTTTCCTTTTGTAGCATTCTCTCTCAGTGAGGAAAGCAACAGCAATTACCTCACTCCTCATCTCGCATAGAAAGCCTCATTTCCTTCTATAAAGCTATAGCAACCGATTGTGTAAGTGCTGAGGATCTAACCAACTCTCGGCTAATGATTTTACAGACAGATTAATTTGATGAAATTAGAGACAACTCTTATTATCACGTTTTCTAGACAGTAAATGAATAAAGTATTCCTTTTAATATATCATTATTATTATAAGAATAGAATGTGGAGGATGTTAATGATTACATAATAGCTATTATATAACCATTGAAATCCTCTAAAATACTACCAGTAGGCATGTTTTCTCACACTCCTACGTGGTTCGTTTCCTGCTGTGGATCTTGTTATTTCTAAGACATTAAATCAGCTATTTAGCGTCGACAACTACATCTAATCTTTTCACCTATTTTTATATTTAAAAATACATTGCTTATAATTGAATTAATATCAGCGACGACATGTTAAGTGGAGGAAGGGGCTTTTCAGTCTCAAAACGGCCTAAATAAAGACCTCGGAAAAATATATCATCTCAATTCTGTTAGTATATCTCCATAATTACATGAATAAGAAAGTAAAGAGAGTATTTTCAAGCGTCCATGTATGGCAAGAGAATGAAAAAGGGTGACTACTGGCACATTTCTAAAAAAATTAATTTCTATAAGTTTCTAAACCCTTTCATGTAACGTAAAAATAACGAAAAATGGCATGGTGCTATGAATAGAAACTGTAAGAAAATTCAAGGGAATTAGACAACTTGGTTGAGATGGCACCCGAGAAAGTAGAAAGAAAGGCAGTCTGTAAGAGATGGGGCGAGAGAAAAAATCGGGAAAAGAGGAGGTAAGAAAGGGGAGAGAGGAAAAGAGTAGTGTGTGTATATTTAGTCTTTGCTGCCGAGGCTCGCTTGGTAAGAGTCCCAATAGTCCAGAAGGAATCCTTCTCTGCAACCCCCCCTCCCTCTGTCCGACCATCTTCAACCCCACCTTCACCCCTTCTATTCCCTATGCTCATCCCTCTACGTGGTTATTTTCCCGAAAAGAAACATTTCTTCTGTATCCGTAATGCTTTAATGAATTCTTCCGACAGAATCTGCCGTTTATTTCTACTAAATTTCACTGTTATACTGTTTGACTCGCCCCTAATTATTCGTAACATCTGCTATCTATCATTAGGGATAAATGGTATGGAAAAGAAATATTGAGAAAGGAATATTGGGAAAGGAATATATGTTCACTGATATCTCTGAAAATATACAAAAATGTCCTTTGTTTTAAGCTTTATGGTGACACTAAGCCTTGAATATTTTATCCGGCTGTGGTGTATGTACGAGTACATCATCTAGGATAAAAGGGGATAGAAGAAAATGTCTCTTTGATTTATTTTGTCGCAATTTTGGGTATACTGGAAAGAGGCGGAGAAATACGTGATACTATATCATGGAATTCATTTTGGTCACTCCTCATGGAAAACTGTGAAAAGTGTTATTCGTGGCATTATTGTGCTGCACTAATGTGGAATTATTCTTCTCATTGTATTCTCGCAGAAAAGCAAACCACCTCACTCTGCATCTTGTATTGTAGGCCTCATTCCCTCTCCATGGCCTTTGATAGGTGATGGTTGAGGGGTTGTGGATACAGCCGGATTTAGAGCCGAGACTTTTTAGGCCGAAGTGAATGCGAGTTTATGTATTATTCTCAATATTTAGGTTACTACTCCTCAGTGTAGGTACTTAAATTCCGTTATGTTAAACTCATTATGTTTTTTTAAAACATTATTTTTTTGTATCTGAAAAAGCTGAAATAACGTTATCATTTCACAGGAAAACTTTCTAGTGGTATAGAGCTTCATTATTCATCACTTTGTTCTAAACAATACGGAAATTCCTTATTATAAATTATTAATAACTCTTAATACTTAAATATGTAAAACTGGTTTTCCAAAACTTCATAAGTAGTAAATTAGCATTTTAAGGAGAGAGTTTGCTAAATATATGTCGTAAGGCTACAAGTTGTTTTTGGTTTTTATCATTAATTAATATTTTTTGTTTTATTCTCTCAATTTCTTATCCACATTTTACTCTCTAATTTTGACACTTCTAATTCGTTCTCCCGCTAATTTAATCCTTTCCGTTTCTTCTTCTTTGTCATCACTTCCCCACTAATTGGGACTTTTTGTCATCATTTGTTTTGCAGCTCTAAATTTTCTAATTCATCTCCTAACTCTAATAAACATTACTGTCTCTACCATAGTCTACCTTTCTTTGAAGAATATTCTGTGTAGCCAACCAACCCATCCTCTTAAAGTTAATCTTTTAAATTATAGTTTACACTGTTGCTATTATGCACTTATTCTAAGGTTATTTTTTGATGGTTAGGATATAATCTATAAGAATATAACATTCTAATATATCTTACATTATAAGAAGTTATGGTAGAATTTTTGATTCGAAATTCCGCAATATTTTCACTTCGCTAGTTTTAATACGCTTCCTTATGATTTAATTAAATATAATTTCCCAATGATAAACAGAATTTAAAAATGAAATCGATATTCGAAGGCCTGACTTCGTGGAAAGACATTGCAAAATGAAAAATAAATTGTACTTTTCTCCAGGGACTTTAATTTGCGACCGGTTTTGTAAGTGTGCTTACATCTTCAGGCACTTAATCGAATATGTACGATACAATTTCGCCTTTGTTGCCATACTAGCCTTGATACCAATGATTTAAAACTGTGACCGTGGAAAAGTACGAAGTTTTCTCATTCTGCGATGTCTTTCCACAAAATCACGCCTTCGAATATCGATTTCATTATCAAGACTAGCGACAAAGGCGAAATTGTATCGTAAGTATTCGATTAAGTGCCTGAGGATGTAAGTACGCTTACGAAACCGGTCGCGAATTAAAATCCTTGTGGTAAACGACGAAGTTTTTTTATTCTGCAGAATTGAAAAATATCAATAAGATTATAGCCCAGGTCTCTCTTAGGTGCTTTCCTCTATGTGTCAAGTTTATAATCTCCCTCATGTTAAATATTGTTTATTTTTCTTACATTTGAAAAGAAATGTCTCTTTCTTACTTGTCTAATCTTTTTACGCGTTATTTTAAATTTTCTCAGTACCATTTCTTATCTAATTTTTCCTTTCAGTCCAAAGACTTTTTCGATTTTCCAAAATATTTTTCCTTCCGTCCAACATTTCTGCCTGTCTACATGAAATTAAGTCAGCTAATCTAATGAAATCCTCACTTCATTTGAGAATTCGATCTTACAGTTGGATTGCGCAGCACAATAGCCTTTGTCCAATTCTTATCCCCTTCGGGTCCCCAAACAATGAGATCATTGGTTCCCCATACTTATCTTACTTCAAGTTCTGTGAATACATTCCTCTTCTCTCTCAATTATCCCATTCTATTCATTCCTACCTCTTCTTCCCCACCAAAATTCGACCCGGTACACATTCTCAAGTCCCTCCGAAAATATACCCAATTTTCGTTGATTATTTTCGTGACTCTAAGAACCTCTTCATTCCTTCTCTGTTGATCCTCCCACCCTGTTTCCACCAGAACTTTACATAACCCCTCTATATATTTTCGTTTGTATTTCACTAGAGGTTTTCGTAATCCTCTTCCCTCATGCTCTTTCAATCCAGGTAGAAAAGAGCCAGCGTCACATTTTACAAAATACTTTACTAATTTTACCAATGGTAATGAGGCAGAGAATGTTGAAAATAAATTGCCATAAACGACAGTGTCTTAACAGTTATTTTGTAGAATAAGTTCCGAAGTTTCCTTGGTCCGTGATAAATTCTTCGCCGTCAGTAGCTGATTAAACTTTCAATTTCGTTCTAATACTTGCTCTACTTTAATTTATTGTTCTATCTGTAATTTCTCTTTCCATTTTTCGATATTAAGCCATTAACTCTTGATTCCATATCTATCCTATTTTCCCTCATGCTTTTATACCTTCACATATCCACCGTAATGAGTATCTTTTACAAAATCTACAAATATGCTCTCTCCGCTTTAAATTATTTTCATTTAGAATACTTTCAGGAGTTCCAAGAGCTTATGATACTCAATAAAATCCTTCATAACACCTTCATAAACTTTCAATTTTTACCCTAACTTCACTTTGTAACCCTTCCGTGTTCTCTAAAATCTTTCTGCAAAATCCATCCAAATTCTTCGTGTCTTTCTTTGTGTAAATATCTCTTATTATTTTTTGAGCGATCTGAAACCTTTGTTTCCCCCATCCTTTAAGACTCTTTTATATATTCCGTATCCACTTTATTTCTATTCAATATTATTTTCTTAATGCAATCATTTTTAGTGGAAAACTTCCATGTTTAGGTCGTCCAATGACAGCATTATATGAGGAGTGAGCTGGTCTGTCCACTGTTATCTGAACTGAGGTATCTGATTATGCTATCATATACACCACCATTAATACATCAGTGGCCAAGAATGAGATAAGAGTAAATGAAAGGTGGATCTTTCTCTGCATTAGAAGATAAATGAAAAATATATTATTCATCATTATGAAGCAGCCTGAATGGAATTTCCGGTATAATATCGATATTTAGTTTACGCAAAAATTTTAACTGAATCGATGAAATAAACAATTATATATAAACATAATAATACGAGTAAAAAATATATATACCTACATCTACACGTTTTAGTAATTTCCCTGCAAGACGCCTTTCGGTGGTATGGAGTGCATGCATATGTCAATGTCAGTTATAGAAACATATACAATAATTATTATGAATATTTTATAAGTAATGTCACATGTTAGGTTATTCTGCTAAAACGTTTAAATATTAATAAAAATACATTTTCTTCGCTCCAACACCTTAAAAATTTCCCTTCAAATATAGTGCCATTTTTGGGAGGAATGGTTACTATCGCAATGAATCCACCGATTGGATTCCTTACGCAAACTAACTCGACCTCCCCCTTCATCCAACCCCTCCTTCGCCAATTTTAAACCCTTTTAAATCGCAAACCGCGGAGGTTTTCGTAACATCTCTCTTTTCGTCCGCTTTTGAAGTTTGCGTGCTCCACCCGGAGTATTTTAAGGGGAATGGGGGTTCCTCCTGGCCTAGAGTTTGGGCCCCGAAGGAAGGGAAGGGAGGCGGGGAGTACATACCCGGTGGGATTTCTTAGAATAGAGCTCTCCGGCTGGCCCGTTGTTGCGGACTGCGCGAAAGAGGGCTGGAGAGAGAGGGATTGGTGTATAAGAAGGAGAGACATACTCTGAGAGCGTGTTAGTAAACGCTTCGCCGTACCTGATTCGCGCGGATCTTAAAATTTCCGGCCCGCACTAAGATAAGGTCGGCGGCGAACCAAAATACACTCTATTTTATGGGAATTTGAGGGATTTACAGTGAACCCTTTCCAATAATTGAATAATCCTTCAAACCGGAGCATATATGAAAAATCTACTTTAAATTTACTAAAAAACTCGGCGTTTTAAAGCGTATTGAGATGAGATGAAAAAGTTAGAGAGCGTTCCTACTTTACCTTGGTCAAACATGTGAGGTCTGGCGGGTGAAACGAGAACCCGCGAATACGTGAAAGTCCAGTGAAAGGCAATTCGGTTTGTTAAGAAATGCTACGATAAAAATTAAGCTTTGTGAAAATACTCATAGAAGCAGGTTGGGAATCCCTGGAAGAAATGAGATTAGAAGCTAGGCTGTAATTGCTTGATAAATTTAGAGAAAATACATGTGCAGAAGAGGTATTATGCAACCCCTCTACTACTTCGGCCGATCCGACTGTGAGCGTAAAATAAGAAAATAGACGCGAGTACGAGTCTTTTTAGGCACTCATTCTTTCCGCAAACGATCACAAATTACTAAAGAAGTAAAGAACTCTCGGTGTGTACATCCCCTGCCGTACGCCGAAAGGGAAATTGCAGGGTATTATTGTAGATGTAGATGAATTGTTAAAAGTCTCAAATTAATTTTTATCTAAATTTATCCAATAGGGCATGGTTAGATGATTGAATAGACGCAGTACAAGGTTAAGCCATATATATAGGTATAGGTATAGCCAACAGAAACAGAACTAAAGAAGCCAGGATCAAGTGCTTTTGGAGTGACTTCGTGATGAGGCACCATGACGGAAGAAATGGCAAATAGTTACACCGTTTCACGCAAATTTGTTCATTTATTAGTGCCAATTCGGAAAGTATGTATTTGTGGAAGCATGCGCTGAAACGAGGATTAGTTAAATTACATTTATGCTGCATAGTAGAAACTATTTTTCATTCTTTCTTGTAGTACTGTTAAAAGTGCTTCGACATCCAAGGTCATTTACTATTTCATGTCTGTTTGATTTTTAAGACATACCTGGACAAAATTTCCAAACCTTTGAAATCAATAAAACAGCTTTAATGTCCGCGTAATGAATGCTCTTTTCTCTAGCTATTTGTGCATCTGTTTAAGCAAACATTCTGCAACTTTTTCATGTGACAGGTGATTTGACATCTGTTTTCGGCCAGCTATTCGTGCAGCTGAAGTCCGTAACAAAGAAGTTCTCTCTTACGATTAGTGATGCAAAGGCAAATTTTGTGTTCACTCACTTGACTCGTGTAAATTAGTGTTCAAATTTGTGATGATTTACTTGTTAATTCAGATTTTAGGATTGATAAGGCCAAGCTGATATCAAACGGACTCAAATCGTTACATTAATAAAATTAATAAAACCTTTTGAAGGTCCCAAACTGCGTATCTGTGTCAAATTCTCTTTTTTTTTAGTGCAGCCAAACTTAGTAGATGATTGAATTCTTTTGCGAGATATTAATTTCATGATTTTACTGCTCTTAAAAGGAATAATTTCGCCCAAATTCAAGACAATTCTATTGCAGTTTACTTAAAATAGCTCTCTTGTTAATAATAAATTTCAAATTTTATATCGTGTATTTTTTATATTTAATTAAAAAATGATAAAAGTTGTGACGGTAAATCATAGAGTTGGTCTACTATGAATGTCGCTTTCTAGGCTATCGCATTATAAGAGCTGTTGCGCCATGAACTTAACTTGAAGTAACACATCAGTATGAATTTCCATACATTGAGAATAGTAGGAATAAAATAGCATTCAACAATTCTGTATCTTTCTAATAAAACTTAACCTGGTACATTTATATAATCTCTCTCGGTGTGATTACCGTAGGTTTCCAAGAGATAACTCAAAGAGATAATGGGGTTCTGTTTAGTGGAATGGAGCTTAATGACTATTTAATGAAGCCTTTTCCTAAAGTATTCAAAGTTTTCAAAAAATTTAATAAGTTTTGGAAAATTATTCCATCGATACTTTAAGACGGTCCAGATAGTCTACATGAAGATCCAATTCAATGACAGAATAGGAATTACTATCCACTATTTTTAATGGCTACCATTGGTTTCAGTCATACACCATCATCTATGGAAGAATTCAAAATTCATACTTTAACTTTGATTTCGTGTGCATAAATAATTATGGCGTGGATAAGTTTTCCTCTTGAATTTGACCGCAGCATGTTCTAAAAGCAGCGAGCCTCTTTCTTTTGGATTGACGCTTTGTGAGGTAGAGCTTTCGGATTGGAATCGAGTAAGCGTTTTAAAGGGAGCTAAATGCGGAAAAATCAGAAATAGAGGGAAATTTGCGATTCGGAAATGCAAGCTCACCGTTGATAAAAAAAAGCGTTCTCTGCTCTTGACGTCCGAAATGAATTCAGAGGAGTAAAATACCTTTGAAGGCTTTTTATTTCCAACCGCGGCAGCGATAAAAATATGTTAATCCATATAATCGCTTTAGCAGCACGACGTGAATTTTGCGTCAGGTTTAAATTTTAGCTTTTGGTTTCTTTGCCTATTGAAGAATTTCACGAAAAATTAAGCACTGAGGTCCGAAGGAAATCATTTATAGAATACGGAGGGAAACAAAATATTGCAAATTTAAGAATAGCTCTCCCAGCCTTGACTCCAATGTCACGATATCAGCTGCTCGGTGCTGCTCGGTAAAACTGGCTGACAGTTACAGAAGGACTGTGACAAATCTAATCTTTAAACTCTCAAACCTTCAGTCTACTACATCTGCCAAATGGACAGGTACAAAAATCCGCTAATTTACTCATTCAGTATCAGTCGAATAAAATAATATGATCTTTCTATCATTATCGGACACATCGAGTCAGTATGTTGAAACTGCTGATAGATTAGCCAAGATCGACTGTTTAATGTACATTAATATACAGCGCTATCTCGACTTACGAACTTAATTCCCTCCAGTTCGAAGTACGAACTCTAAGAATTTATATCTCCAAATCGTGTTTCATTATACTAATTTTTTTTAATAATCCCGACATTGGTTTCATATACATAGCTCAAAATTGGGCAGTAATAAAGTTCTCACATCGAAAATTTCCTATGTATGACGGTTTGTGATTCGTGTACCACGGTATTTCTAAAACAACTAGCTATTCTAGTGTATAAATTAAGTGATTTATAAAGAAGAGAGAATCATACATGAGGATACATGAAAATGTAACGATACTTCGCTTTAATATTTTTTCACAACGCATTGCTAGTAATATTCGGCATAACCTTTGGATTTTCATCAGAAGTTTTTTGAATTATATCACTAACTTTTATTTCAAGCTATTATCTCGATCCAATGGAATTTGTTAGATCAGTATCTCTTAGTAACCTCTACTCTCTTGACTAAGAAAGTTAGAGAAAAGTACGGATAAACATCAGAAATGAAAACAACATCTCGTCAAGGAGTAAGGAAAGCTGAATAGACTGTATACTTGGGTTTTCCAATCATTAAACCAAATTAAAAATTTAAATTAAATAAAATTATTTTATAATGTTAATAATGCTAATTTTTTATTGGTGTCAATTTCTATTATTATGTGCTAATGTCGTCATTTAACATGCAAATTTCACAACCTTCGCCATTTTTTACATAGAATATTTTGTTTGTGAAATTAAACATTTAGTTAAGGTTATAATAATTCGTAAAATAAATAATTTATTTAGTAGATAAAACGGAATTTATAATTAGGTCTCGCACTGAATAAGAAAAATTAGTTACACGATATGGAATTCTTGACAAGAGCGGTAAAATAGATTATTACTGAAATTAGCCGAACTTCGCAGCTTCCTTATGAGTTTATTGCGAATCTTACGTGCGACGGAAAAGATATGGTTATAACATGACAGATATTAGCCGCAGTTTATCTCCTAAAATTAGAATCGCTAACCCCTAAGAAACATTACAGCAGTCGGAGTTGGAGTGCTGTAGCTAAGCGAAACAGCAAGATGTTTCTCCTCTCGAGAAATAAAAAAAAACAATAACTTGCTTGAGTTTGCTATTGAGAAGGTAAAAATGGAGAAATAAAAAATATGGCGCGCTGAAGGTACATCGCGTCGTTTGTAACGAGCCAGAGCTATGAGGCTAACCATTCCACCAGTCTCACATCGCAGTCATCTTCCAGAGGTTGCCAGCATTTGGATCTATGTCTCAGAGAATATTTCTTCCTCCACATAACTTCCATCTCCACTCGTTTATGTCCCATAATCTCCTTTTCCCGGTTTCACTTTCACTCCAGTAACCAATTCCAAGAAGTCTCTAATCCAGAAATTCTTTCCATGCACTCAGCTCTGATCCTCTCCCTAACGATAAGTTTATTGGACGTCGATGGAAAAAGAATCTTTCCGAAACTAATAAAAGCGACCTTATCCCACGCTAAATAATAGGACTATTCCCGTCGAAGCTGTCACCAGTAAGGTCGTCCCCATTTTATGTCACTGGACGAGCATTTGTCCCGTTCCTTCCGGTGGGAAAATTTATGTCGAACACAAACGGTAAATATGGCAGTTTTTCACCGGATAAATTTTGTAAATGGCGGGTTTCTTTTAAGAAACAACCTCTCCGTCGCTCTTTTTTTCCTCAAGGGACAATGTAGCTGAATGGATTGTATTTTTGAATTGACCTTCCGAATCCTCTGAAACTAAATATAAAAACAATCTTTCCATTCTTATTTTCCTAGTTTTTAGGTCCCAAAGGATTAGCTTACCCTTGTCGTCTCCGACTATCTACGACACCACTCCAAACGACCTTTTGTTGGGATAAATCGTCGATACAGACAACAGTTGCCGGGTTGTGTCCTCAAAAACTGCGACGGATAAGAGAAACTGATCTTCGGATTATTGAACAAAAGCAAATATCCGCAGGAAACGAAAATTATGATTGCACATCCGCATTGAGTTTTAATGACGCTTCTACCGACAGAATTCATTCTCTGAGAGCTATTTAATTTGAGCTCAAATGATTTTATCAAAATATTTGCCTTTCATCGAGTTTTCCAATAAGATTCATTATTCATTTCCTATTAATAGTCAATTTATTCAGCCATCAATAATATTTTATCCTTCGGTATTCAGTTTTAATTTCAATTTACATGTATATTTTAACCTAGAGTCATTGTTGCATTGAATTTATAAATATTAATCAGGATTCGATTCTTATAACGATTAAGTGCATAATAACCATATTTTCAGAACTAACTCGTATTTAGAACTAAGGCAGCCACCTATATGAACTATTTTCTTTCCCGTTATCAACAAATTCGAAGTTAGGTAAATTGTTATCATACGCTATCTGCCGTATATTTAAAATCTCATAATTTGGTTTAGACTCTATTGTCTTCGTTTTACAGACAAACAAACAAAGTACTTTATTAAGGAAATAGAGACCGCAAGTCCAATCTTCGATTTAGCTAATAAAAAGTAGCAATAATACCCGGAAAAGATGAATTATACTTCAGGCAAGTTATCATAGGCAAGTGAACTTATAATGTAGGACGCAAAACATAAATATTCGTAAGGTTAAAAGTTTATTACTATAAAGAATAATGAAATAAACATTTTCACCTTTACCATAGAATGTGATTTTTGAACGATAATGTCTTCTAGTCTTTTGCGTCATCATCAGGTAAAGATATTTTTATATATTTTTAAATATTTTGCGTACATATTAAAATATGTATAAAAAAGTCCAGGTTATTTCTGTAACTGAAAATTTTATTTTAAACTGGTTATTTTAATTTAGTAAGCACTAAGTAACTGAATCTCGATTGTGATGGCTTTCATGGAGTAGTTTTTACGTATTGCGTGTGGGCCTTTACCTTCCAAGGGAAACGTTAAAAGATACTTAAACTGTTATTTTCAGCGCGTCAAAAGGGGATCAGATCTGAAGCTAGTCGCCTTGGATGTACCCTACTTAAGCGATTCAGAGAACTTTAAATTCGACATGTTTACAGAGCAATGATAATTACTGGCGGTGTTCCTAAGTGAATGAGCGTGAACGATTGCACAAAAAGGATTTCCCTTGTTTCTATAATTTTCATCTACGAACAGAATCATACGTTTTCCTAAAATCGTTAATTAATAATAACTTCTTTGATGGAAAGAGGGACATGATCCCAATTACATCCATTTCAATAATTTTTATCATTGACCAACATTTACAACTTCTCCTTCTCCAACCAGAAAAATCCGATTTGCCGGGACTCGAACCCGGGACCTTGACTTTAGTTCGCTAACAACTCTGCCCCCACGGTCGGTAAATCATCATGCTGTCATTGCATTAAGATACGTGATATCAATGTGATAACTTGCATTAGAATGTGATTAATAATGTGCAATTCTTCTGCTTAAAAGGATAAAAATAGTCGAAATACATTGATCATGTTAAATCAACTATATTTTAAACGGTAATAAAATAGTAGCAAAATATATTATCCTAACAATATATATTCCTATATTCCAATAAATTAATGCCATTAAATGTTTACCGAGGTACAAATCATGAATGTTCACCAATATACGTCTTTAGTCGCCTAAAATATCTCAGAAACGTACGAGCATTATAATATTCTCCCTCCGAAACAAAGAATTTTGATTTTAATTATTACACCACCGCTAGATATCTGTCTCACTCGTATCTACTTCAAATCGTATACCTGCAAAATTCACGTTCATCCGCCAAAATCGGCGATTGCGTAATGCCGTTTTTTTTTTGGTGCTGCCATCTTCCTCCTTTGTGACAGGGGCTGCAATTTGAAAAGCCGACTTCCTATCTACGAGCCGTACACAACAGGAAAGGCTGCCAAGAACCAACAACTTGAGGGCTAAAATTATAAATGTAAATCACCTTTTTCCCTCGCTTCCCACCCCGTCAAGGATGAGGGTTAAATATATTAGCGATGTTTCGCATCAAAAATAAACACAAGTGTCCTCTATATATGTTTCCATTGTATTTTTTGTCGATCGACAATGTTTTGCGGGCACGTGTACGAAGCATTGGGTCTCGAGGTCAAATATTATTTTAGAATCGCCTCCACTTTTCAGTGTTTTCAAGGTCACATTAGGATTCCTCTATATTTCTTTGGAAAGTGAAAATTTTGATTATCATAGCACGCCATTCCTGGTACTGCTTGGAGTGAGTAATAAGTTTCGAAAGGCTTCATAAAATCTGATAATTCTCCTAAACCTCGCATATTTTCTGTATTTTTCCATTTTATATATATTCCATATCCCAACCATGTTTTATGGTAAATTGTTACAGCTTTATAGCAAAACCTGTTTAGCAAATTTTAACCAATATTACTATTTCGTTCCGGCGTAATTCGTTGCTTGTCGTTATCGAAGCATATATTCACCCAATGATCCCAAATTTCAACGATTTTTGGAATTTTTAACTTGATCTAGATATATATATTTAAGAAAGTAAAGAAAATTGGAACATTTTTGGCTGTTAGAGAATTGTAGGTTTAAAAGTACTCCGTAAGCCGAAGTCGGCAAAGAAACTCGCGTTTGGAGACTAACGGGAGGTTCCAGATTATTGATTTCTAGGAATTGCCCTATATTTCTAGAAATTAATAAAATAAATGGAGTAATTACTAGAAATCTGGAACTTTTCGTTTGTCTCCAACCGCAAATTCCATCTGTCAAAATACGACTTACAGTTTTTTAAACCTCAAATTATATATTTATGTAAAAGAAAACTTTATTATTATGAATATAGAACTGTTGCAAAACATTTTGAATTCCTATCGCTTTTAAATGACTTTATCGAATTTTAACAAAATAACATTGGCAACCGTATGCCATGAATGCACTAGTTAATTTCATTATTTTATTTTGTTAGTTTATTTGATGTAATTATGTCACGTTATTTTATCTTCTGTTTGCATCTAATGGAATACATTTGACTCTTTATTGAGCTTCCGTCTTTACAATGATAAATAATTCATACCAAATTTACATATCAGTGTATCATTGCTTTCTTTAAAGCGAAAATTTTGCAAAACCATTTGATAATAACAAGGACTATACCATTTGCTATCCTTCGCCCTATGTGTATAATCCAAATTAAGGTAATTTTAAAATAGATAAATAAACCTGATACTTAAACGGAAGCGTGAACTATGACAAAATAAATTTTGTTAGATTTAGAACAGTCGGAATAAACTAGTCAAACTTTAAAGATACCATCCAATTGAAGACAGTGAATAAGTCAAAATATGTAAATATTAACAGTCTTGACAATAAACTGAAGGTTCTAGCTAAGACTTTTTCCAAGTAGTTTATAAGGAGAAGTTATGGAAAAATACCGAACGGGATACTCACTCGATATATACCGTATCCAATATTTAGAATCATACTAGTTTATATTCAGGAATCGAATTAAAATATTTACGCCCACATATCGCATATTTTCGCTTTTTAATGGGCGAACGCCGTAAATATATATAGGCGTTGAGAAGAGGGCGCTTACGCTCACGCAGAAACGTTTAAACGAAACGATCGCTGCTTGTTTATTTTCAGTTTCGTTAACATCCGCCGCTTTCAACGCCTCCCGCTCTTTAAGGATAGACTTCTCGTTTTCCGAATGGAAAATTCCCAACTCTTCTTCACGATTTCCATAAAATCGTTCTCTGAAATTGCGGGCGATATCCATCAAGAGCAAACGATAATCAGATCGAATTCACAGCTTGACTCGTCCGTAATCGGCCGTTTTCTTTTCCATCGGGATTCCGATGAAAATCGCCGTTTTCATTATTACTATGAAGCACAGTTCCGAATATTGATTCATCTCAGATCAGGAGATCTTTCGAAGGCTCCCGGTAGACCTCCAAAAGGGATGCGCGTTCGCCTTTTGTGTAAGCGTTCCCGGGTTCGATTCCCGGTGGGAGCCTATATGAGTGAAGTAAATTTAGAAGTCGAAACAATTTTAACTATATTACTCCTACGACTTCGTACTTAACTTCGCCTTCGGACTTAACGAGCCGCTTTCCAAAGAACGTACCTTCCTAATTACAAAGAACGTACCTTACAATTTTTCTTTCCAAGATTTTCATATTTGAAGGGGAAACAATCTTCGATTGGAAACTACCGTCAGTTGTGAAACAACTGACCATTTCAGAAGTCTTTCCTACGCTGAACCTCATATAATATGCCCATCGTTTCCAATTTTATTCTTTATTTACGCCACAAAGTTTACTCCATTCTTTCCCATTTTCCCCTCCTCTACGTTTCCAGTATCACCAGTACATTTCATTTTTAAATGAATACGCATAACATACTTCACATTCAAATTGTTTATTATTTTTTATTTCCTTCGTTACTATTCGCGTTTCTAAACCCGAGAAAACCCGACTGACCCAGCCAAACATAACCGTTCCTAATTTTAGTTTCAATTTAAATTATTTTCAATGAGCTTATCTTCTTCCACGGTGTTTCTTAGGGATTGAAATTCCTACATTAACCTCTTTACAGTATCTCTTATACTCATGTTAGTATTATTACTCCCTTTTGTATACTCCTCTTCCTTTTCGGTTTCTTTTTTGGGTGTTTTGTTTTATATCATATTCACTTCATTAATATAAAACAGTAGATTTTTTCTAATATTTCCTCATTCTTTGTTATTATAACTGAATCAACAATACTCCCTACATTTCCGTTTCCAATCCTTCGTACGAGTTCGCTGACGGCAATTCCATTTCGTTGTTTGCTGACGGTTTTCCATACCCTTTAGCGAAGTCAATGACCCGAATCTCACTCTAGAGCTCTCACGTATTACTCCATTAGCTTTCGCATCTCACTTATCAATTTAAAGATATGAATCTCCTAAACTTTATAACCTTAAGATATAATTCGGCCTTTGAAATTTAAAACTTAAAATTTATATGTAATATCTGATTACTGCTTTACGTACTGTATGCGGGTTGTGTTATAAAATAACAACAGAGCACTACGTACTTAATTAATTAATTTATTTATTAATAATACATAAATATACAGCACTAGGCCAATTTCAGTCGATGATCAAGAATTCCGAGATAAAGGAGAATGAATTATTAAAAACCACTTCCAGAGAGAATTCATCAGTATAACTCACACCTCAGGTCAACAAAGTCGGACATAAACATGTTACTAATGACATAAACCGTCCATGAAATTTTACACGAAAGTAAATACTGCATATATTCTAAGCTGCATTTACTCTAAACAGAAATATTACATGCAATACTGCACTAAAATACACTATACACACTGCACTAAAATACAGAAAATAGCTGATAAGGAAACTTATTTGCTGGCCCAACTTAAACAATACCAACATCAATCGATGAAGTTACTTGCAATAAACATTTTGTACAATAAGGAATAGATAAGAATAGAATTATTCAATTAAGAATGCTACAAATGTAGCGCATATAGATTAGAAATCCTAGCAAAATGTTTGCTCCTAAAAATGGATAAATTAGTATTCTATTCTAGAAGAAGTCAAGATTTGTTTCGTTTTCGGCTGATATTTATTTCGATATGATGACACTATGAAAGTATTCGTACATTCAGTAGGATTTTAATGTGTGACTTATAGTGAGTGTCTTTAAAATGCGCCATTTTGCATGTTTATTTAAAGGCAAAGCTGGATAATACAGTATCTATGTAGACGCAGAGTGCAGTGCTCTCCGACGTGCAACGGAAGTGTAAGATTAGTGAGAATGTGGTCATTATAAGTAGTGCGCACTCTAAGAGAAGAAAGGTCATTGGATAGGGCATTTACCGAGTATCTTCTTAGATGGATTTTCGCAATAAATTATTTATGAAGATTAGACGTAGTACACCTTGTATTCGAAGGAATTAAATTGCAAGCTCTCCTTTCGGTAATTAGAAGATTAATCTGTTTTCACACGTTTCCAGTATAAAGTACATTAATTTAGGCGAATTCTATATTTTTTCTCTTTCAAAATATAAATATTCCGTATGTGATAGCAACATCATATACCGACTCAAATCATGGAAAGGTTCATCGATATATATATGTATATGTATGTATGT
>KZ308473.1:326264-341114 GCA_000376725.2 Ladona fulva | reverse complement strand
TGTGAAACTTATTATGCAATTACTTCCTGAGATTTTTATATGATTCAATAAGTCATATTCCACCCATATTCCACCCATAGTAGAATAAAATTTTATTCACCTTTGTCGCTAAATCAAAAATTTAAATAAAACGAATCATTTTCATCTAAGTTATTGCTTTATCGCTGAATACTTGGCCATAGTCCTCCCTCAGCATTCTCATCCAACGCTTGAAATTCATTTGTCTGCTAGGAATAGAAGTAAGTGTCAGTAAACACGAAGGTATTATACTGGCAAACAGTCAGGAATAACAGAGCTGGAAGAGTAGAGGGAGAAGTAAAGAAGCAAAGAATGGAATGACGAAGATTGCTCTCAAAATGAAGTTAAAGGTTCGTGGGTTTATCGACTCCCAACTCGCTGACCTGAAAATGGAACAGCGGTGAAATCGATTGATACGTCAGTAAACAAACTGTTCCCCATTACGTATATTGCGTACTTGGGTCTTCCTGAATGGATCTGCACCCATACTTGCATCACTTAAATTTTACTAAAGCCGATGTTTTCGTTCCTCCCTACTTGCTTATAATATACGTTTACCCGAGAAGATAAATCAACATAAGACCTTAGTAACTATTATTGAAGTAATAATTTTGTTTAAGAAAGCAAATGGTCTCGTATGGTTACCCTACTTGCTGGTCGAAATAGTGTCGATTGTAAGAGAAAGATAATAATGCGAACGAATCATTTAGAAATACCCATTTACCCAATAACAAGGAATAATTGGAAGAGAAAGTAATCGTGTCTAGGACTTAAACCTAGAGTATTAAAACGGGATTTGACTACTCTAAAATGTTAGATGAGTTAGGATGGGAATCATTATCATCGAGAAGGAGGACATTTAGATTAGCGGGTGTATATAATGCGTGGAACTGTAAAGATGGTTGGGAGGAATTACGAGCGAGGTTTGATACTCCTAACTATAGAGGACGTGGCGATCATTCATTAAAAATAAAGGAACGGGAACAGAAAACCGATGTAGTGAAATACTCATTTATTAACAGGGGTATAAGGGAATGGAATGCTTTACCTGGAGAACTTCTCATCCCAATGCCTAAAAACATTAAAATATTCAAAGCAAAAATTAAAAGCTGCTAAATTTTATGTAGTTCTATTGCATGTTCATTATGTAATGTATTTTAACTTAAGTCTCTTGAACTCGACTATGTATAACTTATATGTATATATGTGTATAGACACTGCAAAATATGGTATGTGGTATGTATTAATTGGTTTTATAGAATGTGTACTGTCTACGGGAGGTTTTTGTAGGGGTTTTCCTCCCGTCTTTGGGCGAATGCCGGACAGTTAGTACATTGTTTTGCACCCCCTCAACCGTTGCCACCGGGTCCCACGATCCAATCGCGACCGGTAATTCTTAAATAAATAAATAAATATATTAATCGATTTTGAGCGAACTGTTAGCTTATGCTCTAGTGACATACTTAACTCTTTCCGTTTTGCTTTTATGCACTGTGAACCTTCAAATAGCGTATGACAGTGTGTGGGAAAAATAAATAATTATAAGGATAATTGAATAGAATGAATAGCAGTCTAAGCAGTTGTGGCTAGAATTTTACTGGAAGATTACCATTAATTATGCAACGCTTAGTGCTCATACAAATAGACGTCGAAGAACGATTGCGTAAACGCAATATTGGCGTTTATGAAAAATATATCCAATACTATTCTGAACAATTTCATTCAGTGAGCATGTTTAAAAGTCTAAGTTAGCATAAGAGCCTTTGAGACGTAGCTCGAAAATGTATCACGCCAGCTTGCGATCTGTTTTGGGTTATCCTCCTAAATAAATATACTAAATTATTATCGAAGAGCATATTTTCAACAACGGATAACCGTTGACAAGGTTTTACTAATGCACCGATATCAGGGAAGGCAATGAAGTATTTCACCAATATTGATGGAAAATTTTAACGAGTTCAATTATTCTGCATCAGTGGTGACAGTATTTATGAAGTTTCCACTTCTCATGTTGAATAACTTTCTAAAACTTTTCAAAAGAATTAGAACATTGCCTATATTATTATTGATGCTACTATATTACTGATTCCTATCATTTTTCGTCATTTAAAGCTGCTCGGATATTTTCAAATTTCTTACGATAGTCTTCAAAAGAAATCGAGCAGGTCACTGATGGTTATAATAGAAACACAAGCAAACTCTTTGATGGTTTTGGAGTTTTTGCTTATGTTGATAGTCTTTAAAGTTTTGAAAATATATCCGTTCAACATTTGAAGGTGAAACTCATTGTGGAAAATGAAGATACAGTGAGAATTATACAAAGGAAATGGATTCGTATAAACTTTAAAACTCAAGTGATAAATACCCGTAGCTTTTGTATTAGGTAAAATTACTTCTACTGAAAATTTCTTTCTTAGGTCCATTGATATTTCTGAGGGGTTGGGTTGATAATATTTTTAAAATTTAACTTAGCTTTCATCCTTAACTTATATCAATATATTCCTTGTTTGTTTTCTCGAATTCGGCACAAAAATCGAATTCCATTGATAAGGTTTCATGTTTCCGTGAAATAGCACATAGAATTGGTCATTTATGCTATACATTCTTGTATTATAAATAAATAAATCGAGCGTATCGGATGTTATTGAAAATTCCACCTGTCCGAAACCCTATGTTTGAAGCGGGTGGTTATTATTATAAGGTTTCGAGTGAACATGTTAGGTTTCGCAGTAAAGCAATCAACAATTTTATGTGGAACTGTTACAAATTTGGTTTAACCTTGGAAGTGAAGCTGCGTTTGGAATTCTCCAAATGAACTACTGGAGATAAACCGACGTAGTTTGCCTCATCCGTACCATTATAGATATCCAAAACACCTCCAGCCATTCGAAGTTCTACTACCTTAATTTTTTATGTGTTGTTAATTAGATAAAAGTAGTCACAATCACATGTACCCCTAACCTTCTTTTTGCACGGTAGTTGAGTCCCACAAAAATGCCTTTAAAATCGTACAATTAAAGCGTAAAATTTTATGTAAGTATGAGGGTGGGGGATTTAAAATAGTTTAAAATATGCTGAGTCAATTTTTATTAATATTCTTACATGATATGAACTGTTCGGTTATTTAGATGATATTAAAAGAATGAAATGCATCACATGAAAGGTTACGAAAGTAACGATTTACTCTGTATCTTAATCACTTGCCATCAAATACCGCATTTTCTTATTTCGAAAAGAAAACTAACGATGTTTTTCTGAATATCGTTATCACTCGCTGTTATTTTCTTCGTCATAATTAATTTCTTCTTTTTCGCAGGTGTTACAAATTGACAAGCGGTTCGCCTAATACAAGCAATCAGTAATAATTTACGCGCTTTTCTATATAATTATTCAACTAAACTGTAAAATTCGAACATTAATCATCGCGTAAAACAAAATAGTGTCGCTATTCGGTGAACGTACTAAACAGAAGTCTTACTAATCAGATACTTTACAAAACGAGGGTCAGGTGTGAACATTAATTGCCATCTCGGTATCCTGAAAGTTATGTGACTGCAACAACAGCCCTGCTTCCCGCAATGCCGAATCAAAAGGGGAAGTACAAAAATCCTCCAACACACGAGACCTGCGTATGCACGAACGAATGTTGAATGCACAAAAAACGGAAGATTTTAGGGAGAAGCGACCCAAGACAAACGAACACCGCCTAAGAACTGCGCAACCGAATGCGTAGGAATGAAACCGTGCCAAGCGATACGCTGAGAAGCTTACGAAACAGGATTTTCATTCGCTAAGAAACTGTTTTGGATTTTCGTCTGAGTGGATTCCAGAACGTGTTAATTGGGTCGTTATTTTTAAATCCTTCCTTACCGTTCGCCCGAGAATCCATCGGCCCTCGTTGTTAGGACAACGCGACCGCTCTTATGCCGATGGATTTCGAACTGAAGACAATGCAGATGGTGCCGCCACCATTTGGAGTACATCCGAAACAAAAGGATGTGGTATCTAAAGAAGGGGTGTCAATCACTGCTGCGGACCATTTACTATCAAGTTAAGTTCACGCGGACCACACTTATGTAGTTATGGCGGTACTTATTCTGCTTCTCATTTTTCACAGCTTTTCAATATTTATTTAATGAAATACCAGATTTACAGGGAATTTTCAACACGAAATTAGTCTATTAGGTTCCTATATCGGAAAAATGTAGCTAAGCAAAAGAAAGGTATAATATAAAATCTAAAGTAAATATATTGAGGTAATTATGAACTTAGACTAATTTCTGTTGCAATTTCTTGATTTATTAATAAAAAATGTAGTTTAATATATTTACTACTAAATTCGATTTCAAACTCTAATGAATAAATTAAATGTATTACTGGTTTTTGTTATTTTCTTCCCCTAAAATGTCATCGTTTGCCTTCGGCTGTCTTCTCAAGATTTTATGGTAATGATTATGAACATCCTTTATTGCTGAAAGATTTTCATCGAATAATTTTGACCTTCGTGCTATTGCATTTAATTTAATGCACGAAAATAATTTTTTTCATAAGTATGTTCTTTCAGATTAGCATAGAAGTTGAGTAACAAACTTTTAATCTCGAGGTATATTAGCCCTATATAGAAATAATCAAAATTCCTGTAGAATGGCTCTTATGTTTAATATCATGAAAACGACGATCAGTTCCATATTGTGGGTCGCCCAAGAGGGGTCAGAGGGTCGCATTTGGCCCACAGGCCGCCAATTTCACACCTCTGTTCTAAAGGAATAAGCCCTTTTACGCTGGATTAACTCAATTTTGACACTTCAAAACTGTTATTACCTAATGTATTATTATGACACTATGTAAGAATATCATTACTTTATCATAATTTTTATCTGCAGAGATGTACCGTTTAGAGGAAGTATATAATCATCAAATCTAGCTATTCTTTTCTATTACAAAGTAACAGCTTTTTATGGCTACTACATATTACAGCTTTGAAATTTTTTTTTCTGGAAGAGTAACAAAAATGTTCTTATAAATATTCACTTTCCTTATCTTTCATTTTTATGACTGAAACCATTGTCATTGCCGTACCCTTTAGTGCTTCTTTGTCCGAATCTCGGAGAGCTGTGGTATCGATACGCAGCAATGGAACAAATAAGACTCATTATTTCTGTTTCCTGTTATTGTTCCATCGTTCCATCCATCCATGCTACCATTGCAATCTGTTGAACTTCCAACACTTATTGAAATTATCTTATTAACCGATACTATTATGTACTTACTTTATTTATCAATTAAATATGATTCACATTTCACACTCGTATGGTTTTTTAACAGATAAAATATCTTATTTTGCGATAGCTTTCGGCTTATTGAGCAGTTATATCAATAAGAAATAATCAGTAGCAAAAATGAAATAAATTTGAGAAATTTCCGAGTAACTTTGGTTGAAACGAGGTGACAGGAGGAACGGCTTAAGCAAACTCATTGCATCTTATTGTGCATCAGTCTATTAAAATCACAAATTACCTTGATATAGTCTATTGTCTAACATAAAATAAGAATTATGATTGATATTAAGCCATCTTAACTGTAATAGCACTCTACAGCGTGCTGGAAAAAAAATGCCTTACCCGACGTCCGATTTAGCTCTGAAAGAAAATCAATAGGAGTTTCTTACCTTTCAGCTCCTTTTACTGTTGTTTTTAATGATTATACATAAAATATCAAGTTCACTGAATGATATTCAATTTTTTCTACTTATCCATGCATCATTCTTTGCAGAAAATATAATGGTATTAATTTTTAGAGAGAAAAAAGAAATTAATTCTTTCTCTTAGTTGGCCACATTACTTTTTACTAGTTCATTATTTTCTGCTATTTTGACTAATTATACATATTCTTTAATAGCCATGAAAATATTAATACTTACATTTAAGAAAACGCATTTTTTTCCATGACACATATCCTTTAATATCATTCAAATCAACGAAAATCTTAATGCTTATATTTAAGGTGAAAATCCTAACGTGGAGATGAGAATAGCAGCTTCAATGAATAATCGAATCATCCCCATTCAGCCGCTACGGTAACACTTTTTTCGGGGTTCTTTGCGGAGCTATGCGTTGCTAATGAAGTGGAGAGCAGTCGCTTAATTGAGCATTCTTAAACAATTCACCTCATAGACCCACCTGATTTATTTAAAGTCGAAGCGAGGGTTTTGAAGGCTACCTGTGCGCAAATATCTCGAGGTCATCCATTGGAGGCGCATGCTCCTTCACACCCACATGCCCTCCGACTCGGAGAAAGCTTTCCTTTGTGGGTGGCCTTAAAAATACCTTTGACTCGAAGACTATCGACTCCCACGCCACCCACACCAATTTGCCTCGGAAGGGAAACTCGCAGTGAATGACCTAAGAGAGGCCGAGGCCTGCTAAAATGCCGCCGAGAGTCAACGGCGTCTGAAACACCTGTCGATCTCTTTCTCCTTAATTATCCACGGAAATGCTGGAAATTCATGCACTCATTGAAGGAATTTTTCTTCAAGCATCTCGTTTTGATGTAAATTTTCTGCTTTATATTTGGTTCAAGTAGTTCTCCACATCTCCCGTATTGTGTTGTAGTCAAACCAGACGCTAAATTAAACCTTAATTGCTCCACCATTCGTTTAAAAAGCCCTGGAGAGGGAATGAAACTTACTATGCAAGATGTGGAGTGAGGTAGTTTTCCCTTACTTTCAACGCTTAGCCAGAGCACTATGTATGGAAAATATCTACGTAATTTTATATTAAACCTAATGACCTGATAAATAACAACATTTATGGCAAAATAATTTATTGCAAAACAAAATTTTCAATTAAATCTAACTATTACTTAAATCAAATTACTGATCTGGTGACAGTGTAATACTGGTTGTGCGTTTTACTGGGGAATACTTGGAGAATTCAAAAATTAAACAGGCTAAAACAAGGATAAATATTCTAAAAATTAAGTCATGTGCATGAAATATATTTCAGTCGTGATTTAGCTATTATTATTATGCTCAATAAATTAATATTGGAGCACTTAATGGATTTTTTATTGATTCGAGCCTACAGGAACCTTATATTTAACTCATGTGAATGATATCAGTAATTTTATTTCATATTTTAAATTCATCTGTAAGGTTTGACTGAATTTAAGTGTCAATTGATAAACTTTCTTTCTATAATCTCATGATAAAATTCGTGGCATCAAAACCTCCAATACCTCTGAAAATCCTCTTTTTTGGAATATTCTGCAACCTTGCACAACGTTTGCATAATTTAAATGATAAGCGAATTTATGAAAATAGTTGTCAAGATCTCAATCAAAGAATAGAACTTAAGAATTATGAAAGTCCTGATTGGACATGTAATAGGAAATCTAACGGATTAACATTAAATCAATGAGGAGGACGTTATGTATATATCTTTATGAATGTTAAAGTAGAACTGAATTCTTTATACAAAGAGTTCAATACTTCCTTCTCTTGAAAGGTTATTTCTTGGGTTGTTAAACTGTGCGCTGTGGAAGGACGTTTTGCCAAAGTATTTCTCTTTAGAGACGTTTCTCCAAAAGACGCCACACCAAAAAGTCAGTTCATCCAACGTATTTTCCCTAGGCATTTTTTGACGAATTAGTGTTTTCCGTACGCTATTTCAAAAAATCTTTCGCATTAGTTCTGCACGGTCATTGTTTTTGATTTTCTTCAGAAAAAGAAATAATCTCTGAAGAACTCTTATAACGGTCATTAGAAAATCGACTTATATTAACCTTTTCTTCTACTGCGTTGAATAAAACACTCGATGTGAGAGATTTAAATATATCCGAGATTTATACACAGCCTTAAACAAGACTTTGATTAAAATCTTCTCTTTAAACTTTCATATCTTTGAGAGGAAATCTCTTCGAAAGGACATTTTTTATCTTCATGCGGGAAAAAAAGCTATAAGTTTGAGACTAAAACGGACTTTTTCTTATCTTTTCTCGAGTACCCTTTCGTGAAGCCGCGTTTCCCTTTTTCGTGCTCATTTGGGAGAAGTGGCCGCTCGAACCGCATTCTTGGAAATACCGCACCAGCAGATAGGATTTCTGATCCTTTGTTTTGTCTACCTCCTTTCCAGATGCCGCACAAAGGAATATTTAGCCATTGCTCTTGGCACTTAAAACAATGGATGATCTTTCCGCTCCTTTCTTGTGGTATTTCAAGTTTGTCTTTCTGCACGACACTATTAATGTAGCCATTGTAAAAGAAAATGATGGGTTCCATTTGAAGGCTGACAGTTATCTGTTGTCTTTACACAGAACATTATTTTTCTAGATAATTCAGATACATTAAAGTGAACTCATTCCCTTTTTGCGGGAATTCCAAAAGGGTTATAAATCAATTTTGGATAGTAATTAATGATAGCTGTATACTTCAAACAGGAAAAATTTAATTCGCTTATATCATTGTGCATTATTGTTATTATTATGCGATGCCGCTACAGAATGGCAATAAATCAGGTGGTGACGTTGCATTATTCACATTCTAAAACTAACGTACATTACATTTCTACAATTACATTGCACTGCATTCTACTATGTTATAGCTTATGTCCACTAACTACAATATTTTACAAGACTTACAATTGATATTTTAAACCGATACAATTCCATAATATAATTGAACATTCATTTTTACAATTTAAAAAGCTACCTATGTCTTGCATATTAAAATTAAAAAAATATTACAAGTTCACAATTTAAGTAGCTATGATGTACAATTATATTACTATACAAAAGATAAACCACATCCACAACAGCATGTACATTTAACAATCCACAACAAATATTTCAGCTCAATACAACAAATTTGTCATTCCTTTGAGAAAGCATCAATACCATTTGTCAAGAATTACTTATCATGTAAGATTTTACAGGATTAATATAGGTGCTTTTAGGAACTACTGTCTAAAAGAAACAGCAAATAACGTTGAACACAAACATATTAATATGTATTCACAATTTGCTTCTAGGTTGAGAAACCATTGAAAGATCATCTAGGCCAAATTCAAGTAAAGAGCTTTAAATGAAAGCACTTTCACAAGATACCTTACCTATATTCTCAAAATAGTTCATTAAAACGAGCTCAATAATAAACTTAACGATAATAATACACATAAAATCCAAATTATTCAATCATTTATGTAGAATATTTTTAATAATTTCGCTTTTCTTTCGAAATACCGATAAAACATCTGTGGTACGTAAAAATTGGGCAAGTAAATTTAGAGATCATAAAATTCTTATTTGTTTCAATGAAAATTGGACGGTTAGTCTTTAGCCATAGTGGGAATCGATTCATCGCAAGGAAGAGGGTAAAAGTGGCTTAGCACTTAAAAGCGTGTACCTAGGAACGATACGTATTACAGAACGCTCTAGTTTGATGCCTTAATTGGAAGAAGCAACCGTCTGGAAAGGATTCCCGGTTTGAGACCCTGCCCTGTCATGCTTTTTTCATCTTCGTTTTTTCCTTGCTAGGTAGAATATTTTCTCAAGTTTTAACATTCCTCCCTATAGCCACAACAACATTCTACATTTTCACGCAAACTATATCGCTACAGTTTTTTACTAAGACAAACTAAGAGGAATTTCAGGAACCTTTAGAATTAAAAGAATGAGATGTAGAGGGTGAGAACAGAAGTTCTTATAAAATCTTTCGATACAGTTTCTTGTATCTTCTTTCTTTCTCAGAACATGCACAACACAACAAAAGTATAATGGAGTACAATAGAATGTGACATCAGATACAAGAGACAACTGCTTTTTATCTCATCTGTAATAGTTATCTCGCATATGATTACCGTGAATTAGCGATCTGAAGTATAATTTGTTGCATCTCTCTATGCCGTCGTTTTCTCTGCCAATAGTTTGTCTCCATAATTCCTGCTTAGCTCTAAGCGCTACCTGCCTCTCTTAATCTAGATAGGTCTTCCTCCGTCATTTTCACTTCTACAACCCCTTTCGGTATTGTTTTAGCTCACTGTAATTTCTCTAAAAGTGTACAATCAATATTCCTATTATTTTCAACTAACTTTTTCTAATATTTCTCCTTTTGCTCCTCTGAGAACGTTTTCAGTGTCACGTCATAATGTATATCATATATCTTTATTATTCAATTTTATCACTAGGTAAAACCATTTAATTTTCATAATTCTTCTGCAGATTGGCATCTCCATTGCATTGTTAGGAAATTCAGGTCATCATAGCGTTGTGCAGCCACTTACCGCCGCTCGTGGTGGCATATAATATTTTAAAGTTAGATTAAATCAATACACCGGAGAATGTGAAGTTCTATTGGTTTGTGGACGAATTATCAAATATTTCGTGAGATTTTAACTTCCCGTCGGGAGGCGGGAGAGATTTTTCTGTGCACCCCAAAATTTGGGAAATTCCCGGAATTCGGGGAGAGGTAACAGTCTCACGTGTGTCCCTTCAAATATTCTCAAACGTAATTACCCGCTCCAATGTGGTCTTTAATCATAAATAAACGTCACTCTATGATATTCAAGGCTGACAGCGATAAACGACGAAATAATCATCATTGAGGAAATAGCCGTCTCCGACCATCTCTATGTTCAAAAGCTCCCGTAGTAGAGAGGTAAATGTACTTAGAGAAAGATATTTCTGAATGTTTTCGGCGTATCTTAAGGACATGATCCTTGGGTCTGAAACGGTGGGCGTAAGGTCTGGAGGAGAAAGGGAGGATTCGCGTAGAATGATTTACGCCCGAGAGTGGGTGGCAGCGGTGGTTGCTGGTTGCTATGGGACGAGGGATAGGGTAAGGAAGGGCGTGGGAGTTGAGGTTGGAGGATCCAGCGGAAGGAGTCGCCGAGTCCCTAGAAATCCAAGGAACGTAAAGTACTGAAATATTTTCCATCTAAATTCCATAGAACATTGCAACTTTTCCTCTGATAGTTTCTCTGCATTTGGAATGACTCGATAGCCTCCAGGTGAGAATATGTTGATCGCATAATTTAAATTGATTTCCTTACAATTACTTAAAAAATCAAAACTTGACAGTGTTAATAAATCAGTTTGAAAATACAGTATTTTTATTTGTATTTGTTTACCTATTTCTGTGGTTTCTTTTATATTCTTAGAGATAAAATTATATCGATGAGTGTATATTTTTTAGTTACCAGGCAAATGCTAACAATGCAGCAATGAAACTAAATTATTTTTACCTCTATTCATGTTGTGCCAATTAACGTCATATATTCCTATTATTCCGATTCGTATTATTTTATTGATGCCATTAGAATTCAATCTTAACGAATACCTACTACGTTGAATTGTAAAAAATTCATTTCTTTTTTCATTCATTCGTCTTTCTATACTCACGTTTTGAGAAAAATTAAACAGTTTTGAGGAAACTTAAAATTACCTCAGCTTACTACTAGATGATAGCTATAAAATCCATATTGCTTTTATTGAAGACAGGATGGACCTAAATGACGTGCAGTGCTACCAATTGTACTGTGTCATATAAGTGTCAAACATAATTTTTGCCGTATTTTAGCTTTATCATCTATTAAAGGTAATTACATAAAAAGTTAAACTTTTCCTTCCTGAAATTTGTTTATATTTGAAATATTTAACATCAATTCATCTTTAATATCAACTGAAAACCAACAATACTTTACTAAAATGTTCATATTTATGAATTGCGTAAGAAGATTTAATGAAAATCATCAAATGCTCTCTAAATTCGGGTATTGACTCCGTTCCATAGAAGTATATCGTTAAAGCTCCGAAATTAAATTTCAGGTTCATATTTTAAGTATTCGCATCTTAGTTGGAAGTTTTTTTCAACCTAAATGTCGTACTTCATAAAATGTAACAGATTATATTTTGTGGTTTGTATAATTCTACAAGATTTCGCCTCTAGAAGTATTTGAGGAAATCCCTTAGAAAACATGTTTTTCTTTTACAATGCGTTGCATATTTATTTCTCAGAGATCTCAACCTGTATAACTTTATGGTGTTAATTTAGGATGATAATACGGCACTCTTTTTTCGGGACACCCATTTTCAATCCTTCTGTCCCGTCATCAAAATTAACAATTTTTCTTTTCCCATTTTCTAATGTTCGACACTAATGTTATAGTTAAATATATTTAAAAATTTTCGCCGGATCAAATAATTATAAAATGACATCTTACGGAAAAGGACCCTTTAACATAGACCCTGAAATTCATTCCCATTCTTGAGCCGAATGAATTTTCTTCAGCTAATTTCTTATCAAAATTCTGCCATCTAGATCTATAAAAGCTCCATATTCATATGTCGGCCGTATGCGGACAATTGCTCGCGAACATTTCCTCGCGGCGGACAATTGCTCGCAGAACAATTCCTCGCCGGACAATCTCAGCATACGGAACTTGTGTTTGGAATCAAACGGGAAGTTTTGGATAACCGGTTTCTAGGAATTAGCGTAGGCGCATTTCGGAAACAAAGCTCTCTTATATAAAAAAGGAAAATGATTTTGTTGATACATCATAAGTATGAGAAAAGCTCCAAAAATCCGTGGTTTAAAAACAAACCATCCGATGGAGAACCCTAAACCAGCGGGGTTAAAGTCTCCGTGGTCCCGCTTTGCAAAGAATATTGTATTCTGTAAAGTATATTTTGTAAAGCGCGACCACGGAGAACTCTGGCCCTGGTGATTGAAATTTTCCAATGGTTGGTTTGCATGCAAACTACGGCGTTTTGGAACTTTTCTCAAATCTCTGAAGCTTTCTTCCTTAGAGTGTGTCCATAATTATGGGTGAATGTACCTTCTACAAAATGACCCGGATTCATTCCATTATTATCTGCGTACTAAATTAATCGCCATATCTTTCAAAAATTGCGCAAAAAATGATTTTACCGATGTAAACAAAAACATTTTAAATAAAAAGTTCCGCTTTCAGATTATCAGGGCATGGTCCGTTCGTGTTATTTTTGATGTTTTGATCTGTTGTAGTCATATTTCGGCTGATGACGATGAGGAGCTGTTCGGTGGTTATTGTTGGGTCTTATTGTTGGATCCTATCGTATTGGGAAAACCTCGACTCCTTTAATCATATCGGTTATTGTTTCCTCTTCATGTCTCTCGTATGGAGGCAATGAAACAATCGCCGAGCGTAAAAAAATGGAACGAGTTCGCGGCGCCACTTCTGTCTCCCGTAACGGAAATTACAGTCGGTTACAGATATGAGGCGTTATTTACGTCCACATATTTTACGGAATGTGAGCATCGTATCGTCTTTTCTGAAATATCTCCCTCGTAATTCAATTTCCATGCTGAGGGTTTGCCATTAAAGGGAGAATTATGGCGAGCAAAATCTATCACGGAAAGTATATTAGATGTGGCTAAGGAAATCTTCTTATCATAAATACTACCACTCAGACAAGCATACAGTCATTAATTTGCAAAATTATTCCTCAAACGTTCGTTTTATGACGACCTCTTTAAGTAAGGATCATTCAAAACATTGAAATTATGGATGCAAGTGTTACCGCTCGTTATAGTTAGTGTATCGATTCGACTGTCACCGAATGTGCTTAAAATCTTCTCTGAGTCATCCAGATATATTTTCGTACGATCCTATCCTTTTATTACTTTAAGATACATATGTTTCTTCTATGTGAAACTATGGATCCCTAAAATCTTTTGAAATAATACCGTAGCAATGAACAAAGATTTCCGGAAAGTCTTGAATTATGTTATTAAATAAGTGTTACCGTTCCTGTGTGATGTGCGTTCGTGTTGCCTTTAATTTCTACTGGATAATGATATGTGCTACTGAATATATTGATGCATTCTACTAGATAGTAATGTTTCAACAGGAATGTTTTACAGTGTCAATTACCAAAGTAAATTTTGTGTGATAATTTCCTCTGTTGTCGATACAAATTTAGTTTTGTAGTTTTATGTTATGTGATTCTGTGATATGTAATTTATCCTAAATCCATTTATATATTTAAGTGTGACTTTGTGTATGCTCATATTATTTTCTTTTTCATTTTGTTTTTATTTGTAACCACCTTTTATATTTCATCGCTTTTAACACGTCGCCAATTCAATGCAGATTCTGTGCACACGAATGTGTTGTGACGTAGTAAGCCATTATTATTATTTTGACCCTAAATAGGAGTTACAACAATGAAATGGAAAGACTTAGTAACCAAATGAAGTAGAACTTCGAAGATCAAAAGAAAAAGAAGTTTCTGATACAAATTAGAAAATTGAGAAAACAATCTAAGGCAATATGCATATCGCTGAAGACAATGTTAAAAGGAACGGCAGAAAGGATGGGATGTTAAAGGAATCAGGAAACTTCATTTTTTTTCGAAAGGATCGACTGGTTTCTCTGACTTAGTTGTATTGTCAGGAATCTGTATGAATAAAAGCAAAATGAATCAGAAGCTGAGGAGACGCCACCATTACCACCATGGTTTGACTATCTGAACATTGGTTCGTTATAGTACTAGTAGTATTGTTTAAGTATTGACAACAGATAATTTCGCACGTAGGCCTCCACCGGGAATCGAATCCGGAGACGCTTTCACAAACGCTTTCGAACGCGTTACCCACATGGCTATCCAGAGGCCCTGGTTCGTTATAGTACTCCCTACTGCCCAGTCCCCAGCCAGTACCTTCACCACCTCATTATTAATCTTGACTGTGACCGTTAAACACCTTCTATAATGTAACGTAGGTCTTCCTCTATATCTAAACCTTTTTGTCATTCCTTTCATCACTGTCTTCAGCAACATATATATATATATATATAT
>KZ308473.1:312317-322896 GCA_000376725.2 Ladona fulva | reverse complement strand
ATATATATATATATATATATATATATTGCCTTGTGTAATGGCCATCCACAAAGTTACGCTTGCCCATGTCGATTATATGATGTCTGCTTTCTTAAGTAACTATGAATTGGCAATAAATTTGCTGTAATTATAATGAGGTTACAAAGGAATTAAAGCTGCGGTAATCTTTATCCGTAGCTCATTCTGCTGTACTTTAATCTTCAGATCATTGAAGGAGAGAAGATCTGATTACCGACGAAAGCTATTTGAAAAATTCATCGGTCCAGAATTTTTTGGTGAAGTAAAGGATATTGTAATTCCGGTGAATAACGAGCGTGATCTTCGAGAGGCGACGACCAAGCGTTACAAGGAAATAATCGCTAAAACAGATAGTTACTTCTGGTCGTTCTTTCGAAATAGCATCAGAGAATCTAATAGGGTAGATTAGGTAAGGTGTTGGTACACCCCCTGCCATACGCCACTGGCGGCTTGCAGGGTAAAAAACCTAAATTCTAGCTCAGTGAGAAAAGCGAAGCCTAGCAACTACTTCATACATCATTAGAAGTAGATTTAGATTTAGATTTTTACCCTGCAAGCCGCCAGTGGCGTATGGCAGGGGGTGTAGGTATTAACACCTTACCTAATCTACCCTATTATATTCTCTGATGCTATTCGGAAAGAACGACCTGAGATCTGAGACTAGCCCTACTTCGTGCGGATTCCAGACCGCGCAGCAGTACTCAAGACTTGGTCGAATGAAGGAAAAGTACGCAATTTCTTTAACTCTATATGGACATCCTCTCAGGGTTCTACTTATTAATATTTGCGTTCTATTCGCCTTTCCTATAGAATCTCGAATGTGTTCCTTGAACGATAAACTGCTACTGAGTGTAAGTAGGATATCCTGAAATTTGTTATTGTTCGCTAAGAACGTTGATGGAACGCGTGTAAGGCATAGAAACGTACTTCTTCGCATTTAAATCAAGCTGCCAATCTTTGCACCAACTTGATATTACGCTTAGGTCGCTCTGAAGAAGACTGCTATCATCTTCTGATACAACCTCTCTATATATGAGAATGTCATCAGCAAATAATCTAACTTTGCTTTTTACATTATCCACCAGGTCGTTAATGAGGAACAAAATCGTTCCTAAAACGCTTCCCTGCGGAACACCTGATGTGATACGTACTTCTACCTCGTTCGCTTTTCAAAGCTATTGCTGTGAGGATACGGTTCAAACCAGCCTTCGGGCCGAATATTTTACAGACAGGCAGTACATATTGAATTGATCGTGATAACAGAATGAATTTCTCGGTAAAGGAAAGAAGATAAATACGATTTTAATATCCGGCCATCCCTCATTTTCATAGAATGAAAGAAAAATTCACTCCATCGAAACTCCTCATTTTCACCCTCAGCTTTTTCTTCGAAGTATAGATAGTTAAGACATCCAATCGGAGTCTCATAAAAAGCCTTCCCGAAAAACTTAACCTCTTCTGCTCGAACGCACTCCGGGTTAAGGGAAGGGAGACTCAAGTTACCGTCCCGTATCCCTCAAGTACGCCTAAGGAAAGAGAATAAAAGGAGTTGACGGAAAGCAGAGAAGAGGGCCCTGTCGGTGCCAAGAAGGAAGGGCCAATTTCCCTACGCAGATTTGGCAGGGAGGAGAGCCCGGGAGAGTCGGGGGAAAATATAATGAAGATGAGAAAAGGAGAGAGAGAAATTGGTCCAGGCGTAGGAGAAGGTGGGAATATTTTTTATTAGTTCTGTCGCCCGTAGTCGCCTTGGTTTGACAATGTTAGAGAAGGATGTCAGAAGGAAGACGTCCCATAAATATGCCTCCGCTGCGTGGAGCGCGGTAATTTCCGCGGCAGCGGTGATTTTTCTTATCTCGGTGTCGTCTGAACCGGTCAGCTCTTTCCGTCATTGCGGATGTCACCGGCTGAATTGCCTTACTTCCCAAATCATTGGGTGCAGCTCACGGGGAATTATCGCATCCGGTTGCATACTTGATTGATTTGGATGTGAGAAATGAGGCCTACCGGGGAAATTGCGTAGAGAGCGAAAAGTGGGTATTTTATATATTTCGCACCGAAGGTCTCCGGGTTGAGAAGGCGGTAGACAGTTTGCTTAATGGTCTGAAATTGTAGAATTTCCTTTTTTCGCCCTCTCTGGCTTGCTCGGATACGTTAAAGGGTTCCTTGAATTATTTTTAGCAACATGTGGTATGGAGAGTTTTTTTTCTGGAAAGTAACATTGGTTTCGTTACATCCAGACGTTAAATACATAAATCTTTGATGGCCCTCCTAAATGAAATGAGGATTAAGCGGCACAACAGTCGCAAGGGATATTTAACGAGCGGTTGGGTCTAGTTTTTTTCAATTAAAGTGTCTCACTACGGCGTTCTCAAGGACACGCATTATATGATGGGGAAACTGAAGGAGCGAGTTTCTAATAAATATTTCAATTTGGAAATTTCATTTTACTTTCATATTCCGGCGAACAATTTGTGAGAACCTTTGATGAAAAACAATTTATTTCCATCGCTGTTTTTTACTGTTTTCTTCGTATGTTAGCATGAATTATTATGATGAACATCTCTTTGATATTGTTCTTTCGTCAAATCTGATTTTAAAGAGAATATTCAATAATGTTTCCTTGCTTGCTTGCTTGCTTTCACTATAAGTTATGTTAGTTAAGCTTAGTTATGCATAAAATGTCATTAATGCTATGATTGTTCTCTCTGACATATCTTAAATCCGGGCAGTCGCTTAATTTCCTCATAATTTCATACTGTAGCACTAACAATTGCTTGACTCTCTTAATGTTAACCTTTCTTCCTTTCTCCCTTAGTTTCTCCGCTCTCTGTTCCCCTAATTTTCTGTTTCAGAAAACTATTTTGGCTTACTGTGTGCAATAATAAGTCCTCTTTTTTGCCTTTGCTTTCCGTGGGCCTATCTTGAATTTTAGTATCCTTATCAAGTGATAAATATACCCACACTTTTTTTGTGACTTAATCATTGCTGTTTTGCATATAGAATCAAATCCTCTATAATCAGTGAAATTGATATTAATTTATGACTGTATCATATGCGTCATATACTCCTAACATTAGACTACGGAGCATACCGAAATAAATTGATAGTATTGCATAGTTTTCTGACCAATTCTTCCTCCAGAAATCCTATTTAAATTATTTTTCTTTCACGTCTCGACTACATCTTATCTGCTGAATATATTTAACTTACGAAGGTGTACATTTGGAAAATATTACACAGCCGAGGAACAGCTTTAAGGACTTATCAAATATTTAATGCCTCTCTTTGAATTCTAAAAGTATAAGAAAGAGACTTTCTAAGCTTATTGTGCAGTTCGTAAGTTACGTCCTCTCGAACGCATGAGAAGGCGTGAAATCTTTATCGTGATATTTTATATTCTTAATAAAGTCTGAAGGTCTATGGAATTATTTATTAAAACTATTACTTAATTCCCGTGTAAAATTGTACCAGATATTATTTTCCTGTCGCATGTTACCATTTGAAAAATTTACTCTCTTTATTGATTCCTTCCGTCTAAATCCAGTTCCTTTGAATTAAATACACTTAGGTAATTTTTGCCGCTCTCCCTTGAGTTCTGGAAGCCTTATTTTCAACTATCTTTTATTCTTTCTCCCAGCATTTTTTTCCTATGTTAATTTCTCCATCAACCCTTTCTGTCTCACTACTTATCCTTTTCTCCGTCGCTATATTTCTTCGATCAATACGCTACCCCCTCGGGTCTTATTTAACACTCCTTTATTTGTCTTCCTATCCACTCGGCTTACTTTCTCTGACCTAACGCCACACCCACCTCTCAACGGACCGTATTCCTTTCACGCCTTCTCTGCCTTAATCCCTTGTTGCAATATAAGATCCCTTAACTAACCACAGCCACTTAACTAATAGGTTAACAAGTTATTACTTCCTGCCGCCATACTTTGATAAATGGAATATATTATCATTTGCCTTTTGGTATCTTTTTCGCTCAGTACATACCTGTCTTTTGGTCTTTTTTCCTTTGTTTCATTAACTTTTCGTTTTTCCTTTATTGAATGCTACGAAAAGTGTTATTCAAAGGGTCACTGTACCGCAACCACGCGGCCTTATACCTCTTATGGAAATCTGGCTCAGTGAGGAAAGCAGGTGTAGACTACCTCACCCGGCATATTTCCTGGTAATCCTTATCTTCTCTCCGATACTTTATTCTTGTAATGGCTTTGGGGTTGAGGATACAATCTGCCTAATGAGCTATTCGACAAGTTTAACATCTATTTTAATATCATTGTTTCAGGTTCGGGTTTCAGTGATGTAAAATATTGAATACTATTACAATCTCATACGTTACATGAAATTACGTTAATTAAATTTATGCGCAAAAAGTTACATTAATTTTAGTTATTTTTGGTGATATATTTTCTATATTTTGCGTAAATTATTTAAATTTTAATTAAATGTGCATAAAAACTTATTTAATAGCAGTATAAAATTTGTACCTTCATAAAATACTAATTATATCCATGATAAATAAAATTATTAACATTTACCAGGAAAATAACTTTATCTATGAATTACGTTATTACATATTATTCGATTAATTAATTTGGAAACTTTGACTGAAATCTATAATGATTACGATTGAAATCTTAATAATTAGAACTTCTTCAGGTAACTTTCAAATCGAAGCAAATTTTACGAACGGAAAATTTTTATTATCATAAAAATTTTATTGATCAAAAATTGATCGAGTAACGGTAAGCCGTATGTCGGCTTATGGAGTGTTTTATAAACCTTTAATTCATCAACAGCCGTATTTGAATTTTCTTTCAATTCCATTGATCGTTTACCTGTAAATGTGACAATATGGCTCCATCAATTGAGTTGTTCAATGCGCTTGCTGTATTGAAATTTAAGTCTTCAATCTATTTAGTAAGAAGTTGAGCTTTACAATGCTTTGTTTAAGAGCTTGGTTCCAGATGAGGGGAGAATTTTCCCTCAGTTTTATATTAAGCGTAGCCTTCACATAAAATATGCACTGAGGCTATCTTAATGCTTCGACGTCTATATTCCTAATGAAACTCGTATCAGGGCGTGCAGCAGAGTGCTCTCGCTCGCTACATTAAGGTTAATAACTATCTCATTTTCCACGTGGACTGCTCAACCCCGAAGCGAACTAATCTATGACGCCATCGTATCTATTACGCGCGACCCGTTTCTATGCTCTTGGTAAATGCCATTCCCCGGGAATCGAGCAGGAGCCAACCTGGTGGAAAGCCAACGTTCCAATCATGAAAGCAACGTCGGGATATGGGGAGAGGGAGGGACTGTAAGGGGTGAGAGAGAACAAAATCGTTAGGCAATGGGACGGAGAAGAGGGAGAATGAGAAGGGGTTTATCAGTAGAGAAGAATCGAGGAAGGGATCGAAGGAAGGGAAATGGAGAAAGAAAGGTAGAGGGATCCGTTATGGGGCGCAGACATAGGCCGTTAAAGGGGTTAGTCGAGTTGTAAGCACAAGGGTGACCTTTAAAGGAACCAGAAGATGTACTCAATAACGATAGTGCTTGATTTGCCTAATTCTGGATCGTGTACCGAATATCTCGATCAAAATATTGAAGCCTTTTTCTTCTGTTTAGCGAAATGTTTGATTCTTTTTCCTTTTGTTTTAAACTTGGAAAGCTTAAGTAAATGTATGTAATTAGATGATTTATTGATAGGGATTAAGAAATCCTGGAGGAGCCAGATTGTGACTTATGAAGGAATCACAGGAAAGGTCTGTCTACTCAGCATTCAGCCCGGGGAATCTCCACCAGTAGCTTTCAAAGCTTTGGAGAGGGAGGGAGTGAAACTTGCATGGCGAGATGTGGAGTGAGGTAGTTCGCCTATGCTTTCCTCGCCGGGCCAGAATGCTATTCGAGGGACAAGTCTACGTAAATTCAGCTCAAATGAAGAATACTTTACTTATGATAGAGGGACCATGATGAGTGCCATTCAGTATCATTTTTAGATAGCCTTTGGTAACAATGACGCAAAAGTGAAATAAATGGACATCTTGGTCTATCCTTTACCAAAGAAAATATGAAAATATGCCAACCTCAAGATATATTAGCAGGGACCATAGGAGAAGTGATTGATTTGGATTGTTTAGGGACAGTGTGTACTCACAGTGTGTAAAGAAGAAAGGAGAAGATCGGTGGAGAACAAAGTAACAATGCCGAACGGTTAAGTGTAAGGCGTCTTTACAGTATGCTAGAAGAAAAAATCTTACCAACGAAACGAAAGGAAGAATACCTTATGGGCACGATAGGCTATATTATCGGAAAATATGAAAATAGAAATAAAAATGTAAGAGAATAATGCACAGTAAAATGCATTTTTGACTGGATTAGGAACAGGAAACGGGGATAGGATAAATTCATAGGGTGCATATACTTAAAGGAATAAATAGTATAGTTAAATGCTAAAAAATGAAATACCTATTAGATAAATAACTTAGGCAGTCGCATGAAAAAGTGAGAAGTTAACATAATTTAAAAACATTAGATGTGCCATTTTGGGGTATAAGTATTGATGGAATATCACAATCAAAGCGATTTCATCGTATTCTATGATGGAAAAATACACGTACAGCATAAGCACCTGGAGTAAAATATGCTGTGAATAGAAAGTGAGTGCTATCATTCAATAAATGATTCCGACGCGTCACACGATTTTTAATTATTTATTATATATTATTAAGAAGGCAAATGTCGAATTTTAAAGAGATATGCGTCAAGGCATTTATCGAGTTTCAAGGTTTACCGAAATAGCTTCGGAAAGAAATGAAAACTGTGATTCACTCAAATGTAGAAATATTTTGTAGGAAATACTCTTAAACGATAATTTAGTTGACGTATTTGAGGGTCGCTTGCTTCTTCATGTGAAAAGTATATTTATAAAATGCTACGACAATTATTTATTTCCACGCAGACTAAAACTTAATGTACTAGAAAATAGCAATTAAAATGCTCATTAAGCCGCTATGCCGAAAGTTTAAGTCCGCATCATCATAATCACCACCTCGCAAGACCTAACCGACCTTGGAAATTCGAATGTCGGTTTGGTCTTGCTTTGTTTCCTTGATCACACCGCATACTAAAGAGCATTTAAATCTCAACTTAACTGACAGCCGTGTTCCATTTTTCCTTTCTCTCATCTGTATTTACCTTAATGTCATCTTTAACACAAAAAAAAGACGTTGAATTACTAGATTGTCATTTCCTAAAGTACATTGCGAAAGGTATGATATACTTCGTGATAATTCGGCGTGATACTTCGGCCGATCCGACAATGAGCGTCAAATAAAAGAGATAGATGCGAGGACAAGTCGTTTTAGGGACTCATTCTTTCTGCGAACAGTGCACGATAACAATAAACTAAAGACGTAACTCGAACGCTTGGTTTTACACCCCCTGCCACACTCCGAAAGGTGGCTTGCAGGGTATTTATGTAGATGTAGATATCTTCAATAATCTCCATCAGCATCCAAGCGTTAACAACACATATTTAAAGGTGCATGAAATACCACACAAAAACCTCAAAGTAAAACTGTTAGAACTCTTTCATTCCATTTTTCAGCGTACAATACCACACCCAATAAATTTCAGGCGAAACGGGAGGAATGGATGAGAAAAGGTTTGGTCCGTAGGGAGAGATAGCGATGGTGAGCAGACGAAAGGAGAGCTATACTTTCTCCTGCCGAAAAAAGAAGGGGACGGACCTTGTGGTGATTGGTAGAGATGGGGGCGGAGGGAATGGATAAATAAGGGAGAATTGGAGTACGTGAAGGACAGAAGTCTTTGGAGGAAGGAAGGATGGATTCAGGTGGTGGGTGGATGTCTTGCATAATAGATAAGCGAGCCTGGTAAGTAAAGCGGTCCAAAGAGGAGTGTTTTGGGAAGAAAAATGTGTTCAGGAAATGACCGTAATGCAAGACGTAGGAAATATTAAGGCGTTTCATTTTGAGGAGCCTCCCTTAAATGTTATGGTTTATTTTGGACGGAAGGAATTTCCCGTGGGTGAAGGCGATTCTTTCTTGTATGAATTCCTTACGTAAGGGATCCCTCATCATGTGTAGGCATTGGACTATGAATGGATGATTCTATGAAAGAAAGGTTCTATGTTTCTTGTTTCTTACTCGTTTCCTTTAAATAATCTTATGTTCTTTGTCATATCTGAAATAAAATTTTTTTATAACGCTATGCTGGCTTAAGAAACTTCTCAAGAATTGTGAATTTTTAAGTTTCGTTGATGCAAAGAAAGGTCTTGGATGATCCAAGAGGATGTAAATTTTTAATTTTATATACATTGCTCACATTCATTAATTAATTTCCTCTATTTTCGGGGATATACTTTGTACACATATCATTTTAGTGGAATCATCTATTGAAAATGGTTTTTTTGGAAAGGAAGTTTATGCTGTTTAAATGCTTTGAAGCCATTGGGTAGACAAGTATTAGGCAGATATTGTAGCAAATAATAATTACTTGTATACATCAAGATAATGTAGCCAAACTTTAGAAGTTTACTGTGGCATGCTATCCTCATTTATCTAGTATTGTTTGTAGTAGAGTTAATTGGCAAAAGACCATTATAGTTTCGAACGATATTCCTGAAGGGATTTTAATTGCTGTTTTTTTAGTTTTATTTGTTTTATGTAATAATGGATGCTATGNGCATGAATAAAGGGAATAAGGATGACCAAATGACTAAAGATTTATAATGTAAATCATCCTACAAAAGAACAGATTTTCTTCAATGAATAAGCAATATCTACTCACAGTTTGTCGGAAAAAAATGGCAGTGCATGATGTTTGCCGACGTCATAAAATTACAGAATAATATGTCTTAGAAAGAATACACCACCAAAGATAAAATAGAAAGAAAATTATTTGGTAAGAAAATGGCTCATAACGAAAATTTGAGTTAAAAGTTGTAGTAAGAAAGGATGGGGTTATTTAGAGCTGAAGCTGACGAAAATTACGCTAGGTGTTATCGGCATTATAGCTTCTCCTGGACCTTTCACCAGACTGAAACTTGCCGAGAATGGATCTGAGCATGATACTTTGGCTACAGAGTCAATACATTAACATAAAATAGAGTACTATGAGATTCATGTATACAAAAACATACAAAGTTATACGCATTAGCTTTAGTGTGATATTCCCAGTTGTTCAACTACGCATACATATCCATATTTTGTGCCAGACAATAAAGTGTCTCAATACTTTCAGGAGGAACTACGACGAAAATTTTTAGGTTTTAATACTCGCTTCTTATAGCGCTGGTCAATCTCTTCGAAATTTAGGCATTGAAATTCTGCAAAGATAACCCTAAGACAATGTTTGCTGTAGCAAATAATTGGCCCAAAGAAAAGCATCGCGCATTTCACGGTAACCTCACTCGGAACCCCTTTCAGAAAAGCTTCCAAAAGGTTGTATTTTATCACCTAGCACAGATATAGAGCGAAACCTAATTTAGAATCGGGAGTCTTGCGCAGCTGCGACTGACATTAACCAAAAGAGGCATTGGACAATGGCTCCTTTCCGCGGATGTATTGAACGAATAGAACTCGATTATTTATAGATCGTTGCAACCGATGGACGAATACCACGATCGCCCACCTGACTGCTGAAATGGGCTTTATATTCCGTCCGTGCCAAGTCACGGGCGAGCCGATTTTGGCTCTTCGGTGATCGGTACAGGAGCAGGAAGAAAACACAAATCCGCAATGCTTGAACAGAGACCCGTAAGATTAATATTTATCAATGCTAGAGTGATGAGAGATGCTTGGAGCCTTTTTCGGATTGAAACATCGGGGTGACTGTAGACCATTTTAGCTTTATGCGACGTCACAATCACCATTCCGGCCGTCTAAGAGGGGATCCGTTTGACTGATTCCCACTTTACCTTAACTCATTTGACCGACACACTATTTGAGAGATATCGTTTGACCCTTACATCTTCCGTGATAGGTATTTAAAAATTATTAACTAATTGTTTTTCAAATTAAGTTATTGAGAAAACGTTAAGGCAGAATTTCATGGCAATTATTTAAATATCATTTGCAATATTACTTCAAATGTAAACTTAATGAGAAAAGTGAATTTTTCATTTGAAATTGTTTTATTTAAAACTTACATTTATACAGAGGTGAAGAACATTGACATGGATATGTATTCAGATCTTCCACTTTTCGGAAAGAAGTACTAGTCATGCCGATATTTTATACTTCTGCACATCCTTTGGGGTTAACCTTGTATTTTCTGTCGCACACTTAAACGTGCAAAGTAAAAATACCTTTTCCTAATCCTTGTGACATTTAGTTTTAAATTACATAAATTAATTTTTAATTTCAAACATAAAGGCAACAAACAAGGAAATGGGTTAGATGACTTGGCACGATAAAGTCGTGCATCTCGGAAAATTCCCAAGGAGAAACGGACATGAAAAAAGTCTGACGGAACCGGGACTCGAACCCGGGTCTCCCAATTGCCGGTCGGTTGCTCTATCCATTGAGCTATCCCG
>KZ308473.1:279623-312194 GCA_000376725.2 Ladona fulva | reverse complement strand
TTCTGGCGGGATAGCTCAATGGATAGAGCAACCGACCGGCAATTGGGAGACCCGGGTTCGAGTCCCGGTTCCGTCAGACTTTTTTCATGTCCGTTTCTCCTTGGGAATAAAGGCAACAAATCTTGACAAATATGACTTAATGGAAAAGGTAGTAGGAATAACTAATAAACTTATTTTCTGTATGAGGAATATTTCTCATTTTTGCTCAGTCTTTTATTTTAATTATCCATTTAGTTACTTTGTGGAGCAAAAGTTTTAGCTACTTCATTTATTGCTAATTTTCAAAATTATTAATTTTTTTCTAGAGGATTGTCAGCTTATACTTGAAGCTGCGTTACAAGACATACCAGTTTTGGTCAATTAATCACATTTTCGCTTTTAACGCCAAGATTAAAGACTTACCAGCGCTAATTTTTGCAAATGGAAACAACCTCACAGAGCCCGCTCATTGCATAAGAAAAATAATGCGAGATTCTTTAGCGGAAGTAATTTTTTGAAGCGTTTCCTGATTGCGGCACATCATTAATTAACGCTTTGTTTACTAAATACACAAAATTTGTGGATATGAAAGAAAAATGGAGTTCTCCGTTAAACGATGCGTCTGTTAATAGAGGTAGCGCTCAAAGAGGTGGATTCCACGAGGATATTTACCGCATTGCTCGAGACCTGTTGATGGATGAAGATTAGGTGTATCGGATAGGTACGCCAGACTCGAAACGCGTTGCGGAAGCAAGGGGTGAGATAACTCAAAAAGAAAGGATAATGCAATATCACGAGTTGAGAGACGGATATTACAAAAGAGTTATTTGGGAGCTGTTATCATTATCTCGGGGGTAAACGCTAGGAAGTTAAAAAGTACTACCAATACAAAAATAGGTTTGTTTATAACCATCTGAGATACTGACGCACGGCGGAGGTAAATAAAACAGATTACTTAATTGTTGTATAGCTATACTTTTTGAGAAACGCTTCTGCAATATCATTACGAAAACCGTAGCTACAAACAAGGATAGTGTGAGGAAGATTCATCAGATTTTGTTTCTTAGGCACCAATGACTTCTTATCGTGTGTGTTCAACCTGTGCAGAGCATCCTTAGTTTAATCAGCATCATTGGCGCATTATGGTTTCAAATGCAGCATATTAGTCATATTATTATTATAAAATATACACGTTACAAATGGACAACTGTCCGGTGGCAACGTCGCATATACATATAAAAGGAGGAGGGGGGGAAGAAAAAGAAAGGAAATCATATAACATAAGCATATAGAAAAGTCTACAGCACCAGATAACATTTAGTTTTTGGAAAGCCTTAGCTGACGTAGTTCACGAAAGAGAAGAGGTTGTAGAAATAAAACTAATATCAAACATCAAAAAGCTTCCATAAAAGATCAGTTTCATTTTTTTGTATGGTGAAAAAGAATGAAAGATGATTGTTATAAAGTTAACGAAATCCAAAGAATTAGTAACTGCGGAGAAGAAGAATACGTAGTAATCTATAAGAAAGTAGTTTACCTTTTAGTTTCCTCTTTTGTAACTTCTACCATCTACGAAGAAATTGCTGCAGTTTCCTTCAAAAACATAAAGAAATGGGTTTATTTTACACCCAATCTTAAATTTCTTTGCTCCGCCTTGTGTTCCTCAAATGACACTGAATTTAAACGCTTATTATACAGATTTCACCCAAAAAGAAATTGAATCGCAAAAAAATATGTGTACCTAAGAGTGCGGTCTGGGACATCACCGATGATTGGGAATTATTCTAAATTAATTTAGTTAGAATGAAACCATGTTAAATAACAAAAAACTTTGCAACTAGTTTAATTTCAAAATGTATAATTTTGATGTATCGACAGAAATATTGCATGAATAAAGGGAATAAGGATGACCAAATGACTAAAGATTTATAATGTAAATCATCCTACAAAAGAACAGATTTTCTTCAATGAATAAGCAATATCTACTCACAGTTTGTCGGAAAAAAATGGCAGTGCATGATGTTTGCCGACGTCATAAAATATGGAAACTATTGTTTTTCTGTGGTCTTTGCCGAGTCAACCCTTTCTTGCAAATACTTGTATTCTTAAAATAATTAGAATTCAATCGTCGATGAAATTGAGAGGAGTCTAGAGTTCGGAAAGTTGAGAAGGTTTTGAAATTTTACATAATTCATCATCATTATATTTGTACTGTTAATCTTCACTTTTTATAAAATTTTGTATCAGTTCTCCCGCCAAGAATTTGTAATCAGAAATCAAAGCGTTTTCCTTCAATTATCTCAAAAGTTATCCGTAAACCTAGGACGTATATTTTTGAAAACGGCGTAAAAATGAATATAACAGAAGTTTATCTATCGAATGTCGGGTAGTAGACAACACCTTAACTCCTTAATTTATATCACCGTATCAAAAGGAAATGTTAGTTAGAGCAGTCGCCGGAAAGCGGAAGACCTGGGTTCGAGTCCTGGTCTCAGACTTTTTTCATATCCGTTTCTGCAAAGAATAAGAACTTTCGAATTAGCTCCGAAGCTACCCCTTATCTCGGTAAATATTCATTGAATATTATTCTTTACATTAAACATTTACTGTAGGGTTGCAACGGGTTTACTTTAGGATTCCACTTACAGCCATTCAATAATTTCTTAAAAATCGATTTTCTTCCGTTTCTCTTTTCCATTTATATTTTGCTTTGTGATAATGACCTATTTAGTATATCCATTATCATCTCAGCCGTGAAACTTTGGCACTGTGGTAAACACAGAATTAAAAATATCACGTTCGGTCTCCCAAAGCCAAAACCCTGTCATGGATGAGGGCGTAGGAAAGATTTGCTCCTCATGACGTCACGGAAAGAAAAGAAACAGGAAATTCCGAATTTTTATCCGTTTCTTCCATTGGAAATGGCGGGAGGATGTCGTATAAATTCTCGCGAGTGACACGGGGCCGACGACTTCAAGGTTATATCCAGTGCCGAGACATCCTGAAGGAAAACAAACGTAGACACCTATTCCAAGGATTTCTTAACTTAGTCTCGATTCTTTGGGTTGAAAATCCACCCCTCCTTCGAAATGTCTTTTTCGAACTGGAGCTTTTTAGAAGAATTAAGTGCTTAACTTATGGCAATTAATTTCAAGAACATGTAGCTTATCTGATTTATGTTTTTATGCGTGCTTTTTGAAAAAGAGAATATAGAGAAGCAGTTTCACTCATTTATATAGGTTCTCAGAAAGGCTGCCACGAAATGTTGCCAAAAGGAGAAATAAGATGTATGTTTTTTAATTATAAGGGATACGTTGTAACGCATTGTGTGTTAGGAAAAGCGTTAAGGTGACTTGGCTCGTAAATGAGAGCACCTATGATAATTCCCAAGGAGAGACGGACGAGAAAAAGTCTGTCTGGTCCAAACCCGGGTCTCCCAATCGTCGGTTGCTTTCTCTATCCATGGAACTATCCGGCTAGAACAATTAAAGCCTTACTTACAAATTCTCCCAAATGGAATGTTTAAGCGTTCTGGCCGGAAGCGGAAGTCTTGTGATGGTTGCAGTTGGGCATCGATCGCGGTTCGTTTCCATTGAAAGGATAGCGTAGTTATATAAATCGTCGTAAGGAATGATCCTAGGTTCGCATCCTGGTCCTATCAGATGTTTAAAAAAAAGATAGCTCAATGGATAGAATAACCAACATGTAATTAACTTGTAAGACCTGGGGTCGAGTCCCGGTCCTGTCAGACTTTTTTTCACGTCCATTAGGCATTTCTGTGTATTTGATGCAACGAATGCATATCAATTTTCGGAATTTTTTACGCTAAAAGTTTTCAGAAATATTTTAAGAATTGAGGGTATAGCAAAACTTAAGAAAAAATGTATATCAATCAAAACTATAGGGGGTTACTCTTTAAGTTCAGAAGAATAATAGATAAGGAGAAGCTTTAATTCCATCCCAGTTTGGTTTTCATTATAATGGAAGCACTTATTTTAATTCTCTGGCGAATAGCCCTAAGTATAACTTTCTTCATGCTTCCTTTGGTATATTATGCTACATTTTACAGATTTTTATCTCTTTAATTTCAACGCGCAAAGCCTTTATTGAGAAAGTGCTTCAAAAATTCATTACGAGGACATCTCCGGAAAGACGTCGTCATATTAATCGTCAGAAATTAATCTCTAGCGGCGTCGTATCTTCAGAAAGGTATCATTCGAGACGTTATTTTCATTTCGGAGAATAATCCGTGATAACTCATTTAGCTCCATACTCCAGAGAGAGGTAAAGATAGCCCTTTTCTCCTTCTCGGGAAATGGCTGAGAGGGCGTTCCCTTTAATTATTTTTTATTTCTCTTCGCGTTCAATTATCGTGGAAAACCCTATCCGAGCATTCTCTGTTTAAAAAGGAGAGAAAGAGAGAGGAATAATGGAAGGGAAAGAAAATTCCTCCTTCTACTTGACATGCCGTCAACATGTCCTTTGAGGCCATGTGGAGAGGGGATGCTCGCTGCCCCATATATGAGGCAGGGATGGTGTAGAAGGGGAAGATAAGAACGAATCAAATGAAGGGAATGCGACCCATTGGAGAGGAAGGACTGCCGAGAGAATGGCCCCAATCCTTCCAAGAATCGCACGACATCTCCATTTCTCCATGAGAAATTTGAAGGGAAAAATGGATGTATTCAGGAAACCAGTTTCAGTCACCTCCATTACGATTACGTAAAACAAATTCCAACTTTAAATTCTTTTACCATCTTTTGCTTTCCTTTCTTTTACCAAATTCTTTTTAACATTTTTTTGCTTTTTTACAATTCATATTGAGGGTAATATGATCTGGGAAGGTTTCACCATTTGAGACTATAAGTAAGCGACGAAAAACGCATGGTTCACATGTTTAATTGTAGTTGAAGAAATGAAAGAGAAAAGGTCTGCCGTAACCGAGATTTGAATCTTTCACTTTCCGAGTGGTTTCTCTGAACTGAGGATTAAAATGAGACATTCTGATTTTAAATATTCGTATATTTGATGATGGAGATAGTGAAAGATATTTCTTAAAACTTGCTGGCTTAAATTCCAATGTTACATTGCATTGTAATACTATATAGATTATCTGTTACCCAATTCCTAATCAGAGTTACTGCAAAACAGGCTAGACGATGTTCTTTCTTTCGGGTAAATGACGAGAAGGAAGATTTTCTTCCCTGAATTTTGGCTAATGAATATTTTAATGAAGAAACGGAAAATATGAATTCCGTTCCGATCAGCGAGAGAAAAGGAAAATAATGCTATAAGAAGCTTACGATGAATAGATCTTTCCATGAGACCGATAGAATTAAGTCCATAAGTACGATGTATGGAAAATGGAAGCGAAAATAACTTTTTCGTGATTATATAAAGCTCCTAAAAATTCATCTTCTATGGGAGAACGGTGACTTTCTTTTCCCGAAAGATCCAAAGAATTCTCAGAGGATAGTGAGAAGAGTCCCTTTAAGATTGTTAAATGTTACCATATAAATTCGTGGGCTCAAAAACAGGTTAAAACAGGTCCTGACATAAAAAAGTTCACCCTCGCCCCATAATACGCAGGCCGATTTTAGATTAAATTTTCGCGGGATCATATGTGCCGGGAAATTCCGTGATATATCCACCGTATCGCCTCCTCAGCGTACTAGGTCTGTTTTAGTTCCATTCATCTTTTTATTCCCAAAATATTTGCGTAACCTCCTAAGTTTTTAACGCCGTATTTTCGTGACATCTTTCCAAAAGGTATGAAAATCACCAAATTAAAAGAAATTTAAATTTAGTAGGAATGCAGAAATATACGGCCATATTCACAGTTTGTTCACCTTAGTAGCTACTAAGGGTTACTAAATTAAGTATGAAAACAGCTCAACCCAAGTCGAACACTTACAGGAAGACTATTAGGGATACATTTTTTTCGGGGGAGAAATATTCTTTAAATATCTTCTAGGTGAACCAATTCTTAGGTGAAAAGTCTTACATCTGTTGAATGAAGAGGCCCTGCACCGTTCTCATTAGATACTTCAATGATAACGTTATTTTATAAGAAATTTATTCCAATATTTCAGTGGTGCGGAAGATGGAATAAAAAAAATCTAACAGTATCGATATTTTTAATCGAATAAACTGAATAACAAATATTTGTTAGATTAGCATGTTTAGCATGCATAGAGAATATGAAGTGGAAAATGATGTGGAAGATAATGTGTTTTGGTATTTTTTTAATCCAGAACTTCGTAAAGACGGATTTTAAACTTAAGGCATACCTGAATTGCGTTGTTAGTGATGCAAAAGTTCCGCTTTATCAGTCGTTCAGAGATTGGCTCCCTACTCTTACTCCTTATATACATAGATATGCTCTTTCTGTACATCTTGTCTCAAGTGAAGGATAATGAGAAACATCCACTTAAATATTACCAACCTTATAGGCATACATTTCTTAAGGGCTTCTGATTCAACGATAAAAAATTCTCTTTCTCCTTAAGATAAATCGGACCTTTCTTTAAAACCAGCCATAATTTTTCTGAATTGTTTGCCTTTTGCTACAATAATAAGATGTAGTTTGAATTTAATTGTGAATATCTGTTCGATTCTGGAGCTCTTGAATAATTAAGTAAATAGAAAAATCGATTAATTTTTGTCGATTTTATCGAGCATTTTAGACAAATTTTCCATGAATAACTTTCCGCGGTAGAATTATTACAAAAAGGTACAAAATAAGAAAGACATGAAAAAATTATAAATAAAAGATTAACGGTAATTTATATGCGCTGACATATACGTACGAGTATATCGTAGTAGAGGCAGAGTCTTCTTATCGTGAGAAGTTCAGTCTTCTCATTCTTATCATCTTCTTTTCAGTCTTCAATTTTGGCCTACCTTCTGTTCCGTCACCACAGTAGTACTGAAAATTAGTTGAAACACTTCTTCTTTAAAACATATTTCCCTTGTGTTAATCTCCAAACAGAGGGTAGTTTGTAAAAGGTACATCAATTCAAACTTTTCTCCCTGGACAAAGGAGAGACCAGAATATTTATTTTCACTATTCCATATTAAGTAAGAGGCCATTTCCTTCGAGTAATTGATCACAACTGTTTTGCATCCATCCTCGATCAAATATGAGACCTACTTTTACACTTATACTCGATACAGTGGATAATACCCAAAAATAAAAATTTTATGAACGGTACAAAGTATAAGAAAATATGCGGCGACTCAAACTTTTTGAAAATAAATTCCTACCTATTTTTAACATCCTTCTGGATGAAGAATTTCAAAACTCCTCTTGCTTTGGACTAAATTAACTGTAAATGCGTGAAGAAAGAAGCATTAATCGTCTCACACAAAAATAGAATGTAAGGATAGCGGTGTGATAAAAATCTCTTGTGTAAGAGAAAGATTTAAGAAAAAGTATCTCGCCCAATTACATTCTTAAAGTAATTGGGCGAAGCAGTGGGAAAAGCTCTTAAGTTCTCCCATTTCTTAAATACAGAACTGCTTCATCAGTTTAATTTTGATCATACATTTTAAGTTATCAATTGCACCTTCTGAGAAATTCGCAAAAATAAACATCTCGCATGATAGATGAAATTCATATATCTCAATGTCGCCCCAAATAAAGACATTTATTTATCTTATTTAATCATTTGCACCGAAATTTTAGGTTGAAGAGTAAGCTTGGAGGAGCTGTTTCTCTGGAGATCTGGCGAAGTATCAATTATATCTTTATGAAAAACCACACATTTCTCTTCATAGTTCTATTTGATGGACACGTTTAAAGGAAATCTCAGAAATGTCATACCCCTTAGCTCATAATCGCCCTGATATCGATTCATGTGATAGTATTTTCCTTTAAAAAAGGCAATCCTTTTTCAGTATAAGTTCCATTACATAATAATTTATCTGCCATACGCCATGTAATTTAGGATAGTTCACTTGTTTTCTCCTTTATTTAATGGAGCAATTCTTAGTGCTATCATCGAATAATTTAAGGTGGTCTCTGCTTATGCGATTAATTAGCACAAAAAATTATTAACTGAATCATAATTATTTTTGTGGTCGACTTTTCAAACAAAATGGGAACGCTGCCCGAGGCTGTGCCTTTGAAGATCCCTTTGGAATCCACCATTACAGGCATACAATGCAATCGTCTCTGACTAAACCGCAGTCGTTCGATTCTTATAGTTACTTTGTATTACAATAGACTATATCGGCATTCACTACCGATTCGGCGATAGTTAACTGTTTTGCCATCTACATATACATATTTTCCCTCCTTATTTCCTGTCGACGAGGCAGGAGGAAGAACATCACACGAAATAATGTTGCAAGATGTATATTGATAAAAATAAATCACCAATGTCAGCGAGACTTATGCCATTCCTATTATTTAATATTTTACTCCTAAAAAGGAAGAACCATGTATTTCACTTCTACCACCATCACATGCTGCAAATGCCAAATTTTAAGTCCATCATTTTTTGTGATTTGTGCAGGTATTCATGGCAATAGGGGACCTTTTTACCAGCATTGAGTTAGGCTTCAATTTTCCGAAGTATTAATGTTTTAATCGCAACCATAACCGTTCCAAACAAATGCTTATCATTTTCAAAGAATCTCCTTTGTGATTATTTTCCTACTGTAGATGCTTTTTCTTTAGCCTTACTTAAAGTCCTCAACAAAGGTTTTTCCTATTCGCTATTTATTTCAATTACCTATTATTATTACTTACTAATTAGGCCTACTTTGCTTTGACGATGGATTAAATTGAAGAAGAGTCTTTAAAGTCTCAATGTCGCCCCAAATAAAGACATTTATTTATCTTATTTAATCATTTACACCGAAATTTTAGGTTGAAAAGTAAGCTTGGAGGAGCTGTTTCTCTGGAGATCTGGCGAAGTATCAGTTATATCTTTATGAAAAACGACACATTTCTCTTCAAAAACTCCAACATTTGGAAAATATAACAGATGTTAAATTAAATATTTCATGGTAGAATGATACATAGATGGTTTTGGTACGTCCCACTCTTAGTTTAGTTCTAAATGTAGTTAGATAGTTCTCAATTTAGTTTGTAAGTGTTTCGAGTTCTATGATTATAAATAAATTGTAATTTTACACTCTGAAGAATGGAAGAAAGAAGGAATGGAGGAAAACTGGGAGTAAACGAGGCAGGTAAATTGCTTGCACCTAAAGGGCACAATATGAGTTCTACGAATATCTCCTTGAAATCATTATTAATTAATTTCTCCAACGAAATTTTAAAGTAGATCAGAAGGGTACGTTTCATCCGAATACACTGAAATGCAATAAATAATACTTTTAGAAAACAAACTCGTAAGTTTAGGAGATTCTGGAAGATGAGGGGGTACTTTTAAATAAAAAGACATCAGAAGAAATGACGCGTCAATACGGGAAATGAAGGATCAAATGTTGAGATAGGAAAGTTGCTAAAAAAAAATTGGGGTAAGGAGGTAAGGGAAAAGACTGAGGACGAAGACAAAATTTGCTGGATGACAGAGGAGGCGGAACAAGTTGTCGTGGAGAAAAGGATAGCGCGTTCGGAAGGGAATTTCAAGGCGTCCGAACCTAGCGTGAGGCCTTTCTGTACAGTGTACTACCTGGAAGCTGATTTCGCCTCACATCCCCCACAATTAGCTACCAAAAGCTTTGAAGAGAGAATTCCCTACCTTCCCTCACAGAGCGAGAATTCCATCTGTGTAGCAAGTGTTAGAGCAGCACAATGACCCTGTGAATAAAACTGCAATAAGGAATTACCAAAATCAATGTCATAACTCAATAACACTCATACTTCAGTGGTCTTTATTCCTACACAGTTATGGAAAATACCAAGAAAAACTGAAACATAGGTACATTTTTCATTATCCCGCATGTAAAATTATTTAATAATGAAGATATGGCGTCAGGAACATCCGCGTGGTAAAAATGTAACAATAAAAGTACTTTTCGATGTAGTTAAAATCATCCAGGCAAATGCATAACCCAGTTGGGTCCTGGCGTGATAAAAATGAACTACTTTGATAAGATGGCGGACAGTAAGTCCGAGAAAAGGGACTCCCGATGGGGAAGCCGATGTCGATAAGTTAAGACCGCGAGAGACGAAGGTCGCGCGGGGGGATATCGCACGGAGAGAACGCGAGCATGCGAAGAAGGCATCAACTATGATGACCTACTCCATATCGCGAGGCCACGACCGCCTGCGAGGATCCCTCTGGACCTGAAAAAATGTCTCCCGGAAGGAAAATCTCTAAGATTATGCTTGCAGGAGGAGTGTCGGTTCCGAGAGAGGCACTTCCATCTCTCCTCCTACCGAACCAACGTCGTTGCTTAATTTAATCTTAAGCAGAAGGAGCTAAGCCCAAATGCCTCCTCCTCGTCTTTGTCCCAGCGCACCTGTCCTCTGTTCAAACCCCTCTCTCCGCGACGGCGCCCTGCTCGCCATTTCCCCTTCTCATCTATAAATCTCTCCCCCCAACCCCCCTCTCTTTTCACCATTCCATCTAAGTTTAGCATGCGAGGGACTGGTACGTTTGATAGGGTGCCCTACCGAACGGCTTAGGGATATGGCAGCGGGAGTTTTGCATGGTGAAAGGGGTTGGGTTGGGTGTACTGGATGCGGGTTAGGCTGCGAGAAGTCGGGATTTCACTTTTATTTTGGCGTTTTTCGTTGTTTCCCCGTGTCGAGAGTTTTATTGGGTATTTAAAAGGATGGGGTCTGAATTTTGGCAGGTTATGAAGTAGATCGCTGCGAGAGATGCGAGCTAGTTGGGCTGTTTTTCTCGTTTTGCTCCTCTCGAAAGATCTGTGAGAGTGCCCCACGTCGTTAAAGTGTGATTCGATGTTGGTTACGAGGGACAAAGGTGATAATTACTCCTCTATGAATCTTGGGAGGTCGGAATTAGCATCGAAATAAACTAACGCAATAAAATTCGAATGAAATCGTTTTTTCCATGTAATAAAGACATACATTACTAACTTTACTGAGTTAACTATCTCAATAAAATTATTAATGTATAAACGCACAAAGGAAAACCGTTTTTGGGTTTCTTGTAGAACTTTTACCTAAGTTGAAATCCTTGTTCGATTTATTATCATATATCAAATAAATATATAAATTAAGGACGAAAATAAATGTTAAATATTACTAATAAAATTCACTGTCATAGGCGAGGTCTTGTGGACATCCATTATGTAAAATAAAGAGAAGCGTTGTACTTTTTCCACAAAAATATTTTCATTTAATGACTAAAATGATCAGGTTTCCACAAATAATCTGCATTATCAGATAACTTGTCAAATGTCGTTAAAAAATTCGTCGTAAAATATACATGCAACGCCTTTTTTCATTCTCCACTTAAAATATTACTATTTTATCTGAACTTTTAGGTTTACGAATAAGAAATTTATTCTACGTCCATATCGACTCTAACGATGAATAGGAAGAAAAATAAATTTGTGGAAAAAGTGACAAATATTTCTTTCATTTCCTGTGATGCATTTCCAATACATCTCGCTTTATTTAGAAATGGTTGGGGAGGAAAGGGTTTTAATTGAAGTAATTAAATTAAGCGCAGACAAAGAAAATGGGTGGGCCAGATATTGAGAGGAGAGGAATTGCTGAAGAATGTAATAGAGGGTAGAATGCAAGGGAAAAGACAGAGGGGAAGGCACAGGCAAAAAATGTTAGATGACATAAAGGGTGGGGTAAGTTACCAGGTAACGAAGGAAAAGGCTATGAATAGGGAATATTAGGGCACATGGACCTACCGAAAGGTAGAACACTTATGTATGTACTTACTCGCTTTATACTGTGAAGTTTAAAGAAATCTATTTACTACGCATTAAGTTATCGATGATTTGTATTGCAAAACTGCTCGTGATTCACTAAGTAATTTACGATGAAGTAAGTTTCTTGGCAAGGAATTCTGTACGTACCATTACAACAAAGTAGAGCATAAGTAAACGTCTTTCGTCGGTATTACTCATGCCGTTACTTTCACCGAGTATTTTGTCATCATTCCTTTCCCTGGAGGGCCACTCGCAGGATTTTCTCCAGGGATCCGTGGCGCAAGGTGGTGACAGAGGCACCATTAGAAACGAAGCAAATGAAGTCCGCGGGCGGCATATGAATAAGGTGTTCGTATCAAGTAAACCCAGAATTGCGGGTAATATTCTTTGCAGATTTCTCACATATATGCTAATAGATGGTGTTTTCGTTCATTACCCTCTAACATTAGATAATGTACATAGATAATCCTTCCAGGTAAAATTCATGCATTAAATGAAATGAATTCATGAGATTAAATGAAATTCTTACTTTTTCTTGAACTAAAATTCTTATTAAATATTCTTCAAATCTCTCCTAAGTATGGAAGTTTACAGTCGAGCATAAAAATCGCCGCCGGTTCATTCCATTCCGTCCAATCAATTTAGTTTCTTTAATAAACTAGATTGATGAAATTCTAAATTTGCATTTGCTAATAGTCTTCAATTTACTATCACAGCTTGATGCTCATTTTTACATGTGAGCGATATCTTTATTTTATTCATCTTCATAAAAAAACAGTAATGTTTTTCCATGTAATTCCTGTACATTTATTGATTTCGATTTACCATTTACATATATGAATACATTTCCTGAATTAGGGAGCCCAAAATCTCTAATACAGTCAATAAACATGATGATATTAAGCTTTTATGATTTCTGAGGGAAATTTAACATTTGAATTGACCTTTTTTTCCTGAAAAGTTTTCATGCGAAAAATAATTCAACGATATGGTGTATCCCTGAAAAGAAAATCTTGGTGGAGTTTCATAAGTAAATGAGCATTTAATTACAAATTTTGTACAAAATTCTTGCTCTGCGTTCTTTCCGTATGTGTTGATTATGGCGCAAATTCACGTCGAAACATTAAATGCGTGTCACTGTTTTTGTGGAATTTTGCACAAGTTTTGTAATTAAATACTCATTTTTTGGAGCATCCTTTACTTGAAACATAAGTTACATTCCTTACAACATATTAGTCATACGAATTTCATACTCAGTATTTTAAAAGTGCTTAGGTCCTCTCCAGTAATTAAATCCTTCATCAAAGGTGATCGCGCTACTCGTTTGTCCATCCACCTCATCCACCTGCTCATCAACTCTGATTTCTCCAACATCATACGATATAATTAAAGGGAGCCTATACATTTCAATTAAAGCATTTTACAAGCTATATTTTTTTGAACCTCCGTTCACTATGATTGGATGTTGCTTTTCTTTCCGCTAAATCATCTCACCGTTGCATAAAATTATTACATGCAGCGTCTCCGACTCGGTTATTATAAATTGTAAACATATGAAACTGTATTATCAGGGAGTATACTTTGAATATTTTTAGCGAACATGTATGTCTTTGTGATATTAACTATGTTGCACTGAGCTTTGCAGGGTTGAAACAGGGTTTTCTTCTTTGAGATACACTTTCTAGAACGACACGCTTGACCGATACGCAATATGGAAGACCTTGTTGGCCCTCAGGTTTTTACGAGACTTTTTAAAATTATTTATAAACTTGTTTTAAATATCTAATAGTAATTGAAATAGGAATTCAGTATTCCACTGTTTTATTTATTTTAATATGATTTTATCACTTTAATGGTTTTCATCTTTTTAATAGTATAGTAAAATGATTTTAAATAGCAATTCTTGAAAGTCTAACGTGATAAGTAATTTTAAATTGTTTAAATGATTTCTACGGAAAACAATAATCAAAGTCTTCTGCAGCATTTACTTTAAGGTTTGCAGAAAAGAGTGTCGACTCTTAACGGGGAAGAAAATAGTAACAAATAATAAAAGATTCCTATATGAATGTAAGATTATGTAACTTCTCAAATTTCAGTTGAATTCCTTATATCAAGTGAAAACTATCCATGTAGTCGCCTCTTATTGTATAGAATTAAGCCGTTTTGCTGATATTGCTATAAACTTATAACATATGAATATGACATGAATTCAGGTATCTGTGAAATAGGAAGCTGACATCAAAACGAAATGTCAGTGAAACCTCGTATTTAACGCTTTGTATTATCGGGAAATTGAGCGTCGACTAATCAAGGTTACACCGTGCGCTTCGATTAGTTATACATGACCTACGATAGGACGTGGATAGCCTAGCCAAAGTTATCAACGTAACTTGTGTTATATGATAAGTTACTTACAGTGGCTGTGTTATTGTTGGTCACTCCTTGCCACCTTTCCTGCGTTCTACTCGCAGGATCTTAAAAGTAATAGTTAGTAGTAGATCTCTCTTTGATATAATTTTAAATGACGAGCATCCATCGTCCCGGATGATCTTTCCATCGAACAATTGTCGACTCGTGCGACGGCCGGCCGGAAATCTTCAGCATCCCATCAAAAGGTCCCCATCTCCTGAATTAAACTCTCAAAATAAAATAGGCCGCATACTTTGTTGGAATGAAATGGGTGATTCGCTCCCAAGAAATGCGCTAGAAACACGGCACCGTGCTTCTATTTAGGATCCCGAGCTGTTATCGAGACTTACTTTTGACCACAGGAAGCAGTCGAGTAATCCGATGACAATGGAAAGGTAAAAGGTTTATCGCTCTTTCGCCTGAGTTACTTCTGAACCCCGGACGCCGCTATATATTCATCTGTTTTCCATCCTAATGGGCGACGGTATTTAAGTTATTTCATAGTTTGTACATTGGAGACAATAAATCTGCAGGGACAATGACGCAAGTTGCTCCAAAGCATGCTCTAGGATGCGATCCCTTGCCAAGAAACAACGAAAGTTACGCTCAGGTGAAGAAATCTATACATCCAGATACCTCGTAGAGATGCGAACGCGAAGTTTTTGGCGAAGCCGTTACCATTCTTTCCGAATGGCCACGGCTTTGGATTAATTGGCGGAGGATTCAATGCATTCGGATTTATTTAACACAAATAAGCGGGAGCTGTGCGATTATAATTTTAAAATACGGCTCCATTAAAAGAGCAGTTTGGCTAGCCCGCCGAATTTTTGACGTACAACCCCTATTCTGCCTAATTAAGACACGCGGAGAATTGAAATTGAATAACGCCTTTCAGCTTTTGGAGCCATTAAGTTCGTCTAACTCTCTCGGAGCTTTGTCGGAAAAACTTTTTTGGGGATATTAGTTCAAAATCCTGAAGGTTTAGTCCTTTGTGACACAAATAGATCGTAGATAGTGTCAAAAGTTTCGTTGCTTTCAGCCAAGAATTAAGAGAAGGTTGGTCTGATGTTCACGGGAGCACTGTAAGAACATTGTTTCCATATGTCTATATATTTATCTATATATGTGCTGAAGCAGATATACATGAACAAGACGAATAAGGCTATTGTAGATATTAAAATTAGGCAAACACTTGAAATGTTAACCTCCCTTACCTATAAATATGATATCTATTTCCTAAATTCCTAATTTCGCGTAGAGATTAACGTGGACAAATAACTTAATGAATAAAACTAAGGGAAAGCTACAAAAAGCAAATGCTTGTAATCTTTGGATCAATCCTAAGTGAAAATGATGAAACTGGAATCGTGAAAGTACATGCTTCTAATCGATTTCTGTATATGATATAAATTTTAATTATTGGGACTAAAACTATTGAAATACACAAATTAATTGATTTAAAGCCTAACGTTTTTCTTTAATAAAACTTACGTCGGTTTTCTAATTCTTTGCGAACGTCTTTGTAGAAATTATCTTGTTAGTTGAAGTCCCGATTAAAACTTTAAAATTTATTCTAGAATTCCACTATTTTATTTTAAGGGAAAATATATCGGCTGAGCCTAACTTACTCCTTTAATGTAAATGCTCCAGATTTTTGCTGTGAGAAAATGGTCAGTAATCTTTCGGCGAACTAATTTTGGCAATATTATATCTATGGAATCCAACCCGGTTATAACGGGAACCGGTAAACTGAATTCCAGTTGATAAAACTTTCTTCTGGATTCCGCAACGTCACCACATGACGACATTGTGTGATCCGGAAAAAAGTTACAGTCGTATCGAATGCAAGTCTTTAATAACAATTTTATCATCAGTTAACCAATTCTATTTCATTTAAAGACGGTGTATTAAATATTCCAGGAAAGTTTAAACTCCTTCTTTTTAATACTATTCGCAGCAACCAACACAACTTCTCCCTATCCGCAGTATGAATCTGAATTATGTCCTACCGTTTAAATTTAACGTGACATGTAAATCTACTACTCATAATGAACATACAACCTTAAATTACATTTGGTCATCTTTTTATGCTGTAGGAAGCCTTGTATTTATTCTTATTTTGGGCATTAGCGAGGTGCCCCTCTGAGCGCCAGATTTATGGTTGCGCAGTACAATTTAAAATATCGTTAAAATATTAACGTTCGGTGCTCTCCGCAGATTGAGCGGAACTGAGCAAAATTGCGCGACACAAAATTATTCGTCGATATCAATGTAGATGAAACTAGGACAACGTAGATACTCCATCCATGTTGGTGAAAATTGTTTCGGGTATGAATGTCCTAAAGAGAATCTTTCATCTTTGAGTGCTGTTTTTGGATATTAATTCACAAGTAATTTCGATTTTGTAAATCGTGAGCTATTCAACTGGCTTTATGCCTTTTCCGTCAAACTATTGGCATATATCTTGAAGAAATGAATAAAGAGGGGTTATATATACCGTAAACAATAAAATAGCTTGTGTTTTTTTTTTATTTGAGGAAAATATCTTTAACCTGTTAATCGATTACTTAGCGCAGTATTTAACAAAAATCACGATTCTTCTGATTAATGTTTTATTGGGTACCCTAGGAGCCATTTTAATTAATCTATAGATCTTTAATTTACTTTTTCGTTTTTATTATTTATTTATTTCGGTTTTATTGGGACTAAATTGACTTTGGAACTCGAGAGTTAGTAATTTCCTCCTAACTTGCCAAGATTTATGATTATTTTGCGAAATTTAACGATGAACCATTTTTGTTACACGTTCTAAACATATAACCATGAATTATTGCCCTACCATTAAGAGAAGATATACTAACAGAATTTCCGTACAAGGGAAGAGAATAATGAGGACCTCGAGAGTAAGGGCTCGAAAGAAAATCTACAATACAACAAATACATTCATAGCCTGACAGCCACCCATTGAAAAGAGCTCGGAGTGGTGAATTACGAGACGAACTTTTACAGCTTAGCATATTCTGTATTTCATATTTTACTAGATCAAAAAGACAATAGCTTTCCTGGTTATTTCTGTGTATAAATTGCTAATTTTTTTAAAATTTTGTGGTAAATTGGCGGAGCGAGGAAAATAACTCTCATAGCTAATCTAAACGTTACCCAAGTGTTACTGTAATAGGTTCCCAAACATTCCGAATCAAGAAGGATATTTTGTACATTTCACTGGCGTAAAATTAAAATAGAAAAATTAAGCCCGATTGAAGTCTTTGTTTTTTCAGATCCACCCTTAACAGTTATTTTATACAACACTCAATTAATTTGTAACCGCTGGCGATTATTCCGTATTTGATTTCAAATCCCTTAACATTTTATTTAGAGAATTTTTATAATTGATGGAACGCTATACAGACTTCGATTGCGCAATATTTTTAAATTTCTAACTCGATAAAAAGAGCCCAATCTAGACGTTTTATATCCTATTCAATGTTACAATAATCCACATAAATTATTTTATGGTATTTTTATTTTTGGTCGAGGAAAAGCAATTTTTATTTAGAAAGCGGATTATAAAAAAGTGAGTGAAGTGAGATTTTGACGAGAATAGAATCTACATAGTTCAGATTAATCTTCCTTCGATTTACTCTTTATGAAAAACTATTGAAGTACTTTAAAAATTAGAGGTTCAAAAACACTCCGTAAGCCGTATTTCGGCAAGCGGAACTCGCGCTAAGAGACAATACTTATGCATGAAATTTTCGCGCAGAGAATGCTAGTTTCTGTTTCTTTCTGATGTAATTCATTTTCTGATACAATGCATCCTTGTACAATTTTAGCGACCACTTCCTTGGGTGAACTCTAAGAGCAGTTTTCATCAACATTCGTGCCTTAAGAAAGGCCTTTCAATGTTCTTGCATTACCACTGGCCCTATCATTTCCTTGCTATGACGTACATCACGGCCGAATATACATTTTCTATGATCTTCAATTATTTTCGAACTCCGTTTCAGTGATATTAATAAAGGATTCTTCATCACATCCTTAAATGTGTATGGATAAAATGTTTCAGTAAAAGGATATTTTTTCAACAGAAACCTATACTGTAATTAATCGCTGTAAGCCGAAAGCCTGACTCGTAAACAGTATGGGACCTTTTTGAACCTCTAAAATGAAACAAAATTCATCTTAAGGGTCCAAGATCTCGTTTGAGATCATTGACTTAGAGTGGGATGTAAAGGTTCTTTAAAAATCATAGTTTATTGATTTAAATTGCTAGAATAGTTTTACCCATTGTTAGTTGGAACATGATGGTTGCACGCTTCTGAATCATTAGAAATAATATTGTTGAAGTCACAGGAAGGGAAATTTTGAATGATTCTTATTTTTTCTACAAATTTCAGTTTTTTACAAAAACTAAGCTCCGACAAACGATCGTCAACATTATGTAAGGGCATCGGTCAGATATAATTGTTTTTGTTTGAGAATAAATTTTGTGGAAAAATTAAAATTTTATAGTCTCCTATTCCATTGTGGATTTCCGCAGCACCTCGCCAAAATCCATGAACATTGGTTAAAAAGATAATTTACGATGATAATAGTGTATCACCATATTTTTCCCCACCTGGCAAGCTTTATTTCCAAGATATTTATGATCGTAACCCACATGACTTTCACTTAGCCATATTGGTAACACGCTCGTCCTTTATAGAATCATCCCACCTTTAGACTCCTGTTAGAGTCCAATTTTTCCTATACGAAATGGTGGTAGTAAGGGTAGTTGGCCGTAAAATTGATGCCAAAGCCAGTCCATAACCATAATAATAACCATCATCACATCGTCGGCAGCTGATCCAAAGAGTGAGGTAGAGGAGTAAAAATTAAGAAAAAGCTGCGGTTATAACCATCCCAGGCGTATATTGCCATCGGTATTCCAAAATGATGTAGCTACGGAAATGTTACCGCGTAAGCATTAGCTCGTCAATGGTTCCGGATCCGCTGAGAGTCAGATTACGTTTGATGTCCATCAAAACGCGTAATGGATTTCATTGCACGATAACATGCGACCAAACGCGTTAAATATCGCGGTCCAGTAATCTCAACATTTGCGCTGGCAAAACATCCGCGTCGTGATTTACCCGAGTCAAAATTCAAAAGGAGCCAAAGCTTGATCCTTAAGGGAGATATTCACCGACTGTAAAATGGATGTTGGGTTATGATGTAAATCATTTGATATTAATCATCTATAACGAAAATATTACATTATTATTACAATTACATATTTCATGAATATTGAGATGAGGTGAGAAAGGAAGCTAAAGTCCATTTAATTGTTTATTTTGCCGTTTCAGCGAATAAATTTGAATCCATTAACAGACCATAGCGAATGATTTAGTTATAAATCAGTTATATTTATCAAAAACATTTTCATCGAGGTTCAAAGGTGGTTTTCGATGGAATAATGCATTTCATGCATTTTAATTTGAAATTAAAATATTCTTCATTATTTTGGGGTTATTCGAAGCGAAGCTAAATAGAAAGTAGTATTTATTTATAAAGACATATGAAGGTAAAATTACTTCCAGTCTGTAATTATATATTTTATTCTAAAAAACATGTCAATTTTTTGGAATCGGCTTGAGATTCTAGTTAGCTAACCCAGAGAACTTTAACTTTAACGTTAAATAAACTAATAAAAATGATAAGAATTGATTTCTCAAACGGGAATTGGCATTATAAATTAATTTTTTTTAATTAAAGAACCCATTAATAGAAATAAGCATACCTCAAAATTCCCATATCGATGCCAATGAAAACCTTCATGAAACAGGCGTAATCTGTGCTGATTCAACTGATCTGATCAACACTGATTCTAAAAATGAAATAACTTTCAGCCTAAATTTTTTCAAAAACAAAACTGAACAAATTCAGGCAAACAGAAACTAAGTACATCAAGCTTTTTAAGTTGTCATTCAAGCTTCTTTCAATGATCCTTTCTATTCATTTTGCTACCTAAAGTTGTTAATTTCGCTAAAAAATTTAAACTGCGCTATAACTTTACGGTCTCCCTGTATCGATACGAAATATCGGAAAATTGTAAAAGTTTTCCTCAGGTACTTAAATCATCCTAATGTTTCAGCTAATTACGAAAACATGGTCATGGCCAACACGGTCTATTTGTGTGCTCATTTTTTAAAGTATCACACAAGCTGAATCTCCGTTTTTATCCACACATTGATTTGTTTACATTTATAGCTCTCCCGGTTTGCTAATTCTGGAAGTAGCTGCTCGTTCTTTGGCATAAACTTCTTCCAGAGCCTAATCATTGTAAGTACAAGTATAATATTTTAAAACTTATATTGATATAGTATCCCTTATTGGGTTTCTTGCAACTGTCGGTTTTATGCAAATCGATTCTTCTTATTTTCCCGTCATATTCTCATTTACATCGAATACTATTTTGATCCAAATAAGGATTGTGTTCTTATTTCTAACCAAGAATAGTAACAACAGGATGAGATACGGCACTTATATACAATCTAGGCACTATCTCGAAACTATATTATTAACTAAATTAACTCTAAATTAAAGTAAACTCTTCATGTCGTACAATTATTAGAGTGCATACCTACAGCTTCGTATCTAAAGGGAAAAAGTAGCCGAGTTCCGGAAACGACCACGTAACAGCTGGGCAGTGAATGGGATTTAGGTTAACATGCTTCTATCTTCAGTGGATTAAGAAAACGTTACGGTCAATCATCTTTTGTACTTTTTCATTTCAGTAAGGGTAGCCTGGTATTGCCAACATTGCAGGCAAATCTAACATTCGTCAAGGAATAAACAGCAAATTATCGGGCATGAACCTGCTTTAGGTAGCAGGAGAAGAATGTCGCATCGTAATGGTTTTTTCTTAAACTAACAACTTATTTCCGTAGATTAAAATCAAATTCATGTGTAAGCTTTTAATACCATCATTTTAATTTTTTTAGTGAAACGAGCGCTTAAAAAGTTTATCGATGTTCTCTCTTGTACACAAGTACATATTTGATTTTGGATTTAACAACATCGAATGATAAATAAAATATACATCATAACAGAAACACTGAATATTTCTTGTTAGATAAAATCAAAAATAGGATACGAAATTATTTCTGAGATAGCTGAATAAGGTGGCATAGCGTCCGTCAATCAAGAGATAGGGATTCATTCCCCAACAAAGCTGGTTCATCAGCCAGTAATTTTGGGAATTTGAGGCCATATGTCGTAAACATGAGTAGTGGAAGTAAGTACTGAGTAATAATCGACGGTAGAAGCACTTTGCCAATCACAATACTTTCATTTGATGACGTCAGGTTCGTGCATCAGCGGCTTTAACTTACTATCTCTCAAAGCGTTCACACGCTATGAATTGAAGACTATTATTTAAGACAATTAGATGCAAAGAAAATCAGAGCGCATAAGTAATCCATTGCCCTCTATAAATTTATGTTTGGCAGAAATTGTAATTTGCCATTTAGACTCCGTTGTTGAATGATGTAACGTTAATAAAATGCAGATTGTATTAGGAAGAACTGAGAAACACAACTGTCTCGAAAATAAATTGCTGGGCAGAGTTACAAGTAGCGTAAAGTCTTCCGTTGTTTCATCCATGTCTAGTATCATGCCCTTGGGAAAGTAGAAATCCACTGCACCCATCGCACGAAATGAATTACCATCTCTTGTCCAACCACCTGCCTCTCAATTCTTCATTTCTCCACATAAAATAGAAGTTGCCTCATGCTCTGCTACCAGGCATTAAGATCTTCCTCATTCTGAAGCAGACTCAAAGAAGATATCCTCCAAAGAACTAAAATAGTTCCCTAGCCCAAAATTGCTGCTTCTGTTTGGTCCGTCCAATTCGGTGACCTTGTTACAGTTTCTATGGTTCCGATGACGCATGCTCCTCTTCCTAGCTCTTTCTATGACGTTCCGATCTGCTGCCAAAGGAGACGGACAATGACCAGAGAAGATAAGCGCTGCATCCGAGAACGAGGAAATATTTCATCGTCTATGAGTCATAGTGTCAAGTCTATAAATGATAAATGTGCGAATTAAACCAAATAGATGCACGAATTCCGAAACAAAAACTACAGTCTTGAGTAACTTACCCTCTTCATCTTCGTGAAAAAATGTAAACTAAGATTTGAATAGTAATTTAGCAATAATATTGCGATGAATGGAAGTTAAAAATGACGGCATCGGAGAGACTTGAACCCAGATCTTCCCACATTGAAATTCAAAATTGTTTGATCACCTGCCCGGAAAAAAATCTGGGTTCGAGTCCCAGCGATGTCAATGTTTTTCACTTTCGTTTACTCTTGGTTATACAGGGTCACGTAAAATCTACAATAGCACCCTGCAAGCCGCCTTTTGGTGTGAGGCAGGGAGAAAATTTTCGTCCAACGTGGGGCTCGAACCAACGACCCCGAGGTTAAGAGTCTCATGCTCCACCGACTAAGTTTGCCGAGCTTGTCGTTAGTAGTATTCTTAAATGTGCTTCGACAGCTAAGGTCATTTCGCACGTAGGCCCCCACCGGGAATCGAACCCGGGACCGCTTTCACCGAAGTTGAACGCGTTGCCCACTTGGCTATCCAGGAGCCCCCCGAGCTTGTAGTTTTTGTAAAATAATGGTACTCTGGTACTTTCAAACCATTTCTCCTTAACAATATTCTTCTTCTTTAACTCAAACTTCCTTGCAAAACCATGCGTTTGATAGTTTGTCCGACATGAGCTGACAAAATAGAAAAAAGAACTGATACAGCAGTAAAAACTTTCAGTAGTAATGAATATATTATATTTAATAGTAATGAATGTAATGAATAGGTTTAGCATGGAACGGAATATAGGAATAGAATAAATACATTTAGATAAATATACAATACATAAATAAATCACTAAATAAAGATCTAATATAATTACAATACACCAGCCGCGGTGTAAGAGTGTTTAGCGTGCTAACCACAAGGTTCGGATTTGAGTGCCGGATATTCGGATTTTCCTGGTAAGGGAATGTTTTGTGTGTGTGTCCGATTTTCCCTATACGGGCAGTAGAGACAAAACATCAGCGTGTCAATACAAAGTTCATCATCGTCATCATCACCAATCATCAAGAATCATCAGCGACCCCTAAAGTGATGGAAATTAAGTTAAGAAGGGAACGGAAACATTGCAATACAGTTACAGTCCAATGCTATGCATATGGTACTCTCAAAAGTCAGGCATATGAATAAAAATAAGGAATATGAATAAAAAGAATGAATATAAAAATTAGGCATATGCCTGCCTTATTCGTGGCACGTAAGAGTGCCACGAAACAATAATTGGGAAGCACGAATATAAAAAATACAGATTCGCTACGAATTCGAGTTTTCTTTAATTCATAGCGAATTTCTCTTGATAATTCTCAATAGAATAATAACTTTGCAAAGCACAGTCACGGAGAGCCCTAATCCCCACGGGTTGGAATTTCCTAACGGTTGGTTTGCTTACAAACTTCAGCTTTTTGGAGCTTTTTCATAAATCTAATGTATTAACACAGCCGCACCTCTTTTCTTCATAGATTTGCTACGAAATCAAAGTGATTTAAATGATGCTCAGTTGTCACAAATCCGCTTCGTCGAGGAACCGGCAAATTCTGAAGGAGAGGGGTTCTGCGCTGGTAATTTATTTCAATGTGCGAGGAGTATTTTAAAAACAACTTTATATAGAAATAGCTGAGCTTTTATTATATACAATTAGTGAATGCCTTTGTTAAGCGAGACAGGCCAAAGGGGTGATACCAAACTCCTTCCTTTTGGATCAGTATTTGCTATTCATAGAAATGTGAAGCTAAACATTGAACCTTGATATCGTTTCCTCGGCCAACAAATTAAAATAAGATAAAACTATAACACTTGCGACATAGTTGGGGAAGTATATGTTTAGTCCTTCTGAATTTAAGGTCTCTCCGTGATTTTGAACCTACATCAAGGCTGCGTCAAAAACCGTGTCATTGGAAATGTTTTTTATATGTTTCATTCTAAGATATTTTCCAAAACTCATCATTTTTCTATTACTTGTGAAAAGTTTTATTAGGAGGCCTAGTATGAGGCTGATCATATATCTTTGTTTCGCCCGAGTTTACAAGCTTTATCCTTTTCACCACTTAGGAGTGGCTTTTCTTACGGAAAGGACTGAGGATCAAAAATAAATGTCTCCGAAAAGTCTATCGCCAAAATTGCCTTGCCAAATTACCCTTGATTCGTTATTTTAAAGAGCTTGAATTGGAAACGGCACAAATTTACTGAAAACCTGCTCATATGCCCGTGCCAAAATTCAAGTTGTTTTACACTTCAAAAACGCTGCCGATCCTGCTATAAAATTTGAATGATGTATATGGTCTTTCATTCTTCGTCTTGGAGCAGACGATGATATCCACGGAATAAAAGATAGTCATTTCGATTCTTAAGAAAATTGCATTATGTGTTACTAAAATCAAATTAAAATGTAATTGAATCGAAGGGTACTGGTTTCGAATGACTTGTACTTTCCCCCTTGGAATTGAATCTCCTAGAAAGAAAGAACTACAAAATCAAAGAAAGAATTTCTCCAAGATAAGTCAATTCTTATTTTCGGTATAAAAAATCAAGTGTGGCATAAAATAAATTTTCCGTTGATAAAATAACAATGAAAATTATAAATATTAGTACGGGGAAGATAAAACATAAAAGATAAAATACTACCTAAAATAAGTGTCTTGTGACGGAACTTTTCAATGCTTGACGTGATTTTAATATGTTCTAAAGGATTAGCGATCCCAGTATTTCCTTGAACGAATGTGAATGTAAACACGGCGGGTTTCGCTTGCTCAACTTTTCGAAAATCTTCCAAAAATGTTGCTTCACTCTCACCTTCAACTCGCCCTTAGCACAAATTAATTTCTGGGACACGGAAGTTAGAATTTCTTTGCACTCAAAATAGGAGTCCTTCATAATTTCACTAAATCCTAGAGCAATCGTGCCTTGAAGAGTCGATCAAATGGGAATTAAACTTTCTGCTCGGGACGAATCATTCATGCATGTTAAATTTTGTTCCTGCGCTTTCCATACTTAGTAAATCGTTTAAGGATCAGATAATATGCAATCAAACATAACCATTTACTAAAACGATGAAGGATAAATAATAAAGCATCCGGAAAAAAGGTAAGAGTACTAAACTGATAGATTAAGCGATTTATTGCACTATTCTTTTCTACATTACCACAGCTCATACTTGGTGTTTCTTCATATGTTGACAAACTAATCCTGATTGTCAACTCGACTAAGTTTAAAGTAGGAGGTATTTAAGCTTAATTTTGCATATGCTTTGTTATTTGCTTATATTTTAATATGCTTTCATTTGTTATAAAATTATTTTGTAATAAAATGCTTTCACTCTGTATTAGTTAATGAGAAAATATGAATACATATAAGTGTGACCTTAATAGATAGTCATTCTTTAACTTCCACTGAAATGATATTCAGCAAACCGTTCTATTTTCTATTCCCAGATTTTTAAAAAGTGATTAGTTACTATGACAATTACAAAGGAGTAGCAGTACTAGAGTATTTCTGCTATACCATGAGTATTGTACGTTTACAATAACGGTTTAAATTACTAGCAGTAACTTTATAATTAGTAATAAGTGTTGAGCTTTTGATACTTAAATTGCTAATGGAAGATGTAAAAGCATAAGAGAGGAAAACGCAGCTGTGGAAAAAGCCAAATATTCCTGTATTTGTCATGTAGCATCAATAAGACTGTATACTTTTACTTAAGTGCGTGTATTGAAGCCGGAAATGTATGCATAAAAAATAAACGAAATATAATGAGGTACCTGTTGTATAAATATGACCAAAAAAGGCAGTAAAATAGATATGAAGCTCGTTAAAGTAATAATGTTCTAGTACTTGTCAATTAAATTAACTTGTAAAAAGTTCTAACGATATAATACATTGCACATAAGAGTCAATTCATTAATTCTCTTTTACTTCCACGGTTATTGTCCTAAAATATGTCTCTCTTAGTGTTTATAGTGCGTAATAAAAGAGCCATCTCCAATCACCTGTTAATGGCTTGCCGCACTTTCTCTTCCGTTGCTCTTCTTCCTTGCGTTTCGTAGGCCACGTGTTGGACTGACACGTTCACCACGACTGTAATTACAGTTTCTACCCTAGAGCATCCTCTTATACGTGCAGATTAGATTTATTTTTGTGCTATTTTTCGATTCCCAAATGTTGATATCCATTAAAAAAGTCCATGAGCAATTCCCTTCGATGAGTCGTATAATTAAAGATTTATGCGTGCGAAACTGATAGGCCATTAGTAATTGAATAATAGAGTTCTTGACATTGAACACTTTTTGAATATTGATACATTAAGCATATAAAAAAGAACGATACTTACTAGAAATATATGAATTGTGAAAAACCATTATTATGTCAAGTAATCTTCAAATATTAATGTCATATCTTGATACTTGATAGAGTATTATAAATTGCTCTGCCTGCATTACTGATTGTAACAACATTACCGAGACCATTACACGAATTTTGGGCTCCCAGATATACAAGTGTGCAACGCGTTTGATTTCGACGAAAGTGGTCCCGGGTTCGATTCCCGGTGGGGGTCTACGTGCGAAATAACCTTTGCTGTCGAAGCACTTTTAACAATACTACTATTACACGAGTCTTGAAGGAAGCGTTCGTTGCTTCATTTGTAGGAAGCAAAATTTTTCTATAAACACCAGTCTAATTAAATATATTTTATTGCAATTGATACGAAATATCATCAGTGCTAATTTGAAGCTATTTTTAATGATGATATTTTATATTTTCCAATTACTATATGCGATGTATGGGATTGGTTGAAAACTTAAAATACAAGTCGGACTTAGTGTAAAGGATTTTAGATGGTTGATGTGGCCTATGGTATGGTTTTCATCATGAAACTCGTGGATTTTCCTCTGCCATTTTTAAGTGGATATTGGACTTAATTTATAATATTTTTCCTGTGTCAGCAATGCATTTGAATTAAAATTCTCACATTTTCGTTTCGTACATATTGTTTGCTTATGTGGTCCCTAATATTTAGTCCCTTTATTTTAAAAATATAATGGGTATATTATTCTTAGGCCCTCAAATATATTAGAAGTTTTACAAACATTAGAGATTAGCAAATTATAACGAAATTGAAACTAATAAGAAGGATTAACAGCAGTAAGTATTCACCTTGTGGACTTTGGGCTTGGTTCCAAGCTTAACGTATGATAATGTAGTAATGAGTAATTCTCAGGACCTACATAGTTCTAATGATCAAACAATGATTGCTACAGTAAATTTAAAAAGGATAAGCACATAATTCATCTGAAAATGACGGTTATGGTAAGCACCAGTCGAGTGTAAAAAAATGAATGGAAACGAAGAAATCTATTTGTTCCATTAATTTTTACGCGGCGTCGACAAATTCATACAGTTTAAATAAGGAACATATTAAACAAAGAGTGAAATATTCTTATTTTCACAGCGATAGTGGTAAATAATTAAAACGTGGATGTACGTACTTGACGGTTGAACTGGGATTTTCCGTTTAAAACGCATGCTACAATGTGCTCCTTGTTTCATATGCTAGTTACATTTTTAAAAGGGGAACAAAAGCTATCCAGCATCGCCAGAATATCAAAATATTCCGCAGCAACTCCGGAGGATTTTATGTGTTTGCAGCCATTACATCGTATCCCCTTTCTAACCCTTATCTTTCCCGTCTGCGCTCTCCTACAATCACCCATCCGCAATCCAGACCTCCAAGGGTACAGTCCGCCAAACCTCCCCACCCCCCGTCCTTCCTTCGCCATCTCTTTTGGCCCTTAAGGACGCCCAGACCTTCCCTCTCGCGTACCTTACCGTCTCCCCGACCAGAGGGAAAACCACCCCTCTGCCCTCATTCTGCATTAAAGCAATGAACTCTGGAAGACGTGTCAATGGTACTGCAATTCCATCTTTCACTAATTAATCTTTATTTTTTCGTTTATTCGTGAATGTTTTGATGAAATATTCGTAGTTCCGTCGAAATATATTGATTCCACATGGGATTATTAAAATTATTCTTCATGGGATTATTTGCCTTTCAGTTAAAAGCTACGGGTTCAAATGATATTTCATTGACCTTTTTCACAATCTTTTCGGAAGGGTGGTTTCTCAAGTCTGAAATGAATTTCCTTCTCGAGTGAAGTGGAGTCTGCAGATCAATGAATATTGATAAACTATAATAATAACTTAATAATTCAATTGGTTAGGTTAATTAAAATTGATGTATATGCATTAATAATTTATATTAAATGATATTTTAATTTTAGAATCTAATAGAAAATATTGTCCCGACGGAATTATGATTGTATGGTTGTGAGAGATTTTTAATCCAAAAGTTCCTAGTAAATTTTCTTGTTTGAAAACTTACAGTCAATCTATGGATTATAATACCGAGGTGATGATTATGATGATGCTAAATAATTTTAAACATTCTAGTTAAAAAATAAATAGTTCCTTTATTTCAGAATATTTTAAAGATTTTATTTTCTTTCAAGCATTTGTGTTGCCATTTTGTGCTACGAAAATTGTCCTTTTCCTGAAGTGTTTTTACTATTATTTTCAATTTTTATCGATGGAAGACTTTCTTTACCACAAACATTAATCAATTAGAACCTTGGAAATTCTGAATCTTCAGTAGAATTACCCAACTTCATCCTATCCCAAATGACTACCTATGTTGCACCTCAAAGAATGAATGCTTCACTTAGACATAATTATCTGTCGACAAGGCATTATTCAGGTCGTTTAATATTTTTTATTAGAAAAAAACTGAGTTTCGTAATAAATACCATTTCAAGATTTTGTCAAATAGAATTTAAACCTAAAAATACATTTATTCACTTCAATTGAAATGTGGGTTAAAACAATTCGACGACGACTCAGAAGACGTTTGTCCATGGAAGCGAATTTCGGTAAATGTTGAAATTTATCTATTGCAAAGTTTCACAGGAAATCATATTTAATGACTTTTCAAAACCAGAGCACCTCTTTGAAATTTATAGCATTTAAAATTCGGTTGTTCTCCAACTCATAATAAACAAAAAAAATTCTTCTATATTCCGTACTTCCCGACGTTTAATCCGAAAACCTAAAGGACTCCTTATGCTTGATTTATAAGGAATGATAAGTATATTCCATGCACAATTTCCATGCACACATTAATCAATTCTGCATATAATTTCAGCCACGTTGCAGTGGTATGCAAGTGGCAGTAAAGCAATCAGTCGAGCGACAGTTTTGAACCTTAAACCAGGAAACTACACTATCAAAAGCATAAAAACTATCAGGGAATGAGTCGTATTGGAGTATATGAAGAGCGAAGCACTTATTCCTTGTTTTCCGCAGTATGAGAGAATATTTAATAGAGCTGGCAGACGTGAATGAAGCATGATGATTGTATGAATAACACTTTACATAGCATTCGATTAGTAATGATTAATATTAATACCTATATTTAGTATCACTCATTCATCGGCAGCTTTGGTATTATCGCAGCCAATGAAAAGACTGGGACAAAAGTAAATGAAAGATACATTTGTCTCTTCACCAGGCTGGCAAATGAAGAAGATTCCAAACACCAAGATCTGGTAGCTGGAGCTGTGATACTTACTTGCTCTTTAATCATGGAGACGTATTTATTCACAGATATAACAATCAGTATATAGATTTCTACCTGCATTTCAAGCCATAGCACCATCATCATGCCTGTTGGCGTAGCCATTTTGACAGATTACTAGAGTAGTAAGTATTCTAATTGAGATTTAAAAGATATCACTGAATAGTTGTCAGTCGAATTCGAATCCTCAATCCCTAAATTTGACCGAAATGAGTCGTGCCATGCTCCTCGAGCTTTACGAAGTGCTCAACTCACTTTCTCACGTTCCAAATATCCCGCCTTCCTTTTGGTTCCTCCTGGACGTGGACCGAGGAGGATGGGGAATGAGACGAAACTTGGCTCTGAGGAAGGAAGGGGCAGGAGGAAGAGATCCCTGACGCCTCCCCTCCTCTCGTTCCCGCTTCTTTCGCCAGGCGTCGCGACGTCCGAGGCTTATTTAAGGGCCGCGTAAAGAGAAACGGCGCCCCGTTTCGTCCGGCAGCGCAGGCGTTGCTTGCACTTTTAAGAACAGGACTTTTCAATTCAAGTCATGTGCAAGGGGGAGTAAAGAAGCCACGAAAAACAGTGGGGGGCAGCGATCGCAAAAGGAGAATCATCAGTGTGTTTGACATTTTCTCTTGTTTTTATTTTTTTTGAACCCATCACAAAAGTGCCTTGTGAATAACTGGGACCACTATTGTTACGAGTGCAACACTTGCTGGTAAGTCCCGTCTCATGGAAACCAACGGGTGTTTCCGATAGGTCAATCGAGGGAAAGGGGTTGTTGGGTCCGTTCGGTCGCACGTATCCGTGAAACAGGGATGTTTCTTGTGTTAGGAGAACAAGCACGGATAACCCAGCACGGTGATCAACAGGCTAGATCGCTGGTGGGAGAGATCTGTGGTGTGTTGCTAGCGAGTGTGTTAGGAGAGGACCTTTCCGAGTTGAAAAGTGGAGTGATCCAAAAGGACCCAAAAGGACGAAGGGACAAGGAAATCCTAGGGGATCCATTCGGACGTTACCGCTCGTTAATTTGCATTGAGTTTTGTTCGCGAAGCCGCTCTAAAAATGCCTGTGCAATAGGAAAAGCGCAAGGAATCAAGTGCCGCCGGTCGGTGCCTTATCCCCGCTCACACATATGGATTAATGGCGGGATAGGAACCGGCTTCGAGCCCCGCGGAGCGCGCGAGACGCGAGTGTGACCTCCCTTCTGGTATAACGGACTAACGAGTTCTCGATTACGTGAACCTCCGAAGGTTTAATAGAGACTCTGCCGCAAAGGCCAAGGGAGAGAGTGTGCTCGTAAATTCGGGATGCAATCGGTGAAGTGAAAGTTCTTTTGGTCGCGTAGTGCAGTGGAAGGTGCCAACCATGGACTTGAGCCGCTCTAGAAATTCACTCTCGGACGACCTTCGGGATGCATAACTTAACCGGATGTTTTACTTTAATTTTTCGTGGTGTCTCCACCGTTGAGTATCCCGCGTTTGCCTCGGAAGTTTCTCATGTTTTCGAAAAATGTTCTTCAATTGATACTCCCTCATATCGATAAATGTAACTTCAAGCTTGAGAAATGTTCATGCGCTGATTTCTATAGATTTTACATTCCGCAGTGTAAATTAACTTGCCTTTGAGTTTCACTTTAAATTGTACGGGCCTCATTATATGCGAGAGTACATTTCTCATGGTTGTGTGATTTAATAAAGGAGGGAATAATAGGTAATTTTTTAAGTGACGGGATGAACAACTTTACTTTCTCAAATTTATGTTGTGATAGAAGTGCAGGGTAATTCATATAAAGAATCTCACCGAATTAGTTTGAAGATAGCCGAACCTATTTGAGGTGATAATAATCTAAATGCTAGGAAAGTAATGAGAATCTGAGTCGCAGATTTAATAGCAAATCCTAGATTTCTTTAAAAGTTACCAACTCATAGCAACAGCAGAGCGGCACATCACAGCTTTTGTGCTACTTTTAAATGGCGTGTAAAATTATTACATATGCATCGAATTCGTTTCTACGCAGTCGATAACGATCGCATAGATCTTTCTTGGTTTTAATATGCATGCTAAACCACCATCGTTCCCTTCACAGCTCCGAATCTAATCTTGCATTCCGCCACATCTCCCGGCGTGTACACCGAGTTTTCAATTCTCGCCGATAATTGCACCCCTGAGCACCCCTTAAAGAAACCGGGGAACAAAACGCTCAGCCACCTGACGCTCGCTCCCGCACGTTTTTCACCCGCTTTTGATCTTAATCACGTCGCAGCCCGGCCAATAAACGGTATCAAAGTATACGATTTGCTTTATTTGGCGAGTTCTATATTAGAGTAGCTCGCTAGAGGGGGTCTGGAAAAAGACGAGGTTCCGCTCCTCTAGAGAGGGTGGGAGAGAGGAAAGAGAGAAGACTCTGTTGGCTGGCTAGGGTACGCGAATTTGTCACTGGCCAACACCCCGGAATAGCCACCAAGTTGGGTGTCTGGTGGGGGCGAGGTAGGGGTGGTCCTCAGAACCCAACCTCCCTTTATGCTTCCCCACCCAATGTACCGAGCTTTATCTCGCCCATCTAAAACTCCCATCCATTCCCCTCACCCTATCCCATTTCCCCTGCCCCCCCC
>KZ308473.1:165527-279576 GCA_000376725.2 Ladona fulva | reverse complement strand
CCCCATCCCCCCCCCTGCGCCTCCTGCTCCCTTGCCAAAATAATTAAAAAAGACATGCTGATGTGCGTGCTAAAATCGTCCGCTCCTGGAACACGATTTGGCAACATAGTCCCCATCCAGGGCCGTGAGAGGTCCCTACCTCTCCCGGGATCTTTTGCTTCTATTTCTCCCTCCACGCCGCTGCCTAGTTTATATTTTCGCCTTTTACTTAGTGGTGGGGAGAGGGTAACTCTCCTACTGATAGTTATTGCCAGGAGTTGTCTAAAAATGTCCCACGCGAAAATATTGCCGCCGCGGTAAATCTCGGGGCTGCAGGTAAATTGATATTGTTTCGCAATTTTTAACGTGGATTGACCTAAGTGTTGGAGAGATAAGGGGATGTTATTTTGAGACGTTTTCCGCCGCTGGGTTGATTCAAGGACGGATTTTTAATCCCGCTCGTCGTGTTTTTTTCTTCAGAAAGTTACGCAACGCTTCTAATTTAAAACTTTAAAATTTCCGTGGTACACTGGATATGTGGTCGCACCCCGTTGATCATCTATTGTCATAATTCTACGTGGAAGAGAGGAGCACAATTGAAAAATGATAAAAACTGTGTTATTTTATTGAAACTAATATTATTAAATATAAATTTCGCTACGGAATAAATGAAATGGACAAAGTAACCCTTCCCTTTGAGCTTATAAAATTTATAGTGATATTTAAGGCAGTATAACAGTATTCTATGATCAATCCTTATTTTACTATAAAAATATGGCTTTAAAAATTTAAATTAGAACATAGATTCTGCTTTACTTAACCAAGCTTAATTTAAAATCCACGAATTATTTCATGCCTTTGATGAAATTGAATTATAATATGCACCTTATTAATTACAAATTATACTTTTTTATGCAAAACCTATGTGATATTGTAATAGAAATATCTTCCCGGTTATTTGCAAGAGAACCAAAAAGAGCTGAGCTTACGAAAAGTTAATTATTTGCTTCCCTGTAATTCTTCTTTAATTTACCAAAAGAGAAATTTATTAGTATTTTAAAATTCTTATTGAGTTTCTGCTTTCATTAATGTAAGTTCTCTTGGACTAAATATTTATACCTCCCGCTTTTCGTAGGCAACTGCGGTTCGCTAAAAATAAGCCGCTTCCCGTTGTGCCACGTGATATACGATATCCAATCAAATTACTCCACATGCGAGGCTCAGCGGCATGCATAGTTCGTCATCCTTACATCAGTAATTCATTATGACAAAGGACATTATTATCAAATAATGTTTCATTAATAAATATTTCCGCGTAAATCAAGCAGGAATAGAATACATAGCTTAAATGCGGTGTTAAAGATAAGCGAAAAGTGATACTATTTCCGCCGTCTTCCACCAGATGGGGGGACCGGTTTAACTCGTAAGGAGTTCACGCAGCAGTGAGGTTCAGTGGCAACGTTAAATGTTGGAGCAAGATGTCATGTACGTGGTTTAGTTTTTACCGTGGGATCCCGTTAACTTATTTATGATTATACTATTTAGGTGCCAATTAATTTAATATTTTGTATAGTTTAAGAGTAATAGGTTTAGATAGGTAGTTATTGAAGTTTGTGAATCGTGAACAAGGAACAAACGTTGCGGCGTGTCGGATTCAGTGAACTACACGGTGGGTTTTTCAATATCATTTCCGGTTTGAGGTTAGCTACCTGGATATGTGCTGGTCTCGAAGTTTTACGGTTGGTCTTTTGAAAGAACGGAGGGAGGCTGAAACAATAAGTAAACGTTGAGGGTTTTCATTCATGTTTCAATATTTACTGTGTTTCTTTGCTTTCATCCAAATTTCTTGTTCAAGTATTTTGTATGTATTGTCTCTTTTGTAAGTTAAAATTAAATTATACTGATAGAAGCTGTTCAGTTTATAGTTTAAGTCACGGAAAGAGACTTCATCCATTGCCCTCTTTTTAAATTGTGCAATCAATTCCTAGTAGCTGCTATATAACGAAGTGAATTCACAATTTTAATTACTACTTATGTTACAATTTCAGTTTGTTAAACCACTGACTTCATTTGGTGTTCGTTTATGAACCCAGAGTGAAGCAGTAATCAAGACTGAAGAGCAGAAGTTAAATAAGCAGAAATAACAGTGGGAAGCCATGGAGGACGCCCACTGCAAAACCGTAGAGGAAGTCCTCACCTACTTCAACGTAGACCCTGAGAGGGGCCTCACCCTCGACCAGGTGAAGAGCAACCAGGCAAAATATGGGCCTAATGGTGAGTTAAAATTGCCCATTATTCAAGTGCAAATTTGTCGATCTTCAAGTACATCTTGAAAGACACAGTGTTGTGATGAAAGGAAAGATATTAATGCACAAGAATTCAGTTATAAGAACAGACTTTCCGGCATTAATATGCCCAATTTTTCATTTAGCTTTATATTTTGATGTGTTATAGGTGAAGTATTATCTTCAAGAAGTTTCATTTTCTTTTTGTTGATTATTTGCTGTATGGATAGTTTCTTCTTAAATTCTCATGTATTAGTTGTTTTTGTGATATTTGAATGTTTTGGTGGCCTAAGATGAAAGTGAGGTTATGAAATAATCACTTCAATGCACATTTCTAATCTGCTCTGGGTATAAGTCTCGTTTAGTGGATGTAAAGTTCTTGGGCTGTAATCTTCAGGCTCTGAATATAGTTATAGTTCCTCATCATTATTGAAATGGAAAGCTTATTAAAACTTTTGCTTATGCTCTCTTGAAGAATAAGTAGCATTTCAGTAAATGGTCTTGTTGAAAATGGTATGTTTAGGATAGATTACAAGAGTTGGTTGTTGTTCATCTTATGCATCTATAGATATTCTTCAAGACAAGATTATGATATTGATTCATGATAAAGAATTTGTTGTTGATGTAGGAACTGTAAGCATATGGTTGATAAGCTCTAAGCATTATGTAAAATTTTCCTTTCAAATTTGTTTGATATTTCTCATCATAATGACTAATAGTGTGTACGACCTGGTTTTTTCTACAACGTCAGTGAATAGTTTCTCTGGATTGGCTCAGTATCTTCGTTAATTATTTCCCATTTCCATTTTCTGTTGAGTCTGTTTCCTTTTATTGGTCAGTCATTTGCAACAAGGTGAGTAATGTTTGCCTTGGACAGATCTCGATATTTATCTTTTGTTATCCAATATAATGGAATGAATTAGGTGTATCAAATGCTTCCATTTAATGTTAGGTTTCTGAGGAGTGCTTTTTCGTCACCTTTTCTAAGAAATGGTTTCGATTATAAAACTTTTGGCACATATTTAAGTTGCATGTAAATTTAATGACTGTTGGAATCTCTATCTCATCACATTTTGTAAGATTTTCATCGGCATTTTTACAGAGAAGAAAATATTTTGACTGGATGTACCTAATATCTGCAATGATGTCCTATTTTCCCATTAATAACCCATACATACATAAATATCAGTGCACTAAGGTCAGTTTTGGTGAATAATATCTGATATCTTGAGTGGTGCATCCATTCATTTGAAATCTTTTGATAAAAAAAAGATTTTGCTTAGACTTCTGTAATTCAGGGTGAACTTTTAAAATCTGTTGAAACAGATTGTTTTAATTGTATCTGAGCTGTTAGTGTATTTTAAGAAATGTAGCAGCCAGCTTTTATTTTATCATTTTCAATGTAAATTTTGAGATAACAGATATCAAGATATTAGATTTTATCAATTTTCAATTAAAATTTTTGTGGTAACATATTTCAAGATATTAGATGAAATTAAAATAGAATGTTAAGTAAATTGGCTTACAATTTATTAATTTGTTTTAAATTAGCATTACAACTGATTGTGACTTTATATAATATCAGAATAAGCTTCTAATTTTTCATTATCAGTATTTAGTCAGAAAAATTAATAATACTGAGTACAGTTTATGAACCTCTCAACTAGAAAGTAACTCATAATGAGGAAATGTAGTTCATAATGCAGTTATAGGTAAATTCTTGAGCTCTGGTTTAGTAGATAACATTAGTAAAAGTAATGTAAATGGGCATTTCTTAAAATTGATTCATTAATAATATGTATGGAATCCTTAACAGATTTCATAACTAACACTAGTCTCCTAGGATGATTAGAGCTACCCCAGTGAATATTTCATAAAAAAAGTAAATTTATTTGATTTTGGCTCACCAATTAGTCTCTTTTGGCAATATAGTTGCCTATTGGCTCTGTTATATTCCAGAACATGTTCCAAGTCCTAATTTGTACCGTTATCCACTAAGCGTCATCTTTCATGTCTATAGGATTTTGTGGTATATTGGTTTTTTTATCTCCAAATCTAATGCTATCGTGGTTTATTAATTTCTGATCGATTCATGTAATATTCCCTCACCTTTCATCACCCCAATGACTCGTCAGTTTTCCCCTCCAGTTTCTTCGCAGTCTCTCTGTGAAGCTTCCTGCTATTACATGCTGTCTACTCCCACCACAATCTCATCCCTTTGTTCTTTTCGATTGGGTCATGAACATCCTTGTCTATGTCGTAGATTCAAAATATAAGCGAATTTTGCAGCTATAACTGTGTTCGACTTCCTCTTCACGGCAGAATGGCGTCGTCTGCTGTCGGAAATTCGATTGTCACGTGTTTTTCTTCCTTCGCGGGATATAAATGCTTTCCATCGACTATCACGATGTGGGCATGTAAGCGATTATCTATCTCCTTGTATGCTCGCTTACCTTTTTCGGTATTTGTTTCTATTCCTCAGAGTTTGTGTCGTTTATTACCAAGCACATATCTTGCTCGGTTCTAGATGAGTGAAATTGTTTTCGTGGTGTGGTGTCGCGGATAAAGTTTTTTGTCCATTTTGTAAAAATTAGACCTTTTACAATTAAACCTTTGTAAGGTTGGATCTTTGTAAAACTGTTTGTTTCAATTGAAGTTAGTTTTTGTTTCTATAAAAATTGTACATTGTTCCTCGCCTTTGTTGTTGCGGCGGTCGTTAAGTTGTTGTGAACTCCCTCTTGTACTTACTGTACATTGTATGTAAACGCCGCCGTAGTTTTTCATCGACCACATAGTGATTGTGAATAAATTTCTCTCTTGCATAAATACTAAATATAATTTAGGTCGGGGAGATTTTTATTTAAAGATTATCCCCCCATTCCGTGTTTGTGTTATTGTAAATTCCCTTCGTTATTCGCTTGCATAGTTAGTGTATGGTTGTAGCTAATAGTTTTTTATAATTATTACCTTTACGTTCACCATGGGTATTCAGTTAATCTTATCATGTCAAACCCATCTTGCTGTATTGTTAGATAAATTAGAAATTGGTTGTTAATTATCCGGTGATTTTTCAAATTGGCGACGGTTTCTTTTTGTTATTACTTCAAATGATCCGGTGATTGTATTTCGTTACCGCTCGCTAAATAGCAGGTTGGATATTTTTGAAGTGCTGGGTGTGCCATTGTGTGCAGTGGCCTTTTCCTTGGGCGATACGGTGTCGAACCCAACGTAAAAACCGTTAAGGTTGGGTGGTAAGCGAGGCATGAAAAATTCCCTCGTCGTTACCGGCTCATTCTTCTTAATTGTTACGCTTCCATTGTCGCATTCATCTTCTCCCCCAGGTCAGATAAATTTAGCGATGACATAATGGAAGGCTGTGGTTATAAACTGTAACTTTTAAACACCCGTTTTAAATTATTAAAGTAAGCGCTTCATGAAATTGGAGCATGGGCACGTCTCGAACTTATGGGAAACAGAATCTACATTCATATTTCATTTTATTTTTGAATGTTAAATCTCATTAATGTGTTATTTACTGTTGGCTTTTAATCTTGTGCATTGAGAGAGGCTGTACACAGTAAGGCAAAAGTTGTCTATTGTTTATATCGAGCCATGTGAACGTATTTAGCCATGTAAAATGAAAGTTTTGCAAGAAACTCGACGTAGATAAGGTTTAATTAACAATGCTTCTAATACGCAGAACAAACAACTATAGTGAATACGCAAGAATCGTGGAATCAAATCCGAAATTGCTCTCCTGGGTTGATAACTTTTCGTGTCCTTCCTGTACCCGAGCGGTTGCTTATCGCCTTACTTCCATTATTGCGTAACGTTTTTTGGGGGATTGGAAAGGAAAGCCCTAGCGAAACTCTGTCCATTGCTTCCCCTCCGGTGGAAAGACATTGTTGCGAGTCTCTTCTGTTTTCCGATTCTTCCCGTACGCTCTCGCGTTTCTCCCTGCGGAAATCACCACCATGTGTTTTGATAGTTTTTCTTTCTGTGCAGGGTGTCGTAGCCTTTTATACGTTTGTCATTCCCATTCGCACTTTACTGCGGTTTTCGGATGTGGCTCCCACAAAAGCCCGTTGGGGCAACTGGGAAATCTTCAAGTGGATTTTTGCTCAATGTCGAGTTTTATTCGCATTTGTTATTTATTATTGTTTATAGTTCTTCATTTTACAGTATTTTCGATGAAATGTTACAAGCTGAATGTGAATTAACCTAATTATCTCAGCTTAGTATTTAACTTACGCAAGAAAGATAATTTTCTTTTTAATTATAATCCTATTCTTCGAAAATTTCATTGGCGAATGGACGAAACGCATCGTTGATTGTTAGCGAGAGAATTTTGTTCTACTTTGTAACCTTGTTACCGCTTGTATCCTATTCACTTTTAGCATCTCTATTTTAAAACTTTTCCCGTTACATTAGCTAGCCCGAGGCGAGAAAGCCCAACGCATGGCGTTATCTGCGTACCCGAATCACGACCATTTAAAATGGCTGAATTCCGCGCTTCCATTTTTAAATCCTATTCGGCGTGGAGGGAAATCTGCATTGCATTCCTGTGGGGAAAATAAGGAGAGGTTCTGCATCCGCGCTTAAGCATAAAAAAGGCCTCTTTGGGATCTCTGGAGAGCGGAAGCGGAAGGCTGGATGGGATTCCGGGGCATGCAACCTGTTTTTCGAAGTCGTTTACTGGCAACTAGTCCTCAAAACAATTGCAGTCGTTAGGGCTCAGCTATGACGGTAGTAGAATTCCGATTGGAAAGGGTATTGATTTCAATGGACCGACTCGAAAATGCTTGTGGACGATTTCGTCCACTATCTCTTTTCTGGATCTGTGAGTAATTTTCCGTGCTCGCTTGTAATTTCGATATGTAATCAGCTTAAATATTGAAGGTTAAGATGTGAGGGTCTTCCAGCATGTTTATTTCTAGATGCTATCTCAGATTTTAGGGTCATTTGCTCGCATCATTAAGTAAAAATATACTCATAGATAAGAAGGTTAAATGATGGATACATTTTCATTTATAATGACGAATTACTATTAGCTTTGAACAAGCGTGTTTGAGTTTATGTATTCCTGAGCTTTCCACTTTGTTACAATAAAGCGTTAATGTTGAACATTTCAATTTATGATGGAATTGATTATTGATTTTCTAGCGCATATTGAATATGGTGTTCGAGATGATGGTTTGGCCTTTTTGCTTGAATTCGTCTAATTTTTTGTCAATTGCGACATTTTGAATTCATTCCTGTATAATGATGCATCTTATTTTCGTACAATTAACCACCAGTGTTCTGAATTATTGCTCTCTTTAATGCAATATATGAAGTAAATAAAACTACTTTAAAGGGAAAAGAGGATTTGATTGCATCCTACTGTAGCTCTAAGCAAAGACCAAAATATAGCGCATGTCGTAGGACCACTAGTGATCACATTTCGCAAATGGGAACTTCCACGCTGGCGTAATTTTCGAATAGGTAGAATTAACTCGCAAGAAAAGAAGTCCACATTGGTTTCATCCGCTGGAACCGTATTCGGCGTGTCTCCGATCGTGCTTAATTGCCTAGAGCGACGATTCGCCCGTATCGTCGGGCCTCGCTTCCGCGGCTCTGTCATTATCGGATGAGGTTTGCTTCTCGGGCTCTTCCTCCTCCAACTCTATTATTTCCGCGAGGACATTATATCCACTATTCGATATTGCTCACTACCGTTTTACCTGACGGATTTTTTTTATCCTTTCAGTAGAATTCACATAATACGGGAGAATTCGTGTTCTCATTGCATCATTTGGTGTTTGGGCTCGATAGTGTCCTACATCCCATCATGTATTACTCCTAAGTTAGGGCCAGTTTGTAGAATCTTTGTACGAATGTATAAGGGTGTAATAGCAATAAAAGTTCAACATAAAAGATTTGTTTGAATGGTCTATCATCATATTTGGCCGGTTGTTGTATTGTCGGTGTGTTTGTGAAATTTCAACTTGCAGACGTGTAGGTTTCTAGTGGTGGTTTAGCTACTTCCTTCTCCCGAGTGAAGCTATGAAATAGAAACTGATTTCTGTTGTTAGTAATTGCTTAATTAGTTGTGTTGTGCAATACTTGCCCTTCAAATATGTGTCGTCGTAGCTTTGTAGCCATTAAATTGGGGCTCTTTGTGTGGAGTATTTTTTGTGTATAGAAATAGTTTGAATTTGTCCTTTTGTATTGGAATTCTAGTAATCCTTATCGTCAGTATAAGAATTGCTATTTTAATAATATCGATGGTCAGGTAGATTCCTTCCTATTTGTTATTTCGAAATTTGAATAATTGTTCTTTTTGTAGTATTTAATGAAATAAGGGATATTAGTCTGCTTTTGTCAGCTCGAGTGACAGTATTGTTATTCAACAAAGTGTTTGCGAGTTAGTGTATCGCAAGTTTTTTTGATATACATCCGCGATTCTAAGCACGATGTTTCAGATGAGGTAATTCTGTAATTACCGAGTTCATCGATCCCATCTTGAAGGCCGTTGCCTCGCAAATGAGGCGTTTAGTTGGTGAGAGCTGTAAAGAGTTTTATTCCGAAAATATGGGATGGATGAGGTGAGAAATTGCATTTAGCAATTAAGAATTTATCGTCGGTTGTCTCCCAACTGGAAGTAAATTAGATTTTTCGCGATGCCGGTTCTTCACCGCCATCGCGTTTCCAATGTCACGATGATAAAAGAGTAAACGACCTCATCAAATTTTCATCCATGTTTCAAATCCATCCTCGCGGAAAACGTTTTCGCCAAAAGATTTCCAGTCAGGATAGTTTTCGAAATAACTTGTTTTTGGGCTGGTGGTGTCTTTGGGTTGCTTTCGAAGTTATTAAAGCTTGAGAACTTGAAGAATTCTGTATTCGAACTTTAGAATCGGGCGTTAGATGCCTTTTTGTTTGTTAAAGGTATACTTCCCTTAACTGTTTCTTTGCGTTTTGTCTCATTCCTAATTTTACTATTAATATTGATCCATGACGCCATATTGAGATAGGTGGTCGAATTCTAATAAATGTATTGAAATTATAATACAATACTTCCTCGACTTACGGACTTAATTCGTTCTAGTTCGAAGTTTGTATCTCGAAACCCTCGTTCACCATTATATCTTTTCTGTATTTTTCGGTTCGTAGTTAAGTATCTGGTGATCTTAATGATGTAAGAAACAAGTTCGTATGTCGAAATGTTCTTATGTAGAGCGGTTTGTAAGTCGTGTCACCACTTGACTTAATATTGCTAGGTAAGTTAAGCACGTTGGAAGTTTTGACTGTTATATTGCAACGGAGGAATGATTTCGCAACATCGAGTGCATATGCACTGAGAAGCTTGTGGACGTTAGGGAAAGTAAGCAGCAAGCTGATTTGGAAGCTTGTCTGGCATAGTAGAATCCTTTCCTAAAAAATGCAGTGGATTTGGAGTATGATTCTTTATGTTGCTAATTTATTTAGGAGGAATTCTAAATATTTCATTATTCCAAATCAGCATCCAATTTGGAAGGCTGCGTAGTAACTGTACAACAGTTGTTTTCGCGATTCTCAGTTTTTTAATTCAGACTTGAAGCAATGGGTAGGGACTGTTGTATTCGCAATCCAGTGGCGCGACTGGAATGCGGGAGTTAACATTCAAGCTTTCTAGGTCTCCCGAAAAATACCAGTCTTCGTTAGCCTTGACTTCCACCGCGTTTCCTGTCGGCAATCACCGGCAAGCGATAAACATTCGAGAAAAAAAGAGAACCGAATCTCTCCCTCCCTTTCACTCTCTTTCGGCCCGAAGGTGGCAGCAGCGTGTTTGGTTGTCCTGCATCTCTCGCCTTTCCCTCCATCGGGATCGTTTTGCGGCCATCATCAATCAAACGGATGGCTTTGGCCGTATCAAGGTCCTGTTGGGAATCGTTCTTACTCCTGCGTCAAGGGTCAAAGTGTCAGGTCAAGTTTGAGGAAACGTAGGAGCGTCAAAAGGATTTATAGTATTCATGCGGGTGTACGTAATTTCATACTAAAATGATATAAAGTGGTACCTTGGTTAATGACGGCCTTAGTTAATGACGTACTTGGTTAACGACGAGTGGCTATGATCAACAAATGTCTTGGGTAACGACGCAGTCTTTGGTTTACGACGTCTTCTGGTGAAGATAGACCACCAAAAACTTATTCTTTGACTATTCAATATAAATAATAATAAATACTATACAAAGACTATGATAAATGGTGATTTTTTGTTACAAATATAGTAGAATAAATTTTATGTACCATATTTTAATGATATTAACATGATTTTTTTATCTGCATATTTGACATGCAGTATGGTTGTGGATCATTGCGCCTTGGATAACGACGGTTTTTGTTAACGACGACAATCTTGGAACGGATTACCGTCGTTAACCAAGGTGCCACTGTAATCACGAAAGTATTTGCAGGAGGCCAAAAGTTAACTATATAATCGTTTTGATTCTAACAATTTGGTTTCAGCCCTAAAATATTACCTGTAACGAATGAATTAAATTAGGATTGATAGTGGAGATTTTAAATTCTGATGCAAAGGTGCCATCTGATTCTGTAGTATTTTATTCCAAATCAAACTGCAATCAATAGTTATCCGCAATTGTTAGCCATTAATATTGTGGTTTAGTTCTAGTCCGAAATTTCTTATCTAGAATTTTTGGGTTCACATCGTCTCATGATGCTAGATGCACCGAGCTATCAATCTTTTGATAATCTTAAGCCTTTTTAGTAAACGCTCCAACTCTGGGAAAGTTTCATGTAATAATTTTGTTCCTTCTAAAGGAGTCATTCTTAACGTCTCTCCTGCAATACCGTGAAATTTAACGTACGTTGTGACATTAATAATCTACATATTTCCTTTTCTTATTCGTCACATTGCGCTAAAATTACACTTCTTCATCTTGATTTTTCTAAATTCACGAAAGAAATATCTTTGCTCTTGTGAGAATAGAATGTTTAATGTTATTCCGGCCGCGTATTTTTTCGGGGAATTTCCCTCTTTTTTCCAGGGATTACGGGGGCGTTTCGCGTGACACAATCTCCGGCTTGGGGGTGAGGATTCGGCCTGCGCGCGTTTGTATTTTTCGGAATGACCCACGAAGGAGTATCGAACTCCCGAAGAGGCGGAGTTTCTTTGGTCCCCAGACGATTCTCGCCAGCAGCTTCTCTCTGATAGTCTATCCGGAATCACAAGATGGGTGGTTACTTGCGGGGTGGTGGGTCACTCGATGAAAGAAAGGGAATTGATGGTTTCCACGGTGTCAAGGTTGGATTATATGGTGTGGGGGCCGTGGTGAAAGGGGTTGAAAATGGTACGGATCGTTATTTCGTGGATAGTTCGGGATTAGAGGGGTGACTGGCGCTCCGCTCTCTGTGCCACGAGTGGGAATGTTGATGCGAAAGCTTTCTTCTCGTTGAAGCGTGGGACTTGTTAAAAATAACAGAAATTTGATTTACTTGTGGTTGGATCTGAAGTTATCGCTTTAAATTTCAATATTCCAGATAGCTAATGATGCTGGTAGACTGTATGGTACATACTTAAGTATTATTATTATTACAGTATACCCGCTATGGTTTGACTGTTAATCAGGTGGCAACGTCGTACAATACATCTGTGAATACATCATTATCATAAATACAGAATTTCGCAATATATAAAATCACAATACATTAACTCATACAAAAAGTTAACTTAAAATAAAAATTTTAAATTATTTAGTGCTGAAAGTTTTTACTGTTAATTTCCAGTAGCGATTTGGTTCTCTTTCATCTTATAACCAGGATGTTATCTCCTATCTATCTAAAATCTATATCAGCTGGTTTTCTTCACTTATAAAAGATTCTTATAGTACTCAGTAGATGTTGTTATTGCTACTATGCCCTCGGTTTTTGTACCCAGAACGGAATAACCATGTTTTATCTTTCCATTCTTCCTCACAGTGGTGATGTGAATAATTTAACGGAGTTGTTTTTTGTATTCTTGTCGATTTTACCAGTCCTTTTCATTATGATAGTTTTAATATATTGAATTTCATCGCAATTGTACGATCGTGTCAGTGTTGGTGGAAAAAAGGCCAAGCTGTGGCAGCGAAATTAAGTTAGAGCAAGGCGAGGAATATATCTAATATTGCATTTTCACCTAATGGTATCACCCATCTTTTAAGAATACCGAATACGCTTTCGTAGTTGGCGGAGGAAGCGTTGTTGTTAGTCCACGTCTTTCTTACTTTTAAGAATGTAAATTTAATGGTCAATTGTCCCGTTGATCGAGATGTTAGCGTTTAAGAGAACTTTGAACGCGCAGTTGGATAAAATGTGAGAAAAATGTTTATCTGTTGATTTATATTGATTGTGCAGAAGTCTGTAATTAAGCCAATTATAAGAACTCCGGAGCTCACCACGCTTTTAAGTTAGCACCTCGAGCTCATCTATTCGGTCCATTAGTCCCTCAGTGAAGGGTTAAAAGTCCCCAGAGTATATTAATTTTGTTTCAAACTTTTTTCCAACTCTCGCGGCACAAGTGAATGAGCGATGGTTGACTACCTCGCAGGATGCTATTTTTAATCCTTCGATGAGGAGTCTGCGAAGCCGGAAAGCTATCCAAATAAGTTTCTCTTGCCGTTCCCTCTTTTCCCGTTCTCCCATTACCTCACAGCCTCTGCGAAATTGGCCCGAACTCAGTTTTCCGTGATCCTCATCTACTCCCTGGGGGCTAAAACAGTTGCAGGGGGCGCCAATTCCATCCATTATTCGAGATTTGCGGTGTTCTTTTTTTTCTTAACCGTAGGCGCGTCGGTTTCAGGACTCGCTTGATTAGACGTCAGTATCGCTGGGAAAATGTTTTTTTTTACGAGCAGCTGGTTTTGTAAGAAATCCTCTGTATATATACTATTAGCGATCGTGAGAAATAGTAGATTCGATATAATATTACGTGAATAATAGATCTCATTTTCGCTGTAGGTAGCCTTTTTTTTGGAAACATTTTAAACAGTTGCCTTGTGTTGAATCTTATGCTCCGAATATTTTTGGGATAGGAAATATTATTAATAATATTATTGGGATAGGAAATATGTTTTTCGTTGATGAAGCAACATTTTTTCATTTTACGTAGCCAATTGAATTATTTGCTTGCCAAGACAGCCAACTGTAATGATATATTTTTCTTTCGAATATATAATTTCATCTAACCTCGCTAGAAATGTTTCGGAACTTCTCTATGCTACTTATATATACACTATGCACTTAATTTTAAAGTTAAATTCTGGGATACCTCTGCAGGTAAGTAGAATTGTAACAGAAGTTAAGGGGCCGCTCTGACAGACCAGTGCTGGTTATAGTAGTTCGAACCATTAATTGAAAATTAAATTCTATTTCTGAGTTATTGGTCACATTTTTATCTCGAGTCAATTGAGATACACATCTTCGCTCAAATTTGACCGAATTACGTCGTGGCTCTTCATACTTTAACTTCATCACTCATTGTTCTCGATATCTCGGATGCTCACTTGTATCTTCTTTCGTAATTTTATATATCTGTGTGTATCAATCTTCGTTGTGAAACGAAAGACGTCAATCAGACCACGTGTTCTAATTCAGTCCGAGGTGTAACGGAGAATTACTTCATAAGTACAGAGCGTGTTAAAATGTTGTGGAGATAGAAGTTTCCGCTTCCATTTCGATCAAGCGTAAAGTGAAAGGGAGGAAGAGCTTCCTTTCACCCACTGGCGCGCGCTCTCCTTTGACCGCGGAATCTCCTTACGTCACGACTTTATATCTTTCCATTCTTACTTGTTTTACTCGTTCCTTTCTTCGCTTATCGCACCTTAGAGGAGAATCGTGGAAGGAAGATCCTCTTTCCAAGAAAGCTAAAGCATTTCGGAATTCATTTGGCGCAAACGTTGGGATTTTTTTCTCGTTGAAAATGGAGTACAGAAATAACGTAACGAGCCTTTTCTCATCTAGGTGAGAATAATCTATTTTTAAAGGGAGGATTGACATGTTTCCGCGAGTGTATGCCTTTGAGTAACCTCTAAGAGAAACACACAATTTTCTTTGTATTAGCTTATATCTTTTCGTCTGAGGTGAGTTATGTCTTAAGTTTTGTATTTTAATTGTTAACTGCAAAATACGACTACAAAGTATTGGCGATGAATGATATTTCAGAGATGTTACAAATACGTTTTGACGAACTACTGAATATAAAATTCAATGCATCTCAACTCGGAGATTGTTGATGTATATTAAATTTATTGGTTACACAATAAATATGTTATATAGGTAATAGCAATAAATATGTTTCAAATATCAATGCTTTATTTTAGAAATAAAAACAATCAGTCCAATTTAGTAATAAAAGTAATTTGGTGAAATGATGCACTGTACTTAAAAGTTTCCGCCTGCCTCTTTATTAGTGGTACAGTCACATCCAATTTAATCTCTCTTCTCTTATCGCATTTCTGTCACTCTTCCTTCTATGTTGATCTTCTAATTCTAATGACGCTCAATTTTTTTGCAATTAAGAGTTATTTGGGTTTTGGTGGCGGTTAATTAAGAGTTACTCTGTGTGGAGGAAGTCTGTAATTCGCATTTCTCAGCTCTCTTTACACCAATTTGCGAGCCCCTGTGTTACTTCCACTGGTAGTTAAGGTAGATAAGATAGACAAATCTAGCCTCGTTCTTCATGGTTTAAGGCGATGAGATCTTAAGAAAGTTTTAGTCCTCTGCGGATTGTTTAGTGTTGGCCTAGCTCGCGCGTTGGAAGCTTAACATAAAATAACTTTATGAAGTTATTAAAGATCGTTATTAATTTACGTGGTGTATTTCTAATTCTATCTATATTGTGTTGATGTTCGTCATTTTTTAATTAATTATTGCATTTATACTATGGTGCTTGCAGTGATTAAAGATATTTCATTATATGGAAATTAAATTAAAATTTATGTAGATGGTAGGTGTAAGATACAATGAAATGGAATACACATATTATTATAGAATAAGATACTATCACGAATCGACAAAAAACGATGATTGTAATAAAATTTCGCTGGTTGCCTGCGGGCCTCAAGACTGTTCTCTGCTACCTATCGATTGACAGTGAGATGGTTTCATAATGTGATAATTGCGCTCGTTCATTAGGTTGCCAATTAGTCTTAAGCCTCCGTCAATTTTCCTTCTATCGTCCCGTAGGATGCGGGCCTAAAAAGACCTTCGGCTACGGGACGAAATATAGTGACTTGGAAAGGCATCTCAATGGCAACATTCGCGGGAGATAGTGCGAAAAAGTAGCGGCAACATCCCGCTTCCTCGCAGTCTTCTTCCCTCCACCCCGTCTTTATTTTCTATCCCCCCCAGTTCCGTCAACTCGATTACCACAACTGACGTGCACAGAGAGAAGTCAAGGATTCCCTCAACGCTTCTACACGGCACATTTATCTTATTCCCATCCTCTTTCGCGGTAGGTGGTCGAACGTGGGACCTAAGGTCCTCCTACGCGTTCTCCTGGAGGGTGCCCAGAGGGAGATGGTTCTGGAAATAGCCCGAGTTATGCCCTCCGCGAAACATAACAGGGATGGAATACCGCGGACATGCGCGTCGTGTAATTTTAGGGCTTTCGGATTGGTTGTGGATGACATGAGTAATCGGTGGTAGTAATGCGCGAGGTTTAAAGACATCTTAGAAATACATTGTAATTTCATTAGTGTTCATTCTCTGGATAAGTAAATTCATGGAGAAAGTTCGGTTATTATTGTTAATTGCAATCGTCATTACTGTACGAGTCTGAATAAAATTGTACGAGCTAATTTTTGTAAATTCGCCGCCTTATGGAAGAAGCTAGAAGGTTACAGTTTCTGTAAAGGAATGGTTATAAAATAATTCTTGTGGTACATTGTATGAAGAAATGCAATCATGATTCCCTATGGAAATTTGTTTTGAAATTTACTTCACCAGCAGGAAGTCCTCTTCATCTTCCTTTCCTTCGTTCGTCTAATCTGGAGAAAGCCCATCGGTTCATTTCGAAAACATGGAGATGGTATAGCTAATGTGAACGTATTTTTATTCGTATGAATCCATTCTTCGGTCGCCTGGTGAAAGTGACTGTGACATACGACGTTTTTCATTAGCCGCTGAGGCGGTAAATGAGATTTCCCTCCCATCACCATTCCATTTAATCGCTCTCCTTGTGTCTGCAGATTTCCGTTATTAAATCCGCCCGCCCCAGATGTTTACGTACCTCCAACTCACCTCTCTAAATAATCGTCCTAATCTAGGGCGCTAATTTCGCGGCCGGAGGGCCTGGTAATTTGCAGGTGACCATTCCGCGTCCTCAATCTTCCTTTTGTAATGTCGCCTTCACTGTCGTCCGCCCCATAGGGACACTTCCCCCACTCTCACCTTACCCTTGGCCCTTTTTCCCCTCATTTGGATCTCTTCCACCGCCTGTATTCGAAAAGAAACCTTCCTCGTCCCTTTCGTCACCTATTGACTTGACGTGGGAGTGTTTCGCAATTATGCGCCAGCGATGCTTTTACCTCAGCACTCGATCGCTCTCAGCGGCGGGAGCGCTGTCGAAAAGCTGACGTACGTTTTAATTGGAATGCGATGGCATTCGGTGGGGGGGTTTCAGAGGGCGAAATTCGGCTGTTCCCATATTGTTTAACGCACCGATAGATCGATGGTTAATATTCTAATAGTTATCAAGCGTTCGGTAGCGAAATGGATTTTTAATGGAAAAAAGTTGTTTAACTTTAGAATCTGTTTGAAATATGTTAGCCAAGGAAATATTTGTTTGTTGAAGTTCGTGATCAATCAATCTTTATTTTCTGTGGTTGCCATTTTTGTCAGTGGAATAAAGATTTAACATCACAATATACATATTGTGCGTCGTGCCTGAATTCACCAACTTAGTTCCGTGTTTTGTAGGTCTTTTGATTTGATATCCCGGTGTTATTTCCAGATGTCATTTGCACGAAATTTTCAAATCTCCGATAATCGATTGCTTATATTAGCCTTGTAATTAGCCGATCGTCACTCCTCAATTGCTGGAGTGACTCGCGAAATTTTACTGTTAAATTAACGTGCAACGCACGTTACCTCCGTTCTCTGTTGTTTAAAAAGGGTATTTCATTTTTCTTGCAAGGGATGGAGATTTCAACGAAAAGTGATGTTTCAGGCTTAATACAATTTACACTTTCCGTAGGTTTTGTTGATATCTCAAGAAATTCTCTCCTCCGCAGACATTCTACACAGCAGTAAAATTCCGTATTTTGCACGTGAAATTTTTACGTGAATGTAGATGAATATATATTTGCTCCTTTAGACCAAGAACAACATTTTATCGCGTTATTTGTTATCTTCTCTTCTCTTGATAGCAAATTTGGTTCCTGGTTACTGGTGTCGCAGTCGTTACAAAGAAAATTCCTCTCATTCTATCTACTGCAATCTTCTTGATTGTGTTCTTTCATTTGCTGGCGCTTTTGAGATCTTCCATCTCTTTCTCTGGGTTCAGCGACCAATCATTAGAGTGGAATTGTTAGGGGAACAAACACAAGGGCGATAACATCTACAAGTTTCCTTTTTTAAAGGGGATTGAGGTTCTCATTCGTGTCGGTCATTCGAAAAACATCTCGCCGATAGCGGGTGGGATACTTGCTTCACATCACAGGGCCGGATGTTTTATTTCCAAAGGTAGTGTGGATTTTTCATCACTTGGCCGTTGCTTCTCTTTTTCATTACATTTATATCTTTACCAGAGGGACAAGTGAGAAGGTGGATGACCCTGACATGCAATTTCAGACGTTCTCATTTTCCTTTTTTCTACAATTTATCGGGGTTACACAGCTGTTCCGAGATGTTTAGGTTGTATCAATATGTTAAGATAGAAGAGGGTTGTCTTTTTGAAATCATAAAACTCGCTTGTATAGCGATCCCGAAATTTCAGAGTAAATATTTCAGTGTAATTTATTTAAATTTTAATCATTGTGAAATTATTATTATTAAGTTTCGATAGTAAAAAATATATTGTATTTTTTGTCTGGTTCTCAGCTGCAGATAGTGCTATGTAAAATGTTGTGGTATTGTGAAATTAATCGCCTAGTATTTATTGAGGTGTCGATGATTTAAAAAATTTACTATACGTATTTCGTCTGGTTTTCAGATAAAAGAATTTGAAAAGGAGGGAAAGGAACACTTAGGTGAAATTGATTTGAAATTTGAGTTATCAGGCTTGAAATTCTTCCTTTGAGTAAATGTAGAATAATACCTATATATAAATATAGGCAAAAGTGGTTATGTATGCTTCGCTTTCGATTTAATTGTAACTAGTTAAGAACAAAATTTTTAACTGAGAACCAAATCAGCCACGTTTTCCGGTAAAGGATAATTAGGTTTCAGTCCGCACAGGTTTTCAAGGTTTTCTTTCATTTCACATTTCCGATCGCGCATGGCTTTTATACCGTAAAGCGTTCCTTCTTAACACTCTCAGAACTGACCACTCAATTCCGTCACGCGATTAGTTGGCTGCATCTAAGTGCTGTTTTCAGAACCCAAGCATATTGCTTACGTCTTCGGAAGGTATTCCTCGAATCCACGTCGCTTTAACCTTAGCTATGAATGCAAATTACCCGCAGGGATCCTCCACGTGCCGTAATTTAACGTGAGGAATACAGTCCCGCTCGGAGCACACGTATTATTCTGTACAATCTAGTTCCCATTTTCCGAATCAACGGAAGGACGTAAAAGCATTGGCATAGCTCTTTTATGTTGATGCGCGGATTTCAGAGTTCAATCCAACAGACGTCAACTCAAGGCACGTCTGCCGAGAGGTTTGGAGATCTTACAAAGAGCTTCTCAGAGTAGACGGATTCGTTTGCTTTAGGCTTCGCCGCGTGCTTTAAAAGCCCTAATATAAGATGCCCGTCTCGTAGTCGAGGACCCCTTGTACCACGTGACCTACCTTCCGTTACTTTTACCTGGATGTATTCGGGAAACGGCCAAGAGTCATTCCTTTCCCTTCTCATGAACTCCTCTTCCCTTTCTGTTCTGTTTGTTCGAGATAATTGACTGCCTCTCTCTGTCTCCAGCATTTAATTTCGTCTCTGTTGGTAGCCCTCGTTCCTATCTCGATTTTGTCGAAGTAAAGAAAAGTTTGTTAGGGAAATCTGAGTCGTGCACTTCAATTATGCCGTTGTTGCACATATATTTGGCTGAATGTGAAATGTGGGTGGATTTGTCCGTGTAGTAATTTCCTTTTCCCTGCCTAGGGACAGTGTTATATGTGGCCGCTATCTCATCCTCTAAAGGAGGCTTTCGGAGGCTACGTTTGGCTCTCTAAGATGTATAAAATATTTGAAAACTCAGATCTCAGTACTTTTTGGGAAGTTTATTACATTTTGTATTCAGTTTCGCCTGATGTAGTGGAATATATCGCTAACGCCTGTTCATGCGTGTTCACAAAATAATTTAATACTTTTGTGTGTTTTTATTTTAGGTAACATTATCATGTGTTCTAATGAAACAAATGGGCATTCTAATTTATAATACGGTACCGCAAAATTTAGCGTAGCCATCTACCTATTGTAGTACCTCATCCCACCTCGTAATGATTTACTGCTAATAATGCAATCAATGCCTTCTTCAATAAATTGCTTTTTCCTTTTGTTTTAGAATAATTAGGTAATTCTATTGTCATATTTTGTCGTATTTGATGGAAGATCGCCAAAGGTTAGAGTATCTTCAGTTTCTGTCGACTTCGCGATTCCCGATCGGGAGCAAAGTCCGAAATTACCCTAGCTGCCGAAGCACTTTTAACAATACTATTACTAGCTTCTGTCAAAGAAAGTACATTTTTTTAATTCAGTAGACGTAGGTTATACTTTTAGCTTAGCAAAGAAACTTTTGTGTGAGTGAAAAGAAGTTTTCCATCGCAATTTTTCCGTTCCCGTTTATTAGCATAGTTTCGCATGCTGCTTTCTCGGTCGCAGGAAGCCGACGTTGGCAGACAACCTTAAAGTAAACGGCTTCATATTCTTCACGACATACCTCTAGCTTCGTCTTGACGTCACCTGCATTTCATAACTCCTAGATGGGAACGGTGATATTTCCATCCTGTAACGTAGGCTGTGCGTGGCATGCTCGAAACGGGTTATCTCCGCTTTTCACGTATCCACGCGGTGAATCCGCGAGACACGGTCAGCTGTCTCTTGAGATCCCCACGGCAGAATCCTTGCCTGCCTCAACCTCCTCAATCCACTGCCCCGCGTCAGCTGATTGCTTGCACCTTCCGGTTCTCTTTCCTCACCCACCCATGGAACGTATCGATATTCGATATTTCTGTGTACCTTGTTTCTTGTCCGGTTTCGATTGTTATATCAAGGATGCGGCTTAAGAATAGGTTTCTTTTCCTTTATTAAATCTGTATATGTATACCAATCGAGTTTCTGAAGAATGCAATTATCAATCACTCCTATCATTTATTTCCCCAGGCTTTTGATTTAGCGTATATTCTTGTATTTGAAAAATTATAATTGGAAATTTTATAAACTTACGAATTTTTTTCGGATCCCAAGGGCGATAAATTTATTAAGCTCGGAAATGTATTTTTTTTACCTGACTGAGTCGAACCATTTTATATGGAAGGGCAATATTTTCAGTAAATCTAACAAAAACAATCCCAAGGAACTCAAATTGATCAATTTTTCATAGATCTTGGCTGCGTTAAGGCACATAATCGACAATTAAAACTGTTACACGTTCTCATGATTCTTGAATTTGGGTCACATATTTTGTGTTTGCCCATCTGCGAAATCACTCAAACTACGAATAGTTCTTCTCAAGGATTCGTCCGTATATTCACGTAATATTTTGTTGCTGCTGTGAGTCCCGCAGCGGCGGAGCAATTTCCTTTTTGTTTACTCCATAATTCCTCTTCACATTGTATCAGAAAGGCATCTACGTAAGAAACCGAACCTTATCCCGAAACAAGTTGATTTATAGACTCTAAGGAAATCTCTCAAGGCTCAGTTTCTGTTACGTTCCTGGTTGAGAAATGAAGATATAAAAGCAGAATACGTTTCGGGTTGACGGGTCTTTTTTTAGGGCTTCATATTTCTGTGGTCTTGCGGAAGAGTTCTTATCGGGGTTTTGCGGCTTACGGTGTGTTAACCATTTGTCATTTATGTCTTTTCGTTGTCGTAATGCCTGCGTAATAGAATTATTCCGTGTTTTTAATACTGCTCGAGTTCATTCTGTATAGGTATTGGCAAGGGAAACCATTAATTTAGCTTTGAATGAGCTCAAAAGAATTGGCGTTTCTGTAGAGTTATTTCCTGTCATTAAAAGATTATTCTGATTTTTGAGGATTTCTGTAGACTTAGAATATGCCCGTTTCGTGGTTATTTGACTCGGGGAAGTAGAGCTATATTCACCAGCAATCATCTCGCCAAAATCCTCTTCGACCTATCCCACGGTTTCTCTTCTGGTTCTTTCGAATAAATCAATGCCTTCAGCAAACAAAGTAGGGCTCGTTCATCATAACGCTCTTGTTCGTCTCTAGAGCGTGGAGTCTAATATTTGGACGTGGTGGAATTGATGTTCGGTGCAGTTTTTCTAGAATGACTATTTAGAGACATTGCCTGCGTATACCATGCTCAGGAAATTTGGTTGACATTCTGGTAGGTAAAGTTAATTTATGAATTTCCAGCTGAAATATTTTAGTACGGTTTTGAATGTTTCTTCACCTAAGTTGGTAGTGTGCTGTATTCATCAATAGCCGTACATATTTTAACTATAATTTAATAATGTTGGCTGTCGTTTATTCATACCGGATGATATTTTACGATTCCCTTTTTGCCTGAATTGGACTACAGTTCAATATATGCCGCATTTATTTTTATCTGCGGAAGTTTCAAACACCACTTGTTGCCCAACTGGCGCTCTATTATTTCAAGGATCAGTCGATTGAGTTTAATCTATATTTGTTTACGCCGCTAAAAGCTTGTTTGCTTTCTTACGTTGTAACAATTGAGGGACACTCGATAGTTGATCGTAAAACACCGGCGCAAATTTTTGCATTATTTGATGCTGAACTTCATGATCGTATTAAAAAGAAGAGTGTTATTTTTTAAATAAATAAAATTGCCGCGTTTGTAATAGTGATTTATAATTTTGTTTAGTTAACCTTTAACTTAAATGTCTACTTTTTCAATCAACGGAATGTAACGTGTTACTCGTTTTTTCTTGTCACAAATTAGCATATAATAATGTAATTGCAGAAAATTGTCACTATGTTCAAGCTTGCCGGTTAAATAGCATAGTTTCGCTTTGAATCTCCTTTCTTCCTGCTGGTCAATGAATGCTTAGAATCTCTCCAGCTGTTCGCCGTTTTTGACGTACAGCCGTAGAGTATAAACATAAGCATTTATCCGATGGGCTATCCCTTCTGTATCTACTAGAATCTATCATCGCTTTGATCCATCACGCCCCCACCCTCCGGAGAATCTTTTCAAGAATGCCGTATTTCCTCTTCTAGAGATCGCAAATCCCTTTGAGACCCAGGTGGCGGTCTCTCCTTCCTCCTCGTCAATAAGCCGCTTAAAAAGGTGCGCGCTGCATCTTCAGCGCCCTCATAAAAGATGGATAGCCTTTGCAGAATCCTACGTCCACCTTGTAATCGCAATAAAATTTTGCCCCAACCTTCCCGTAATAAGCTAGTCTTCCCCTTGTTGGAGATTACGAGTGTCCCTTTTATGGGGAAGTAGCGCGTTTTTCCTCCCCCGCGCTCTGTTTATTAATTCAATTTTCTTACGAGGCGTTAGCGTTCGTCTCGTTTTTCCTTTACCAGTTGCATCCACCCGTTTTTGGAATTACAGCTCTATTCGGTGCATGCTTGCTTATCGTTCAGCAAGTTGTTGGTTGCCGTTTATTTCTTTGTTACTATCATTGCACTTCTTGGAGTTCTCTCGGGCAATTGGGATTGACGGAATTTTAGGATAGTTCGTAAGTGCTTTATATTTGCTTTGAAATCGGACTCATTCTCAGGGACTTCGTTAAGGTTAACTACGTCTGAATGAAAGAAAATTCTGTAGAATGAGCTGCCTACTGATGCTTCTCAAAAGTGTTTTATTTTCCAACTATTAAATTGAATTTTAGATCATTCTGTTTTTCAAGCGGAGAATTGTTTTTAAGAGTTTTGTAATATCATTATAGTGATTATGAAGTCAGTAATTAATCTCTTAAATGTGAACCTATCTTGTTCCAATCGAATTGAGTGGAATTTTTAATGTCTTGTTGACACCTGCCTGTATGATCGAAGATATTTTAACTGATTATGAATTCAAATCAGGTGTTATCAGGGAGCACTGTTTATTATCATCATGCATTATCCACGTTACCTTAGTTGCGAATGGGTAAAGCGTGCCCGTTGACCGCTATTGATCTGTGATTAAAGCTCTATTGCTTGCGGAGATCCAGGGTATGCACACATCCGTAGTCCTCGGAGCGGAATGCCGTTGGGAACCGTCTCTTTGACAACTTACTGGATTCACGTTTCCACCGCTACTGCGCAGAACTATCTACGTCATAATGTCTGCATGATGTCATTGTTGGCAAAAACCCGTCCAACATCATTCTCGTTCCATAGTCTTTGTTTTGTCCCGAGCGTGTGATTCCGGTTAAGGAAGATTCGATTCGCGTTATGCAAAGGGTATCCCCATTGTTTGTTTAGTACATAAATAATTGTCCTTTTCTTCCCCCAAGATACTGGTATCCATTTCTGTAAAAGGAAGACTCTTTAAGGCAAGAATTTATGTGAATCTGAGTTCTCGATTTAGGCTTTCCATCTCGTTGAATTATTCTTTTGCGTGCAATTCGTTATATTGTTGATAGCCGATGATAAGATATTAAAATGTGTGATAGTCGTTGTCAATTGTGCTCGAAGCCTCTATGCAGTTATGCCGAAATTATATTGTATTTCATCCTTAATGCCACTCTTTCATTATGCTAATTTTTAAGTGCTTTCCCGTTTCTAATTTTAGTTATTAATAATTTAAAGGATTATAGCTCAATTTAGAATTGATATTTTTGGGTTTGTGTATTTTTTAAACCTCAGATTCGACATTAGCAGTTGTATCCATGAGGAAATTCTCCCTTTTTTCTATAAATAACAAGATTGTTAAAATTCCATTCTTAATTATAGAACCGTTCGTTTCCTTCGATAAACATAACTCATCCCCAGAGACTCACTGATAGGCCCTATGCAGGGAGGACCCAGAGAGATAGGGGCCCCAGTTATTATACATGCAGAGTCCCAATGTTATTTCTGCTGCGAAGCCCACGGACCTTGAAAATGGGCCTTGAAAATCCCATGTGTTCTTTCAGCACTTTTACAAATATTCTTTGAAAATCATCGTTCTCCATCAGGTTAAAACTTCTGACGTCGATCGTTATCTCTCGATTTCCTGCAGAATCCATCTTCCCACTTGAAGTATCAGTTATTATGTGGAAATCCACGTGATACATTACGTGGGAAATGTCATTACCTCATTTTATCGGAAGGGAAAGATTTATTGTCCGTCAAGATTGTGGATTTATTGCAACGGATGGCAAGAAGAGAGAAAATGACACGTAAATCATACCACGGCGCATTTAGTATCACTTTCCTATACTGTTCCTGTGCATGACGGCCGTATTGTTCTCCCCCTCGTTTTCTTTTCATATCGCGAGGAGGGGAAGTCGATTGCGTGGGTGTAAATCCTTAGGAAGCTCACTCGGTTAAAAAAAGAAGCGCGTCGTCTGACATGTAAATCCCTCCCGCTAATCCATGTTCGGAATCGCTGATGACATTATCTTCCACGGAGTGGAGCGATGAGCCGTTCCGCGCCTGTAACCGCTCTCCGCGTCTTTTTGTTTTAATCGACTCCGTTAAATCCGTTCCACGTGTGGTTTCGAGATGTAGCGGAGGTGGATTATCAGTCGGTATATGGCTGTGGAATCTGAGGTCTTATTTTGCTTCTAACCTTCTTACATTGTGCAGTATTTTGTATCTTAGACTAGTACATCTTACCGTGTCGGGTTGAAATGCATTGGGAATTTCCCTTTGTAATCAAGTCACTTTTTCCTAGTATTTCGGTGGAGGTTTTTTGAAAGCTACCCGCGGTGAAAGTAGGCTTGATGGTGTATGACAGGGAAGGTAGATCTGTTGTCAGAAGGGTGCCACGTTTGATTCCGTCAGAGTTCTGCATGCCTAAAGAATTATTTTATGTGTATTTTGATCACGCGTGCCAAAGGTTTGCCACATCGATGAGAGATACCTTCCTGCACGGTTTGTCGAGAGGTTCCTGTCAAATTCAGTCTCATTAAGGGTATATTCTGTGTGAAGTTGAACGTCTAATGATTCAAGATAAAGTACTCTTGGTGGGTTTCAGGATTTTAATTCCCTATTTTCAGTGTCAGAATTCAAGCCCAGATCCTGTAATCAGACATTTCGAAGCCCTACGTGCCTCCTTCATTGATATTTCGGGGTTAGATTGACGGAAACAATAGAAACCGTAATTGATTGGATTCCCATTTACTGTATTCACGACTGCTAGGGAATGTTTTCATTAGTTTCCCTGTAGAGACTGAGGATGGAGTATCTAATTGCTTTCACTTGTAATTGGAAAGCGCACTCCTAGCGATACCTTTTTTCCTCCGTTTCTTATCTGGAGAGGCATTGGCATGGATTGTCACTGCTCGCAGGTATTTGCTTGGAGGAAGAAATGAAAAATTCCGCCTTAAAGTTATGATCGACGATAACGGCCCGTGCGTAAGATCCTCGCTAAGTCAAAGGCGCTGGTTTTTCACGTTAATAGCCAGCTCACAATGTATCACTTCATAAAAGGAAATGATTCGACCGTATTATAATTAGTTATCTGGTTTCGTCACGGTTTATTGACGTCATGTTTTATCTTCTTGCGTCATCTCTTCCTTGATAATTATATTTGAGAAATTCTAAGATTTTTCTGCTATATTGCATCTAAGAATTCGAGGATATCCGTGAATGCCATGGATGAATGGGACTCACTTCCGTATTTCTGTTCAATTTGAAAATGATAAATGGTGAAGATGTGGGGGTAATCAGGGATAAATGGTAATTGTATTGACGTAAGTGGAGTCGCGTTTTCGCACCTCAGAATAAGACATCAAGAAATTGGAATTTGGAATTGGATTGACGGAATTAACTCACGATATTTCTGCTGATGTTTAAAATTTCCCATGCTCAATAGTATTTTTGTATGGTAATTTTTCCTAAATTCTTATATTTCCTGTAATTACGCCAGACTGAGGTGTGGTCATTGATGCTATGCTCGCGCTGTAGCTTTTTACCAACATTCACAATGCAGGAATTTCAATTTTTATCGCAGATAAAGAGAATTCGATGAATAGCTGGTTATCTTAGGAGCCATAGTAGATTTTTCTATTTTATGTGGTAATCCGTTTTCTTGAAAAATTCCGACCTTGTAGAGTTGCTGGCATGGCTTCCTCGGAATATTAAGGTTGTTTGATTTGAATCCCGGAGTGGAAATTCTCAGAGATCCAGTATTATTCTCATTTTCGTATGTAGAATAACTGCGAACCTTTATTTGGAACTTTTTCGAATGAAATATCATTGCAGTAAATCCAGAGAATTTTTCCAATTGCTCCCCTCGGTCATCCATTAATCAATTTTTCTCGGTTTTGGGTACTCAACTATCAATAAAATGTATTTTTTCCGTCGTTCATCCGCTGTAGAAAATTTGCTCGTACTATTTAGAGCAAACAAATTTTTCGACCAAAGAATCCCCTATTTTTCATGATACGTAAGCGTCGACACACTGCAGTAGGAATTGTGAATTCCTTTACTTGATGGAACAGCTGTGCGGAGGTTGAGGGAAATGGTTTGCTGGGTTATGGGCGAATGAGGTTCAGAAGGGCCACGTCACGCTAGACATCTGACGAACCCTCGAGAAGTTCGATCTCCTCCGCAATGTATCCGCGCTTCTTCGGGATGAATGACGTGAAATGGACCTTTCCTTCCTCCCAAGATGCGAGTGCTCGGCCTTGGTAGTATCACTCTTTTGTTTTTCGTATCGGGTAGCCTTGAATATAGCGGAAGATGGCCTCATCGCTCATGATTGGTTTCAGCATCCCTTATCGAAAATACACGATATCGTGCGAGTATTCCTGGAATACTTGCAGCAATGATACGAATGTGTGTTTCAAAATGATTAGAAGAACGAGGATCTCTCGTCTCGTAAAAAATTAATTGTGAAAGAATCAAAATGTTATATTCACTGTACATCTGAAATATCGCGAGTTTCTTTGTGTAAATATAGTCGTTGTTAATCGTAAAAAATGTGATGTTGTTGAAACAGATTTATTATGTAATTACATCGACTTTTCTTTACGTATCTCTAGTTGCCTTTAAGGCAAGTATATCAATCCGCAAGACTTTTAACATGTTAATTTCTCTTGCTTATTTGTTCATTTTGTCAACAAGTCTCCTCAGTAAACAGAACAGTGTGGGATAGAAATTTCATTGTAATCAACGTCGATAAAATGGGAATTCTTTGTTGAGAATAACAGTTTTGCTGTTAAATTTCGGTCACGGCGTACCTCAAACTTAAGAAATTCTTTCAGTTTTTTTATGATTTGAATCGTTTATAAGTGCACAATCCCGAATTGGAACACTACCGTACCCGTTCATGTGTCCTGTTATGATACTACCGGTTTTATTAGTGAAAAGATAAAAGACCGGATCTACTGCTCGCTTAGAAACGATGCATCAGCCTTCAAGTCGTCGTCGCGGATTTGACATTCGAGAAAGTATGCTCTCAAGTGATCAATATATACCAGCCACACCTTTAGTGGAAAGAAAACGTCTCCGAATCGTTGGAACAAAGGAATGACGTCATTTCGCCGAAAGGATCTTAGATGGTTTCTTTGAGCGAGTGAGGAAACCGTAAAGCGTGTTGCGTCACAGTAATGACGTACCCAAATGCGGTAAGATAGAAGCGAGGTTATCATAATACGGCCGGGAATGGAAGTGGCTTTTAGCTCGTTTATAGTTCTCGAAATGCCGTGTCTTCCAATGCGAGCGCGTTAATTTCATACCTACGAAGATAAGCCGCGCGAAGAATAATGTCGCGTATTGTGTAGAAAATTTCATTCCTCTTTGGTAATCGTCCAATCGACCCGAGTGCATCTCAAGAAATGCGTCATTCGTAGCTCCTCATGCCTCTTTCCGTTGACGGTGTTTACGTTCGAAGTATGACACACTTCGCTATTCGCCCCAAGATATTGCAGACAGAGCCGTTTTGGCTTCCATACTGCCACCACCACCCTTCCGTCGTAAACGTCGTCCGTTTCCGCTGTTTTAAGGATAAATTTCGCGTTTTCCGTCCTTGGTGGTTGTTCGCCATAAGGAACAATTTTCGTGTTTCGTACAGCGTTTTTACGGTCGTTCCGTATCCTTGTTTGCTGATGTAAATTTCCGGCAATACATCCCTTTTTCTCTCCCTCTGTTTCGTTCTGCCCATAAATTATGAAGTTGTAACGGACGATGGCGTATATTGATTCCATTTGGACATTGGGAGACAATTTTTTAGTTGTCGAGGTCCGCTTTTTGCGGCATGTTGGCTTTCATGGCCAAACTGAATTAGCTTGTATTGCGAGCCATAGCGCTCCTTCGAGAAAATGTCGAATTACTGCGATAGATTTGATCTAAAAAATGAGCGAATTTTCTCTTATAAATTATCATGATCCTTTATGATTGCTCGATAAAGCCAAAGCTATTGTTTTCAGTGGCTTGCGGCTTATCCTATTTTTTTTGTACAGAAATCTGTTAGGCTATTTTAAGCGGCGAAATTTGTAACTACGTTGTCTCTTTAATGAAATATGGTGGTACCTTAGTTAACAACTGTAAACACTTGCAAGATTATCGTCGTTAACCAAAACCATCATTATCCAAAGCGCGATTTGCCACAACAACACTGCGTGTCAACTTTGCAGATAAATATCATCTAAACGTCATTAAAATATGTATGTATAATTTATTCAATCAAATTTGCGAAATAAACTTATCATTAATTGAATGAGTAGTCATAAAAGAAGTTTTTGATTGTCCATGTTCACCAAAAGGCGTCGTAAACCGAAGAATGGGTCGTTGCCCGCGACATTTTTTGATTACAGTTACTCGTCGTTAACCAAGTTCGTCGTTAACTAATGCCGTCGTAAACCAAGGTACCACTTTAGTTCGAAACTTTAAGTGATTAAGGTACGGGTAATCTTGAATAAGAAATGATCAGTATCCGATTGCGCTTTGGTCAATGATTTGGTTAAAACCTGTACATAATTCTCGTCTCGTTCATGTTCACAGGATACTCCGTGTTATCATTTCGATTCGCTTCTGTTTTTCAAGTGTCATTTGCGCCTTGGATATCTTTAGTTTTATTTCCCTTTATGACTTTCCAGATTGTGCAGATTCCTCGGGAAATTTCGTCCTTTCGCGTCGTTTTGTAAATGCGCAGAAACTTGGGTTAAATTTTCAGCGTCTCCATTTGTTTCTTTCGCAAGTTAAAAGTCTTCCAGCAGTGTACACTCCTTCATGTTCTCCATGCGTTAGTTTTTCAACTCGTTTGGCACTTTTCATCCTAGGAACATATGGTGGGAAATTCCACCTCGCTTTATTTTCAGTTCGAGTGAATAGTTTCTCATAAATCGTAACGTTTCCCTTCATCTATAGCTGTTTCTGGGTTTCGTGACCGTGAGACTCCCACCACTCTTTCCCTACCTCCGAAATGTTTGCTGTTATAAATCTCTTGTTTCCTCACGCAATTTTTACCATCGCCAGTATATTCACCGAGTCAATAAAACTCAAGGAATTATCCTTTGAAGCTCCAGTTATTTGAATCAGACATTCTACCAAAATTAACTTTGCTACGTTATTGCGATTCCTGTCTAGTTATTTTTTAGTTAACCAGTAATTTTAATCATTATATTGTAAGGTAGACTTTTTCAGCTGGTGTTTGGTAACATCTCCGGAAGTTCTTGCCTGTTTCCTGTCGTTGTTATTTTACGTTTCATATACAATCTATTCTGCGAAATATTTCCTTTGTTGGAATTACATAGTGTGTTGTGTTAAATCTCCATTCTATTAAGTTTTCTTTTTTATCTATTAGAACTGGGACTCCTTCTAGGATAATACTTATAATTACCATGTTTGCCACGGAGGTAAAAAATTAAGGACCATGTAAAGGGACGATTTTCTGTTCGTATCGCCTATTAGATGCAGATTTATTCCCCTTCATTCGTTGAGTAGTGCGTGGAAGGAAGAGTTGCATGTTTTCTGGTCCCCATTTGTTCGGAGGGTGCGAAGTGTCTGCTACATTCTGCCCCAAAAGAGTTATCGATTCGGTTGCTCGCCACGTACACGCCAGTGACCCTATCAGCTCCCGAGAGACATGAAGGGTTTTGGCTGAAACTGCTCTCCCAGCTCTCTAAATGCCACATTTGGCTGTGAAAAAGCAGTGTAACGGGAACTCGAACGACCGCATGTGGTTCATTGAAACGGTCTTAGCGGTATTGACCCTCGCCTTCCCCAGCGTATGAATGAGCTATCGACCTCTTTCATAATCGAAAGTTTCTTCTCAGATGATAATTTGCTTTCAGTCGAACTTGGGTCTCCTATTTTTAGGGTACTCCTCAAGGATGTGGTACTGAATAGTTATGATTTTTGACCTCTTTACTCGGGAAGATTTTTGAACCATCGAATAGAAAGAAAGGTATCGATGTATATTTCACATTCTAATCCAAAATAGCTATTTGTTCTCACTGACCTAGTTGGCATAGAAGTAGGATACTTTTCGGCCTACTGTAGGGTGCAAATAGGTCGAGGTATAGGTTGGCTTTCGTGCTATCTCTCTCTCACCTTTTGTCGGATTTCCTCCCCGGAGTGGGAGTGGATTCGTTGCGATATTTTAGTTGTCAAGGGGCAGTTTAGAAGGACTATTTCTTACGGTATATTTATGGGCGAAGTAGAAAATAGTGGAAAATCGAATCTAGCGGTGCATCCATTCTCAGGGAAGGGTATTCTCTATCTCCTCTTTTGAAAATCATGTAGGAAATCCTAATCTCTTATTGAGGAACTGAATGAATTCCATCCAAGTATTTTATCGTTTTCGACCTTCTCTTAATTCTCGATCTGGCGTTTCGGCGAGTTGCGGTGATACGACTCGTAGAAGTCGATTAGTAAAATAATATTTTATAGGTGATATGTCTTACTAATATAATTTGTATGCAATTTTGGGGTTATATTCTAGGGTATTCATAGGGTATTAATTTATAAACTACTAATTATTAAATTTATATCACTGCTTTGAGATTAATAAAAAATTACGATGTGCACCTCGGTAAAAGATCATTCATTCAGGGTACAATTCGTTGGTCGAAATTTCTTATTCCAAACCCGAGTATAAACTTTCGAAAAGTTACCACATTGTCATATGTAAGCAAGAAAGAGTTTATTTTTGTCATTTTGCCATGATTTTGTATACCCTGTTTATAATTTTTTTGCCTTATCAAGTTTTTCATACACCCCTTCTCACATGGGCATCCACGAAAAGCCATAATCATGATAACTCACGAACTAAATTATTTCAATAATCTAAAAATTAATTCATTTTTCGTCGAAATAGGGTCACTGGTATTGATCTTTCTGCAACTTTGTTGCTTGACTGCAATAAATGGAAATAATTCATGTAGTTCAGGTGGGAATCTGGTCTATTTATAGATGTAAGCAATCAGTTCGGACACCGCCAAACATAACTCAGTTGTGGAAAAGGGTGGACGTATGAAAACATCGCCGTTAGCTCGGAAGCCTTTCAGGTTTCAGCTTTCCTACCTCTACCCTATCCCTCGCAAAGAACAGCAGTTATTAGTGAATACCAACACCACCTTCATTTTAGGACATTCACGCACGTGTACACCTTAATTTCCGCTTTCGCTTCTCCTTGCACCCCTATTAAAATTTTAATGTTTTTTTGGGTGAGGTCGCGTCCAACCGAATTGCCATCGCCTCTCGTAGACGTCACGTTCACCACACTCGAGGGGATATCTCACAGCCCCTTTATTCCCTCCAGTACGAACCGCTCACTGGCGGAAACTGGGGCGGCGCGTCCATATATATTCAGAGAAATCCGGGAGACTGCTTGTCTCACTCATCAGCTGGAGGAAAATCGAATTAATTGATGATTCCTTCCTCTTCTCGGTTTTCAAGGTTAGGGTTCTCTGGTTTTCTATGCTTTTCCTTCAATTGTTTTATCAATATCTTGCGGTGAAGTTGTGCCTAATAACATAGTAGCTATTGATTACTAGACAGTGATATTGTACGTAGTAATGAATTGATATTAATAGAGAAAAGGGGAGGTTTTAAGTATGACAGAAAACATGTTTGCCATTATGAAAATAATCTTGTTCAGAAAAATCAGAGAATGAGAAAACCTGATACTAACTTTGAGCAAATTATTTTAATTTCCATACCATTGCCATTATTCCCATTACTTTCCGAAAGTAGGGTTGTGATATTTAGGCAATTAATAATTGGCTGTTACCAAGAATTTCCCAGGATTCTATATTTCAATCCAACATTTTAACTCCGGGGATTAGCTGTTAGACTCAGCAGTTAGTAAAATAACTACATCTTAACTCCAGAGTAAATTTTGGAAGAAAGCGTTTAAGAAAGAAATTCTCGTTAAATTCGAATAATACTTACCTCGAAAAGTGGTGCCTAGACATAATTCCTTCATAAGTTTTCACAACTTAGCCTTCAGGATGTATGACATAGTGACTTTCTTCACTCTTTGGGTAATTTCAGATTAAAAAATTCTTAGGCAGGGTAAGAGCAAATAGTTTTCTAATTAAAAAGACAACTGAAAAGAAAGAAATTCTCGTTAAATTCGAATAATACTTGCCTCGAAAAGTTGTGCCTAGACATAATTCCTTCATAAGTTTTCACAACTTAGCCTTCAGGATGTATGACATAGTGACTTTCTTCACTCTTTGGGTAATTTACAATTAAAAAATTCTTAGGCAGGGTAAGAGCAAATAGTTTTCTAATTAAAAAGACAACTGAAATGTAAAAAGTGCGCATTTTGCCACCTAAGGAAAGAAAGAGCATAATTAATGAAGAAATTTTCCATTGTTTTTCTCTTAGTAATGCCGTCTTAAACAGACCTTTCCTTTAATAATAGCTGGGGAAGTCTTTTGACTTGGAACCTCGTCAAGACGTTCATTACACAAAAGTCTAGCGTAGCGCGAAATAAATCTTCCTGGTGGCATCAGTGTCCCCATTTACCGCGATCTATATTTTCTTCGAAATAAAATGGAGCACTAAGTGTGTTACAGGACCAGTATTCCCCTGTTGCTTCTCGGATGCTGCTGCACTATTTCCGCAAGCATCACGACGCCTTGGGGAAAACATCCGAATATTTTCGGTGGAATATTTAAAGGAGATGCCGTAAAAGATGCATCCCTCACGACAAGGCGCAAAATAGTCGCTATGCCTGTTCTTTCCTCTCTAGCGGGTCGAAAAGAGCACTTTGATCTCTTCTATGGTGATTATCGGAAAGAATAGTCGCAAATTTATCCACCCCATAGCTCCGCGGAGGAGCTCATTTAGCCGGCTGAGCGGGCAAAATTACGGGTTTCCTTGCTCCGAATAAAATTACTTCCACTTTTTTCTCTTAGTTATCGTTATCTTTCGAGGTTAATACTCTTTGCGGGATCGCAACTCCAACTCGCAGACGGGAAATAGGATTCCGTTTTCGTTTTTAATTGGAAGTCAACTCGCTGTGTAGCCGTCTCTATATAGGTCATGCGAAGAGTGAGCTTTTTAGGGTATTTTTTTCCATGTTCATCCATTCCCATGCTCAGTACTGTAGGCTTGGGGCGCCTTTCCTTTGTTGCGGCGTAAGCCTCTCTGGTGTATTCGTAATTTTCTTCTGCCCAAATATTGTTCTCGAACCTTGCGTCTTTTTTGCTGCATTTTTTCATGTGATACTTACAAAATCATGTGTAAGTCTTTATTTCGCGTCATATATTTATGAGTAACATTATAAGCCTCAGGTTAAATGGTGTGATTCATAACACTTATTCGGCAGCAAGCGGATTTATCCTGACTTGGATCCCAGAGTATTACACATCAAACCACAATATACGTACTCTTAGGAGCAAAGTTCGGTAGAAAGAAAAATTCGGGCAGACGCTTCTTTATGACGTTACCTTTTTAACATTCATTTAACTTTTCCGTTTTATCGAAGGACGGTGTAAATCTTTCAGTGTTGCATTATAATACCTTCGGTGAAAATAATACTTTCCTGGAAAAAATGTCCTTAGAGATTGTTTTGGTTGAAGAGGACCGTGAAAAAATTGTCTTTTTAATACTTAATTTGATCGGCGAAAGTGAAAATTTCCTTACAGATTATTATTTCTCCTGAAAGAAACATTCTTTCGCAATGCAACCAAGAAAAATAACCTCTCAGTAGGTAACGAAATTTAAGCTTAACGAATTCTTAATGGGAAATCAATGTTAAAATGTTGTGTCGTCATCTGTTTTGCGTTTCCGCTTTTGATAGTGGTTGTATACTTGATGGATTGTGTCATCGTCCGGAAGTGTGATATATTTTTGGAGAGACTTCTACGGTCGTGATTCTGGTTGCATTCGTAATGCCGGGAAGTCGACTACCCTTTCAGATACGCCATATCAAGATTTTCCGAGAGGAAAATTTCATAACTTCCGCCGCTTCTGTTTACTTTTCTCAGCGATGTTCAACTTCTCCTCCAGTTTCCGAGTATACGCTCCCGCACCCTTAAGGAAACCGCCGATCTTAAATTCTCCAGATTGTGCAGATTTCTACGCGTAAGGGAAGTCCCGAAGTCGAAGGTTTCACAATATCTATCCCTACTTCTTTCTGCCGACTAGAGGCATGCTTGTGTCCGCAGTTACTTATCTTTCTCCATGCATCCGCTTTAATTCACACATCTAAACTGTTTGCAGGACGTTCCTGTCGTTATTTTCTCTGCTAGCGACAGAGGTATCATAAGAGAGGTAAAGAAAGCTACCGGCGCGTAAATGCCACTTTCAGTTCACATCTCAAAAATCGCTGCTGTGTGTTTCTATTATATAACTCAACTACTAAGCACAGAAGCAGCTGTGCAGTTATTAGAACGGTCACGCGAACAGTGAACTGTCTTGGATATGGTATTTAGGGTCAGCACGCGTGCTTCTCTGTTTCACCAAGTGGTTTTAATTGTGTATTTTTGTACAGTTCTTGAAGGATTTATTTTCTGCCTCCTTTAATGTTGTTGAGCTCCTTAAGACTTTATCTTTTGTTGGTTGCGAGGATTTGCTGTAAAAGTCGTTCTGAGGTTATTAATGATACTGGTACCTTTATTATATGGTTTTCTGGAACTTACGTTTATTGCTTTAATGATCTTGAGGGGCATTTAGGACCATGGAGTAAACACTGCATTGTCTACAATCCAGGGTCAGGAGTATTTCACCCTAAATCTAATGAAAATAGAAACTGATTTATTTTAACATGTATACCCTGCGAATCTCCAGCGGGGTCTGTATGGCGTAATTGCCATCCTCTCGCATGCTGTCGTTTATTGTTGGCTCTGTTTTCATGGGGAGTGGGGGTTTGAACCTCCAAAATCATACCATTGGCCACGCCTCTGTTGTGTTCTATGTTTAAAAAGTAAGGCTTTAGCAGGAGAAAGGGTTTTTCAGAATTCATCATTCTACGTTGATTTAATCACCGTTACTAAATTCTCTGTTATGCTTGGGTTTATGATAAAGTTTATGAGATAAATAAATCGGACATAAATGTGGTCCAAGATACAACTTTTTGTAATCATTGCTCAGCAGTTCCCCGACTATCAATTTCGCTGTCGGTTGATTCGCAATTTGTCCAGGAAATTGCTACGATTCTTAGCCTTCGTCGTTCTCCTTGTTCCTTCTCAAGAGTTTTTTAGCCACTATATTCAAATGGCCCACATTCGAGTAGCTGAATTTAGGATATTGGAGAGTGCATCTCTTAAGATTACCGCTGAGGGAGAATCGATTCCAAATTTGCCGAGGGCATCAGATTCTTTCATTTTGTAGATTTACCGGAGCGGAAAAATGGATCAGGGGCTAGATGTTCGGAAGATACCCTGGAGGTTTTCGTTCGGCATTTTTTCTTGAAGCCAAAAAGAGAAGCGTTATGCAGTCCGTTCCCTAGGCGCACATTGTTTTATGCATCGGGATTTTTCCGGGCGTTTGGGCTGAAACCTTGGCGCGGATGGCGCGAATCCAGCTATCGACCGGTCGACTATCGATTACTGGTCGATATTAACGATATTCTCTGAGAAATTTTTTTCTGCTGTTTCACGCAGTGGTATTTTAAAAGCGTCTCTAAATCTGTTTGAGTGAATTCCGTATGTTAAATTCTGTATCCATTTAGGATTTTTTTCCGGAAAAAGCAACACCTTTGAAACATTCCATTCTTACTAGAATATTGTTTTCTTTAAATGTGATAATTATTGCATAGATTGTAATTATGAGCAGAAGTGTATATATTTCCGAATTCCATTTTTCGCTTTTTATTTTGTTGTTATATGTGCTTTCGAGGTCTTTCATATGTTGGAAAATGGCGCATTATTATCATCATTACACTCTGTCCTTAGGTATTTTTAACAGCTTTATATTGTATGAAACCAGGTCGAAATTCTACTTTTTACTGATAGCTTCTTTTAAAAGTGACCTTATTAACCATTAAAGTATGTAACTAATTAAACTTTAAAGAGTTTTTTGATGCTGGTTTAAAATTCAGTAAATCGACCGCCTTTGTAGTATTAGTTTAGCTTTTTGTGGTTAATTATTTTTTCGTTTCAGGAAATTACGTTTAAAGCTAAGATGTCTTAATTAATCTGGTTCTTTTGCTTTTTTCTTTCATCACATTGTTGACAAATTGCTTTAGTATTTAAGTATTTGCCTCCATTATGACGTGGCTAATGTTTTCTTTCTTTCTCTCATTTCAGAGCTGCCGGCAGAAGAAGGTGAGTAAAAAGAACTGCCAGGACCCTTCATAAAACGTTGGGGTCTCAGAGTGAGTGATGTGCCCTTATTTTGACATTCCTTTCATGTTATTTCCATAAGCGGCCGCTTTGATGCCGCTTTTACTTCCCTTTTTATCGTATTGCAATCAAGTCTTTCATCCCTCTAATGCCAACTCCGGCGATTATTGAATGGAACTCCAGACCTGTCTTTTGCCCGTCATTTTTTAATGGGATGTGCCTATTTGGAAGATGTTTCCGAGGCGCCTCACGTGGTGCTGTTTTCATCGCAGTTTATTCGTGCCGCCTTACCAGATGACTGAATTTTTCACGCTTCAATTCGCGTTCGCACAATTGCATTTCAGTATCGGATCTATTTGCATTTTACAAAATTGAAATTCGTTCAATTACACCGGTAATGGTAAATTCGGAAGGATACCTTCCTTGAAAGTATTTATTTCAATACGTGTACAGGTAAGTCCACAAATGGATACCTTCCTTTTTTGTGGTCTAGTTTTCTAGTTCGCATTTCACACTTGACAGGTCAGCTTATTTTTTTGTTTTTGTAATTTAAACTATGGGTTTCGCCTTTATTTAGTTAACGTTCTCTGGCGGTGTATTACATTTTAGCGCGTCTGAGAATTTAGTTTTTGTTGTATGAATGCAATTTTGAAAACTCTAGACAAAGCCGTTATTAGGACGCGTTCAGTTCCTTAGTATGAGGTGTACTATATTGCGAACATTTTATTATTCTAGACTTTAGTGTATATCTTATGTTACAATTACAATAAAAAAATGACTACGATAGATCGAAATATTACTACGATAGATCGATAGATTGAAGTTCTCGTGTCGTCCTGATACTAAGGACTCGTCAGGTAGGTCAGGGACAATCGGACTGTTTTAGTTCATCATATACGTAAAGCGACAGTAAAATCATTTGGAAATTGGTCAGCTAATCTGTTTATTTCCGTTGGGCAAAATATATTAAGTTCGACGCAATATTAATGGTAGTGACGTAACATCTCTCGCAGAAATTTGCATTGTAACGCGCCTCGAGGTTTCTCAATTCGATTAGAAGCTCTCTGATTAGTAATTTAAAATAATGTGACGCGTTCGCTGCAAAACATGGCAAACGGTTCGCATGTCTTAGATGCGCAATGGGCGACTGCCATGTTGTTTTGGCCTAGCGACTTGTTGCTTTGACGTCATAACGGAGCGAAGTACCCATCTCGTCGGTAACGTGCTCTCTTGGCCAGGGCCATCAAGGCGAGAGTTGCAGCGTTTTGCACCACTGCCGTCGCGGCCTTGCCCTCCATAAGTTCGCTCTAAACCTCTTTACTTTCTTCCTCCATATCCTTTTCTTGCTCTTTTAGTACCTCCTCTGTCTATTGCCGCTTCAATCGCCTGTCCCTGTCACTCATTGTTTCCGAAGGGACCTCGTCATCGTCCTGTGGCCGTAATTGATGAGCGAAAAGGCGTGAAAACTTTTGAAAAGTCGAATGAAACAAAAAATGTTTACAGGAGAGGTTTCCTCTTCGTCACTTTCTTCATAACGCGGTTTTCGGGCAATTAATTGGATTAATTATGGATAAAATGAATCAAGGATTAAATATATACTATCAGTTCGTGACAAATTGAAGGTCAGTTACGTTTGAATAATGTGGCGATTCATATTCTCAAATTTCCAACCTTACAAATTAAATCGCGTCAAAATATTTTTCTGATTCGAGGTATCGAATCGAAGTTTCGATATCTCGAATCTTCAGAAGAAACTGCTTTTGAGTTTTAAGGCGTTAAAGTATTGGTTAACGTAGTTTGAGCTTCATATTTTTACATCTACAGTTTATATGTTCTTGATTGGCATTCCATTAGTCAAATTTTCATTTCAGCCTATCAAAATCGACTTCGACTAATCGTAAATGATGCTCGAGATCCGACCTTCAAAGTTATCCACGTATACGGTCTCTCTAACGGGTCCGCAAGTTAAAATACATACGTTTCTTACACTAATCGCGCCAATAAATCAGTTTTTTACGATGACGTGAAAATGTCTCCTCAATTTTCTTTTTATTGTCCATATTATCCCGTTTCGCTGTATGATATCACCTGCGCTTACCCTTGGCCCGTCTGTAGTGGCAATTTTCCTCCGGCTTTATTTGTCTCCATCCATACCTATCTTCAATCTAATCTCTCCGTAAAAAAGCATTTCCCCCTCTTTTTCCTTTAAGAGTCTCCCTCTTCAAGCACCTCTGGGATCCTTCGTCCCTCACCCCTTCGTTATTGGCAGATATTCAGAACGTCTTGCACCAGTCTCCCTTCGCTTTCCTTTTTAAGAAGGCGGAATGCTGCCCCTCATAAGAGTAATCGTGCCGATTCGCGGCGTTCTCAGTAGCCCAGTCAAGCTCTTAATCGTTTCAGCTGTCTTTGCCGTAACTTAGCCTATAGCGTATTGGTTTCTTACATGTTGAGACGTACGCAAATGGGCGAGCTAGGCGTGTCTTCTGATAGGGTGCGTTTCATCAAAGTTTACCAACCGCAATAGTCATCCTGTTTTGAGGATTAAATATGCTTAGTATGGCTATCCAGTATCTATTTCATCCTAATTTGGTAACTTTCTAACTTTGGTCAACTTGGTTTTTTAAAAGTTGGAGATATTATTTAAAGTAATTACCTTGAAGTATTGAAGTTGCGAAGGACAAGTTTTGCTCAAATTTGTCATTACATGATGAAAAACTTATTGACATAATTGCCAGTTACGGATGTGGGCTTCGGTGCGGAATCTATTTTATCAGACATAATTCATTCACAGTTGTAAATGAGCGTTAATAACATGAAAATTACTGCAAAAATTCTTGAAGGTCTTTTTGGATATTCTTGAAGTAAAGAAATGTTTAACAAATTGTTTTATTCGGAAATATAGATTACATCTGAGATCTTAACCCAGAATGAAAATTCTCACGCATCGCTTCATAGTGAGATGCGGATATCGAATTATTTGGAATTGAGGTAATTGATAATGACAAGAAAATATTTAAACGGACCCCCTCATTGTATCTTTTTGTATGCAAGTATTATCATCCTGCCAGAATTTTTAATAAGAAAACTTTTCATTGTGTTTAATCATTTTATTCAAAATGTCTTGACTGCATTATTTCCTATAAATTGTTCAATAATCGAATATATACTTGGGTGGAAAATGATCTCACAAGATTCATATTGTAGTAGGGTTTGTTTTAATGTTTTATCGTAGTTAAGGACACAAGATTTTCACTCGAATATTTATTTTAATATTCAATAATTAATAATCTTTTTATGTCTTATTTGAAGTCAATTTTTTAATTAAAGCTTATTTAATTGGCGTACAGATAATTTGTATGGAATTACGGCATTACGTAAGGATCGATTTCTTTCACATTTGCATACTGTCTCTTCGTTATATTTCACGTTCCTTTAAAATGATCGCATTTGTTGCTTCAGTTTGTTCTCTGGGGCTTTCCTTAACATTACTACCAGTGTTAATGATTTTTTTCCGTCGAACGAAAAGGGGTGCTAGGGTCTCCCGAACTCCAGCTGCCTGCTCGACCTTTAATGACATCCACGTACCTGTCCTCTCCGCCATCACCACCAATCTCTCGTTCCTCGCCCAAGCTCCATCTCCTAATTATCTTGAGTCTAATTGATCGCTCCTTTCTCATTAAAAGCTCTCATTCTAATCACGATCGACGTTTAATAATCCCATCGAGTCGCTCCGAGCACGGCCGCGTATTTCCGCGAGATCGACCCGAGATCTTCGTTTATTTATCGCGAAGAAAGTGGAATTCCAAAGCGAGAGCATTTCCCCATCCTCCCTCGGGCAGAATTCATCTCGTCACGCGTCACCTCTTTAAAGAGGCAGACCAGCTGTCTTCTTCAGTAATGAGGAACTTTAACTGAGGACCCGCTGCTACTAAAAAATGTCATTTCTCCCCTCGTTTGCTCGTCTCGTGATATTAAGGCGTCCCGCCGCGCTAAGATTACATTATGTAGCGCAATATATGCCAGGCTTATATATTTTTTTAGTTTAGTCGTACGCCAAGTGGGATTTTTTTTTAAATTTTCATGTTTACCGTTTCCCAGTTAGGGTGTTATCGGCGCTCGGGTGAATTAGACACCATTACCAACGGTGTCCCTATTGATATCCAGGTAGTGGGGCACAAAATCCTGCCTGCTGAATGATTTCATTCGGCCCTCGATAATTTTTGTAGCATCAAACGTAAATGATCGTTAATCAATTAGGGATTGGACTGCTGGAGAAAAAATGGAAATTCTATTAGATAATTTAAAGACCGGCTTCCTGAAAGAACAATATCTCTAACTGGGTGTCTAGATGTACTTTTTGACCTTTCTAATTGGATTATTATTTTTTTTTTCTAATTCTGCATTGGGAAACAATCGGATTTGTATGGAGCATAAGATAAGTTTCGTTGCTCGTTAGGTATTCCACAGTATTGATTAAATTCAAATCCTTTTAAAGGTACAATATTATTATATTATAAATAATGAGTGATTTTGAGCTTAGCTTACCGAGTTATTTTTGTAATTTCTTTGATTTGCATATTCAGGTGGTATTTTTGCTTTGATGGGCCAGAAGGCAGTAATGGAGAACTAATGATTAGCACATTTTAATTTTTGCGTGGCAGTATACGTTCCCAAATGATCATTAAGTGAATCACATAATCCACGGAAGTTGTGTGAAACTTCAATGGAGTGCCATTGATTGATTGACGATGCTTTCAAGATAACCATTATATAGTACTGTGAGTGCTAAGATTAGATCATTGTGGGTAGTTAGGGTTATTTTCATGGCAGTTGCATACATATTTAACAACATCTAGGGACATTAGGAAGGATTGAAAAGACTCGAAAGAAAACATTGCATAGAATTCATTATGTGTTTACATCCTTCGTGACACCTCTGAAACAAGAGACCCCGGCGATTTGAAGTATTAGTCGGGCTAGAAAATTTATTTATATCCTCCAATAGTTGTTTTAAGAAAATAAAAAGAGGCGCTAGGCGGTCTATTTTCGCCGCGACACCGTCCCGCGGATTCCCTGTTTCACTCGCTTACGTCAGGTTCGGATAGTGCCGCCCCTTCTCCCTATCAAGCGCGGGTGCCCGTGCATTCTACGCGGTCGTGTTAGGCTGACCCGGTTTCCTACCCCTCGCTCTCCCAACCAGTCCCATTCCCCCCTCCCGTTCTGCCGCCACGAGTGATTCTGCCGGCTACATTCGGACCGTGGTCTCCGCTTCATCTGTTCCTCCCTCTCCGCGGGCCGTCGAGAATCCGTAATCGCGAGCATGTCGCTCTCAGGTTGATCAGCGAAGCTCTTAACTTATTCAACTTTTCCCCAGCACGACACTATTCCCCGCAGATCTTTTCTTTTGCTCTTTTTTCGTAGCGGCGCGTAAGGTCATTTTGAGACGCAATTTTTTGTCTTTGAGAGTTGTCGAATCTATACTAATATTATAGAATAAAACTGGGGTTGATCATACTTGTCTGGTTTTGGGATGTGTACGGGTTCAGATATGTTAGCTCTGGGTGAATCTGGGGGTGCTTTTATCGATCAACCCAGTGCCGTGCTATTTTCTGGATGGAAATCGAATGTTAATTTCGTTGGCATTTATTATGAATTTATTTATTTATTTTTTTTTAATTTTCCGTAATCACGTTTTATTTATTATCCAGTCCCATTAATATTAAATAGAAGTCCAATTTAGCTTTTTCAGTAACTCGAATTATTCAAGCTTTTTTTAGTTGATTTTGCATTTTTAGTGTCATCACTGTTTGAATATTTGGAATGAGCCTTAAAAATTGAAGTCATCTATTATTGATAATATTTTGCTGTTTTGGATTACTAACTTAAATAAAACTTCGGTTTCGCCCTTAACATTCTTTTTATCGTCTTTTTTCCATTTATTCATAACATCTTCTTACTAGACCTTTACCAGCTAATTCCTCGGAATCACTTTTAATTGCCAAATTATTACACGAAAGGAATGGGAATCTCTGTAAAGAGACTGTAAAAACAGAAATGCGGTCTAAATGAAAGAATCGTTAATCAGGGATAAAAGGACGAGTTACAGAGTTAGAAGGGTCAAGTGATGTTTTTTCATTATTGGAGATAAAATGCTATCAGCTGTGCTTCCAATTCAGCAGAAAATCTTTCCCCTCATATAATTCCCGACCCCCTATCTGGGAGGAAGCACGGCATCGCGAACATTTCGAAGCATTCGGAGGGAATGAATTATTCAGGGTCCATCTTAACATAAACGAAATCCCCCTTCCGTTTGTGTTTCGTCTCCGTGTATAGTAACCCCGGGCATGGCTGCACATTCGGCTCTCAAGATAAACGACTCAGCAGAAAATGCGGCCCTTCCTCTTCCCAGAACCTAAATAAAGTAAATTTTTTTTTGCTTCTGGGGCTTATAAACGCCTTATACTTATTCTACTTCCTCGATCCATGAGATGCTCCACGAGCCAGCAAATTCGATCTGACTCCGACACCTGGGTTCGATACATCCTAACGCCCAAACCCTTATAAGTCTTCCTTGCAGAGTAGTGGTCATCCTTGCAGTTCGAGGGCGGTCTCATCAGTCTCTTTAAGGTGACCGCAAAGAGGTTGAGTGCAAGACCTGAAGTAGTAACGAATCCACTTTCGCGAGTCTTGAGTATTGCTGGGTGTAGAAGTAAGGTTTCAATGCTGAGAGCTGATGTACGAGGTTGTAAAGACGAAAGGGTGTGGAAGGGAGACTTCAATGTAAAGTTGTAACCGATAATTCCCTGCTTTATCTTTGATTCGTTAATGTCTGTTCCTTCCTAAAGTAATGGTAAAAGATATTATCTTTATCATGATCAGTAGTCTTTTTAGGAACTCTCTCTCAAGTCTAGTGTATTTTTTAAATGATAAATAGCTCAGAATTTAAGAGTTGTTTCGGACAGTATATCTAATTTCTGCATTTCAAGTTTGATTCAATTTGAATATGAATTTGACTGAAAAGAAGTGGATATATGTTCTCGAGTATTTCGTATTTTCGGTTGACTATCAGGATTGTTTAAATCAGACATAATTTAAATTCATTTTGAAAACATTAGGTAAATTACACTTAATTCATTTGTGCGTTTATATTTTTCGTAAAATTTATTACATAAAGGATAAAGCTTTTTTTATTGTTTCGTATTTATCCTGCTCCATATGCATTTCGGGAGGCAAAAGTTAGCGGATATGGAAGAAAAACTACCCCAACTTTTTAAAACACATTTGAAAGGATTTTCGTGATTCCATTAAGCGTTCAGTTGCATGGTATTAGTGAATGAGCCTGATCAGATAGTTATGTAATGATCTTACGACAGATTTTGTCGTTTCAGTTTATCATCGGTTTCTTATCTAGCGGAACGTATGTTGTCTCCGTATCAATTTAGTAGAATTATCCATTGCATCTTTTTTTCCAAATTAACGCCCGGTTTACGTATTGATCTGTAATGCTATTTGGACGCTTAATTGCATATAGATTGATTAATTTTAAATTTGACTCGCTGCGCGAGCCACGATAGAGCAGGAACGCATTTTCGAAGCGGAAAGCGTGCGTCTACTTTATCAGAAAATTGTGCTTGTAATTGCCTTATCTCGCTCTGGTTTTCCGCGTATCGCCTATCAAGCAACTTCGAGATTGTACGTTTTTTCTCCACGCATTTTCGCCACATTTTCCGAACGTTTTATATTGCCGAGTATTTATCGATCCGAGTTGTAGCTATCCATGTTTTCTTGGAAAGGAGAATGTATCACTTGTAAGTATTCTACGCCGTTTGCATCTTCAAGCAGCGGCCATTTCAAGAGAAAAGTAGATCGCTCGATAATTAAGAAAATTCTCTCGGGTCTCACCGGAATCGTTGAATGGTAATATCGAGTTTTTGTTTCAGGTCAAGGCGTACATAACGCAGTAAACCGAGCTTTAGATTGCAATTTTGTTCAGATCGTTCTGTACTAGTTTTCTTGAAAATGTCTGTTTGCGATGTGTATTAGAGTCGTCTTAATGAACTGCTTGAAGTAAATTAAATTATAAAGCGATAAAAATATCATTTACTATGTATGAAGAATCAGTTAGTTTTCCTCGTCGTAAAAATCTTTCAGCTCTCCGCCGAATGTTATCTCGTTTTATTATTTTAAAAATTCGCCCGATTATTATCGTTGAAATTATTTCTTTTGGCGTGCCTCGTAAAAACATTTTACGGTCGGAATCGTATCAGTAAAACGTTGTAATAACACGAATGAGAACGAATTCTTCGCTTCTAAATATACATTTAAAACGTCTTGGATTGAAATGCCGAAATCGCCCAAATAATAGCTTCGAAAGGGAGTACGTGACATCATTGGACCGCATAAACTTCGGCTCGTTCATTCATACAACCGGTTTTCTTAGCCTCATGAAGTTTCTATGCCGTCTGCTCTCTTTTTTTTCGCTCTAGGAAACTTGCCCTTCATAAATAAGTACACCGAAGCACTTAATGTCTGATAATTGCAGCAAGAAATTACGTTAAGGTGGTCGGATTATTGTAACAGTTCTCGCATTTTCACGGTGCATTATCGAAGAATTTACGGAAATAAGGTCTACTTTTTAATTTTCTCATCCAAAGATGAGATAATGGGTTCGAAGTATGCTCTTTGTGGACTCCTAGGGCTCGTTCGCGATTTTTAAGAGTAGAGAAAAGAAAGTATTTTATGGTAGAGGTTGGTGATTCAGTATTTGTAAATCAGCCAAACATCGCTCATTTTCTCGATTTAAGTTCTGAATTTTGACGTATTTAGGCTGTTATGAAATGAAATTAGAATTTACGGTCGAGTATTTATTTTTTGCGCATTTTTCGTCGTTTATAGGTTGATAAGGATTGATGAAATTTTATCGTTTGTGTACAAAAAGATGTGTACAGGGTTCTACATTAAAGAAGCAATTTTTGTGGAAGTGCCTTAGGTGTTAGAGAATTAAAACCCAAGTTATGTTTAAGAATATTTAAACAAGTCGATCATTGAACAAGTTGATCAGTTTTCAAATTTAATCGTTTTTTTTGTTGAATATTATTGCGCGAAATGTTGTATGCTTCAATAATGTCAAAAGCATTACCATCACTGCTTCACGGATTTGAATCTGCGCGCTGCTGTCCCGAGTTCGGTTCCCTTTTCGCTTCTGGAACTCCTGTACTTTTCCATTTTTATTCAGAATTTGTTAATTTGCATTCAAAATATGCTTTAATGAAGCCAAATGATCTAATCAAAGTTATGCACTTTATTTCTCGGCTATCAAAAATAATTCGTTCTATAATCATATTCATCGGCCGTGATATTGTTCCCTTTAAGCTAATAAATTTCAAAATACTCGGAAAAAGGCCTAAAAAGACAACCAAATTCTTTTCCCATAAAGCAAAAATGGACTGTAACCATTTTTCTTCGGTCATTCCCGAATTTATTTTCACGGGAGCATCCTCGAAAACATTAGTCAGGCGTATCCCGCGGGAAGTCATTGAACTTGGGTATTTTTCATTGAGGAGATCGGTATGGCAAATTCCGGCGAACGTGAATAAAGAGTTAACGCGTGGTGTAATATAGGAATATCCACGGTTGCGTATCGTGGGAAACTTTATGGTCTTGCTGTCGCTTTCCCCGGCGCCGCTGCCAGACCGACGGCGATCGTAGGGCAATTGCGAATGCCTCGGAGCAATGTCGGACCGCTTAGCGCGCGTGAAAGACGTTCATTAGATCGCATTGCCATCTGGATCGAAACGCGCGCACCGAAGCGCAAAAATAGCTTGAGGAATCGAATGTTTGCGAGCGTGAGTCAATTGACGCCGCTAGCCGTTTAATTGCCTTCTTTTTAAGTTTCTAGGCCTCGGGGCTATTTTGGCTTTTAACGGCCCCCGTAACGCGATTCCTTTGTGTTATATTTTCATTTTTATCCTTTTTTAATTCTTCAATCCCGCGCGTTCCAAGTGCTAACGGTGGATGAAATGTTTGACAATCATACGGTGAGATTTTTTGGGAGCTTTAGGTATTCTTTTTTGCGACTATACCGCGAAAACGCCATAAATTCTGTTTCGATTTATTAAATTAAATTTATTTTCTCTGCTGGAACAAAATGTATGCCAAAATTAACCGACCGAAACTGTTTTTTCTCATTCTATAGTTGTGCTGAGTAGGTCCCTCATAGTTTTCGCGCTATAACTATTGATTGTAATTAGTAATCGATGGGTCGATATATCGAAGTGGGCGAAGATTTTTCGCTGAGTTATTCTAATTTAATTCTTCCAATATTGTGGTGGTATTCTTAGCGATAATAATGATCCAAGCCGAAGATATTTGTATTTTGCATTTCTTAGAGCGAATTCAGTCCCATGCTCTGTTTTTCTATGACTAATTGTAAACGAGATTACCTAGAAAATGTTAGCTGCGGTCTGAAATCTAAGGAGGCCAGGGTCAGGAAAGGGAGGTGTCTGACGTGTTCACCTCCTGGTGGTAGCTGAAATCTCCTATCTTTATCGCCTTTGCTTCGAAGCCCGATTTTACCGAGAGCGGTGCGGCTGATATAACGCCCAGTGGAATAGAAAGATTTCGATTCCGCCACCTGGATCTCCTTTTGCCCATTTTTGCGAAAGATATCGCAATGGTAACGTATTCCTCCTTAAAAAATGAATAATTTTCCATAGCAGTAATTCTTCAGCTGCCAAGTTGTTTTCCTTGAAAAATAGGCGTTAAAACTGTAAAACTCGTTAACAATAGCTGTTTTCAGTGCGCAAACATAGTTGTTCCCACTTGTTGAAACCCCAAGTTTGATTTTAAATAAAATATCGACGTATTTAACCGCCTGGCAAAATAAAAGTTTAATTTCTTAAATTATTCATCGTTAATGAAGTGATGAAATGGCAAACTTTTACCCACTACTAAAACATTCAAAAGGAAAGCAACTGAGATTTTTTAAGAATTAAACAGTAACTAACTCCACATTAGATTATCGCGATTTCAATCTTAATGTCTTAAGAAAAATCTCAAATCAAGAAGATTTTCTCAGGTGAATTTTCTTTGTCGTAAACTCGTAGGAATAAACTTGGCTTGGGTTTGATTTACGATCTTTCGTCAGAATTAGGTAAGTCTTGATACATTTCATTTGGTGAATGCGAAAGTCTTTTCTTTAATATATGCTGTCTTGTAATAAGGAAAACGTACCCAGATAGTGGGCTAATATTCGCGAATGTAGTGTATCACTTAGTAATTCAAATTTTGAATTTTTTGCGTCATTGTTTACGTGTATGAACATCAGAAGTCATTCCAATTTTTTCGCGCACATACTAATCTGAGAACCGTTTGACTCAACCCATTTGCGAGTTGGGTGTGAAAAGAACTAGCGGTTTCCATGCCACCATGGACTCATGCGCGTCGTATTGCCAATCTAGTTTGGCGAAATTTCAAGATTTTGGAAAATTAGAGAATAACGTAACTTGGTATACTGCACCCTACTCATGTCAGTTGGCAACAGCATTTTCCTCTAGAAGTACTGTCTCGCTTGAATGAAGATATTCTTTGGAATAATGTGGGCCGTATTCCGGGAGGTATTTTTACAACAAATTTTGTATTATATTGATGCCTCGTTCCAGTTCGAAGGCTTCAACTAGCAATCCGGTGGAAATAGTGTAACTGAAGATGATTTTATTGACCAAAACATCGACAAAAGATATATCAGTAGTATTCATGTTGCCCTTTTGGTGACATCCCTTGCCCCTTTCTTTGGGTAAATGAACGCGAAATAAAAATGCATTATCCTCATTTGTATGAAGTAAGATGAAATTTTATCGGCTAAGGCTTTTACATGGGAATACATTTTTGGCGGTAACAAAAAAGAAAGGGTTCGAAAATGGGACGCGTGGTCTGTCAATACGTATGCAATTCCAGGAGGAGAATGCTGTTGACTCGTGGTCCTCAGCCGGCTGCAGTGACTCAGGGAGTCAATGGAGATTTCTGTCTTCCATAGACGTCCAATGCCTTAGTTTTGCAACTCGCATTCCGAACACGTTCAGTGGTTAGCACATCGTCCGATAAAATGGCCGCCTAGCATAAATGCATTTCGTCAACGTTGCCGGATTTGTCGATCGAAGCTGCGAAACCCGCTGAATTCGCTCTTTTACCTCATCCGTGATTCCCTCGCCCTCAGTTACCTTCACGAATACGTGAAGGTGAAGGAATCTTCGGAAGAAACCAATCAGCGTCAAGGGAAATGTATGCATCATCGGGAGATAAATGAATCGGGGATTTCGTGAATTGGGGTCATTGATCCTCACTTCCTTAGATGCGAATGTCAAATTTAAATCGTCATCTTTGCGGTATTCCTGTTGAAATTTAGAGTGCAGGTAATACCGCATGCTTGGAATCGTTTTTTCCTACCACGTGTTACGGTTAAGTGCTTAATTAAAGGTAGCTACATGTAAGGATGTAATGACGTATAAGTAGGAGTAGGATTTAAGCTAGCTTAACATGATTAAGGGTTTACCACAAGGAAATTCCAGAGGATAAATGGGTGTGCACGTCTTATTAGGCCGGGACTCGAACCTCTAATCTTCCGCTTTCCTTGGAAAGTTACTATTCTCACGTTTACTTTTTTGCGAATAAATTGTAATGTTTGATTTGGTTTTTAATTGAAAGATAAACGAAATATAAATCTCTATATTGAAATATATCTAAGATTTTAGAATTCGATTTAACACGTTGTGGGAAGCTAAGAGTGCTATGGTGCATCAAGGAAGAGCCAGAGAGAACATAACCAGCGTATGAACATTACCATGCTTCATCTGTACATTTGTCGTATAATAATAACATTGTATTATAATCACATTATTAATATTCGCATCATTCGCTATATTTTAAATCAGTTATATTACGTTCAGGGAGAAGCATTGAGTGCAATAAATATCATTTCTTGGGGCTTATTTATGTCATCCGATCATAAGTTCAGAGGTCTGAATCTCCAGTGCTGTAACAAGTGGCGTACACGATCTTGGATTCGTTTCAAGAGCCGTCAGTCTTTCTATTTGAATTTGCGCACGCTTACTTAATTGCCTTATTGTAAGACCAATATCTTAGATCAGAACTCGCTGCCTGTGTAAGAAATCAGTTTAAAACATGACGGTCGTTTGTACAGTTTAATTAGGCGTGAATGGTTTGGCAGATGAATGAATTGCGCAACATTTCTGCCGTTTCGTAGTTTTGTAGTTCTTCCTCCTTCCGTTGGCGACACTAGTGATACATTTTAAACTTCTAACGCACGACTTCTTAACCATCCCAGACCTGTGGACATACTGTACCACTTTCCTTTGTTTTATTACGAATGCAAATTTAGGAAGTAGAAAACTCAGCGTATGATTAAACAATTTGGCAATATTACGGAAATGTTCCGCTGTAAACAGACCTAGTAATTTGTTAAATTTGCCTTCGTTCATCCTGTAGAATTAAAAACAGGTCAGGTGGCCCACTAAATATTTCTTGCGGCACACTAAGGAATTTGTGCGGAACGCCAAGAAATTTTTGCTCCGTACGAAGAGTTGTTTGAAGCCCTCCATGAGGTATTTTTGCTGCCCACCGATAGATTTTTTGCGGCACACCAATATTATGCTTTCACTGTTAAGAAACTAGGCGAACGTTATGTTCCGTAAATGCTTGAAGTAGTAGTGTAAACACGGCTCGTATGTATCTTGGGGGAATTCTTGGCTTTTGCCGAGGACAGGGACGCGATAAGCATGTCAGGAGTCTTCAGTCTAAGGTTCGAACGTCCTCGCAACACGTTTCGCACTCGACTTTTCCCCGTACATCGCTAATTGCGCCTCCGTCAGATTCATTCGAACGAAAGAGCTGAGATAACGTATGGAGAACGGAGAGGAAGTCGATGCACGTGCCAACTCGTGGATTCGCGGTGTCATTGGTCGTGGGAAAGGGAGCAACGCTCTCCGTTACGAGCGTCATTTTGTAATAAAATTAGCTCCTTAGGTGTTTCCGTTTATTTATAGCTAAATCTGATCCAACGCCGGGCCGTCGGATTGGAACGGGTTGCAAGTTTGCGTTCCACGGCGAAAATTTGTCGTACGTGATTGTAAGAGCTCCACAATTCGCGCTCCGGCGATATGAATACTCCGTTTCATCCGTTGCTATTGTCCCCTTAACCTCGATCCTCGGAAGTTTTGTTTCGTCAAAGGAGCTTTTATTGAGAAAACGCAACGGGATGGTTGCGAAATATCACCGGGAATAGTTTGAACTAAACGTGGAACTAAATCTCGTAACTTCTAAAAGCTATTCGGCGTAGGAATTGATATTCGGTATTATGAAAATTAAAAATGTTTGGTTTGGGGAAATTTTTCGCATTCCAAAAAATATTTTGGCTCTGTTTCACAAAGGATTTTCTTTCGTGCCCAGCAAAAAAAAGTTATACTACCGCTGAGCGTTCGAATATGGCTGTAATTTCTATTGTTACACTGTGAATTTATTTTGGAAATTTCTTTTAAAACTTTTAGTTGTAAACGTAATCCCAAATATTTTTCCAAATCAGCGTAAGTGACGTTCTATTTGTAGAAGTCGGTAAAAGTTTGAAAGGTAATATCTCTGGAATAAAATTTGTTGATTTGGCTAGGCTTAACTGCCTAAGTTTGCTTTCTTTTTGTTAAATTGTCTGTTTCTCTCTAGGTAATGAAAGAACTTATAATTTTGGAAAGTTCACTTAATCTCGATCTTAATTTTTTACGAAATTTCCCCAGTATCGTCGTTCCCCATTACGAAATTTCCCTAGTATCGCTAAATTCTCCACGAAGATTTGCAATTACTATTTCGTTGGTGTAGTAACAAAAAAGTTTTTATGTATGAAGAATGGATGTACTCAATCCACCGTTCATACGTGCAACTTAAGTTCGCGTCATAATTTTTTTTCGGGTTGCTTCGTGCGTCACTCCTTAGTGGACGAATGAATCACTTTGTTTCACGCGTTGTTTGTTTTAACCTCCTTCTCCAGCCGCGATCTCCCTGCGCCAGAGAGTTCTCTTTTTGGCTCCGGCGATAAGGAAGAAGTCTTCCTCTATCTGCGCTCTTTCTACGCCTTTCCCAATAAAGGCACAAATAGGAAATAGGCCGATTTATTTCTCGTTCACCGTTAAAAAAAAGGTTCGCAGAAATAGAAAGGATACGTGATAAAAGCTATCGTCTCTATCTACTTTCGCGTCCGAGTCGGTTTCTTATTTGAGATTTTCCTAGTGTAGAGAAAGAAGAGGAACCTACATATTCGAATCTCCCACTCACTCTTAGGACCAGACTGCAAACGTTAGAAAAATTTCCCCGTCATGAACACACTTCTTTACTGGAGGATAGTAATTTTTTACTTCGTGAAAGTTGCCAAACGAAATTATTCCTCTACGGGCATTAATATTTAGGGTATGGTGGACCTTGTGGATCGTGTCCTACAGCTGGGGTGGGTAACCGTTGGCACGCGTTCCAAACGCCGATGTCTAGTTTCTGGCACGCGAAACTATTTTTAACCAAGTTTATTTTCAATTTTTAAAGAAAAAAATGTATTGCTTCATAGAGAGATTGTTTCATTCTGTTATTTTACGCGATTTACATAATCATTTAAAGTTAAAACAGGGTATCAAATAATTTGTTCTCAAAATTTTGGTTGACCCGTGGAAAAGTTTAGTGTTAGAGATTTGGGCAATGTTGGCACTCCCACTCAATAAGGCCGCCCATCCCTTTTCTAGAGAAAGGCGCTTTCTCAAATATACACCATCCCTTGAAAATGTGGCTCGAATTGATGAAAAGCGGAAAGGGTAAAAACGCCTTAAATGATTTCCCGAATGTTTTTGCTCGTTGACATTTGTATTCCTTTATGTCTTAAGCAAAGCAAAATCTTGGGACGTAGGAAAGACGTGCGAGTTCATTTTTTACTTTAGAATCAACAGTTTGTGAAATACCACCGCCTCTGACTTTTATGTAGCTCGTTTCCGAAGCCATACCAAGGCCTATGGATTCAGCTCGGGCTTTTACATTATGACATAAGTAAGGTGAGCTGCAGGTTTTCTTTTATTTCTGAATCCTTTTGGCATTGAAATCGCGTCTCGGCCTCCTATTTTTAGCTCAAGATGTGTTTTGCACTGTTTGCACGTATACTATGAGGCGATTCGATTGTAATTTCAAAGACGAAACCGTTAAAATATAATATTTGATAGTTTCTCTGTCTAGGAAATTTTGATATTACAAGTAAATGAAATATGTTCAAAGCACCTCAACACGAAGAACATGTTTCTTTTTAGAACTTTCGACCTGAACAAAAAATATTTTAGGTAGTTGCGATAGCCTTCTTTCTGCCTCTAGTAAACTTGGAAATGTCTGCAAAATAATGGATAAAAAAGGCATTTGCACTCTTAATTGGTGGACTTTTTACTGAATTCTTCATTCCATTGTGAGGGAAAACTTAGTCTTTTACTTAACTGAAGTTAAATTACTTAGTCAAACAAAAAGATGTGGTAAAGTTTGATTGACTTTGAAAAGCCGTTGTTGTCCGTTCCCCATTTACATTATCCTAACTTTATTATTATTATTTACATAGTCCTAACTTAACAGGATAAAAATTATCAAAGCATTAACCAAGTAGCAATTTTTAAGTACCTGATGCATTCCGTCTCATTTTAGATGTCTGTATTTATTGGAAGTAAATTTAGAATATAATTTTTATCTTCAAAGGATGGTGTTATGAGTAATAAAATATCTCTGATATGGAGTAAAATAAGGTGGAGTTCCCTTTAAAGAAAATTGCACGCTTTATAACGATGTCTGTCACGTACGTTTTGGTTATTTCATATTTTATCGGTATGATAAAATGATTCAGTTTCAAGATAAACTCAAGATGCAAAATTAAGATATACTTATTTCGTAACTAGGAGAGAGAAATTCACAGAATCTGTTCTTGGCTAGATTTGGAGTTTTTTTTACAAAATTTTGTTTGAAACCTCAGTTCTCCTACATCAGAGGATGTCAGGAGTCGTTAAGACCTCTTCCATGGATGTGTTTCAAAGATTAATATCATTCAGCAGAGTCATTCTTCAAATATCCGCGTTGTGACTGGAACTGGTAATCTCAACATGGCCCATTCACCCTCAGTACTTTTAATTCGCTCCTCAGAAAAAGTTTCCGTCGCTAATCCTTGTGTTTCATCTTTCAGGAAAGTCCATATGGCAACTGGTGTTGGAGCAGTTCGACGACTTGCTCGTGAAGATCCTGTTGTTGGCTGCCATCATTTCATTCGTAAGTGCTTCCCATAAATCTGCCGCTCCTGCCACAAGACTACTTTCCCCCTCCCTGCCCATATCCCAACCATCGCACATCTCTTTCTCTTCTAAAAGTGAATCGTTCCACTCCGTCCTCCACCTACATCACGCCGTTTTATTATATATATCCTTCACTCACCCAGTCGATTCATCATATTTCTTATCATTGGTCGGTGTTGAATCTTGCCGATGGTACAGGTTTATTAGCCGTCGACGAATTTTTTGGCTGATTGAGCAGAAACATTTGTCGCGTTGCATTAGCTGCATCTACTAGTTCTAGTTGCTTGGCAGCTGTACTCTAAATACCTGATACTTTTTTATATTATATAGCTTGCCTTGGTAATCGGCTATTCCTCGTATGGCTAGTAAGTAATGTTTAGAGGAAAATTAAAGATTGAAGATCGATAAATAATCGTAGAAGGAATAAATATCGCTTTATTTAGACTTATTCGAATCTGGTTTTAACCAAGATATCTTACATATAGCCACCATTTCATTTTGCATTTTTACTCGAACATAAATGATTCGAGCCTATCAGTTACTGGTATTTGGAATAAAAACATTTTACTTATTCGTCCTCCCATCGAGTATCCAATTTATTACCCTTTTTATCATACATCAAATGAGATAAACTTCGATGTAAAAATTCAATTATTTTATTCAGTACCTACTGCTTTTCGATGCACCTAAGCATGGATTTTCTGTCAATTTCATTGAGTTCGATTTGAGCTATTGACGGATTTTTCACTATTTTCTAAAAAAAAATCCTCTGCGAAAGCGTTTAACCACATCTATTATAGAAATTCTTTCCCAAGAGTTACTGTGGGTGGTCTGATTCCCTTCAGTTCTTATTTCTGGAATCTCTTAAAATAATAGCGAATTAAAAAAATATTTTAATCCATCCTGATGTGGACTCTTTCGTAACCTCGGGCATTATTGAGTGGTTGCGATATTTTGGGATTGATCGAGCGGAAGTCGGGAAAGATTGTCCCGGTTGATTCGAAGCTATTTGTGTGGAGATGAAGACGTTTCCGATGGATAAAACTACAGCAGATGGAAGATCGCATCTCTCTTTAAGTATCTGTTTCTTATGTTTGTTATTTACAATTTTCGAGACAACTGATTTTCTTAAAAGCCATTTGAACCTCATTGTATTCTTTAGAAAAAAACAATTTTTACCTCAAATAGGGTTAGATGTAAGAAGAGACTAACTAGTCTCAATTTCGCCCTGAAATAAAGTCGTTTATTATTATTATTATTATGCTTGCGTTAATTAATAGCTCTGTTTTCATTTGTTAAACGGTACTCCGCGAAGTAAGGTCTAGTCAGAGTGATTATATTTCAATCCAAAGAGTATTTTTACGAGTAACTCTTAAAAGAATGTACGTAAGTTTTCCGATTAATAACAGTTAAACAAAGCATTCTTGCTCAGAGAAAGCTATGGCAAATTACCTCACTCCTCTTGCCAAGTAAACCCCTTTCTATCTCTAGAGTTGTTGTTAGCTAATGGGTTAAGGTTCAAATCAGCATCAGGGCTGAAAACTAAACAGACAAACATAAAAATTTTTAAATTATGTTCACTTTTGAAAAGAGAATGCTAGTGTTCATTCTCGTGCATTTTAAAAATTTTCTTTTGATGATGTAATTAACTTTTGAGTAATTTTGTATACTTTTTTACTTCATTTGAATTTAATTTTATCCATGTATAATTTACCATATCCACTGATAAGTGGTTTATTGTTATTAGCGTTTACCTTACCGTCAATTAAAAGTTTATGCTTAATACGTATATTATATATATATACACGTATATTAGCTATAAGATTATGTATTATTTATTATGAATATAACACAATGTTTGCGTTAGTAGTTGAACGCACCCCGCGCACCTATTAAATCTTCGTCTTCTCTTTTTCGTCACATTCGTGGCTTTCTAAATCGACCTTGCCAGCGATTGAAAATTTCCATCCGCCAGTCGATTTATCAGAGCGCTAATGAGTTTTTTAAATCTGCAGCTTCCCGTTCACCTGTCTTTCATTCGCCCATTTTGGTTCCTTAAAGTTTTCGTATTTAATCCTCTCTCGGCAGAAGCGAGTGAAAGTAAATTTCCGAGGACATTCCATTTTCCCATCCGAAACACCTTTTTCCCCCTCAGTTTTCGAGCACATTTTCCTTTCTACCCACTTGTTCAGTCCAAGGCGCTCGCAAAAAATCCCTCCCATCCTCAACGTCGATCTTTTTCTTCCCGCCACATTTCCCTTTTCTCTACCACCTCTGCCATTCCTCGCGCGCTCGGTTTTATTCTCTCATTCGCTCTTCTGGACCTATTTATAAACAATCTTTATCATCCTCATGATCCCAAGGCTAAGAAAACCGGAGGGATTGCTTTTCGTGGTGTATTTATCCCACCGCGATTTTCCTCCTCGGCGTTTTATGATCTCTGGTATTCTCCCTGTCAACGTAAAAGAGTTCTTCTATTCGCAGTGACTCATAGTAGTCGTCGTGAGTGCGGGGTTCTTGTCTATACAGTACCCAACCTAGAGGGCAGTTTGAACCTCATCCCCTCCACCATTATTTGGAGAGGGAATGAGGCTTGCTGGACAAAAGTAAGAGTGAGGTAGTTCGTCTTTTTTCATGGAGCCAGAATGTTGTACGTGTATGTTGGCTTGTCCAACCCGTGGCCCGAGATAAATTTAGCATCACTCGTAACCCTTCACCGAAAGAAAGTATTATTCCATCAAATCGAGATATCAGAAAGGGACTTGGGTACACTTTTGTAAATGAATTTTATCTGGAATTATCATGTTAGAAATATTTCAGTTGTTGGATTCTTCATAATTGAAATTACCTGATGAATACGTAGCTTTAAACGCTGGTTTTTTATTCGTCGCGTGATAATAAAGGGAAGAACTTTGCCTTTGTGACGTCAATGTGTGGGGAATGAAGTATTTTCAAGGACGTGGCCTTATTTTCCTTTCCTTCTCATCAGTGGAAAAGGAGGGGGGAATTAAACCTCGGGAGGGGGAGTTAGGTAGACTCAATTCTCCGCTTGGCTATCTTCGTTTTGGAAACTATCAAAGAAAGGCATGAGAACTTATTTTCGCCTTGTAAATATGATAATTACGAAATACTGAGTAGCTAGCTTCTTTAATGATCTTTCAGCATAAAGGAGCAGTTTTAGGCTTTTAAAAAAGGAAAAGAATTGAGACATTTTCAGAGCCGGAGAATTCACTTTGTAACTTGATATCGATTTTATTAGAGTTGCGTTTGCTTTTCTGTATTTACTCGTATTAAGCCTTTGCCCTTTTAAAGTTATGTATTATAAAAATTGCATCGCGGGAACGTGGCTAATAAACGTATTAAATCAAATCACGATGGGAAACATATTTTTTTTAACAGGATCGATTTCGATATCTCCCGATCGATGTGTATCGAAATACAGATCGAATTCGCTTCCCTCTCGCAGTCTACCTCAATAAAGCATTTTTGCACATGCAGTTGCGCTCCTCTATGATTTACTAACTCTTGAATCAAATTATGACGCAGATAAAAAAAGATGTACAAAAATTCTAGTTACGTGGCAAGGCATTTATAGCGCACGCAAAAAATTACAGTTCGCCGCGCTATCTCGTAGATTGCTTATATTTTTTTATCTCCGCTAGAATTTCCACCTCAATTGCGTAACGAGGTGCAATATTCCTCCCATTCATCCACGACTCGATTACTCCGCGATTTCTCTCTCGCGATGGGGCGCGGAGATCGAAAAAAAAGGAGGAGAGTCCCAAGAGTATTTCCGAAAGCGAAAGGATTAATGCGGACTATCTTCAGAACCCGTGTTGGGTTACCTCTTTTTCTCGTTCGGGCTCGGACCAAATGTTGGTGTTGGCAGTGTGGGGAGTGAGCGGCTGCTCAGAGAAGCGGCTTCTGCACGAGCCAAGAGCAGTTCGTTACGGTCGCACCACCCACGGCCACCCCCGTCACTGATTTAGGCGGCCTCGTTTCTATACTGGGATGACTTCGCTTCGGACGGTGGGCGAGTTTTGGAAGGATAGACCCATTGCGTAAAGTCGCGCGAAAAATATCGTTAAGGATGCTCGTCAGAAGTAAAGGGGCAGGTATTCGGTCGTATGAAAGTCGTCTTACTCTGCATAGCGATTTCTCTCTGCCTCTCGATTTGCGGAGGAAATTTAGCTGGGGACTCTTTTCCAGAATTTTTGCCTATTTTTTGAGAGTTCCTGCTACCGTGTTGATGAATGGAATGTTTTCCTTAATGTTTTGGACTGCATACGAAAAATGTATCTCATTTACTTTTGCTTGAGTATTGTTTATTGTTGTGCTAGAATGAAAGCTAATGAGGTATGAATGATGCTGAAACATGGCTTTTATTTTGATCACTCCTTATTGAATTCTGTGTATAGTGTCAATCATGTGCTCACTATGCTGTTCTAACGTGGAAATCAGGGAAAGCTAACTCCCATTGCCAAATGTCTAATTCGATATCCAGGGGTTACAATAGCTAATGGAAGGTTTGAGGTTCAGTCTTAAGGGTGAATACTTAACTGACTGAAGTGAATGAAGAAGAGAAGCTCCTCCCAAGAGAAATTCATAGAAAATATCTCAAGCAAATAGAAAGAAAATGAGATGGGTAAAGTCTGTAAATAGTCATTACCGTTTTTATAAATTTATTTCTGCGGTGCTTTTGTTCTTAATTTCGAAATTTTTAAATTTAGGGCAGTTTTCAACGAAAATATTTTTTAGCTTATCGAGAAAAATTTTTATCTCGGTTAAAGGGAAAAATGAGGTGAATAGGGTCCATAAGGTGGCGATAAATTATCAAGGCAAAAGTGGATACCCAAAATTTGACGCCTCTCATATATAGAAGAAAATTAGTTATGAACCGCTTTGTAACATTTTTGAATCAAGCAATATATAGTAAAAAGATTTTCCATTTTTTGTATCACCTTTATAATGTACCCTCACAAAGACAAATCTTTTTGAAGGGAACGCCGTTGCCCAAGGTGGTGTTCCGTGACGCAAGCCCTCTTCCGAAGCTATTTTTTCAATTTCCTCGCCACCTGTCACGTATAGAGACATAGGGATGCCCTGCCAGACGTCTTGTTTGTGTAACGTCAATATGAGTACGAATGCAACTGCCTCCACTCAGAGTGCCTGTCATTCAGTGTTTTCTGGAATATTTTTTCGCCGTTTTATATCTCCTTCTAGAAACAAAAAGGAAGGAAAAAACTCTTGGCGTTTCAGAATAGTGGTTCAGGGATCCAGATTTAGCCAGCGAATGCTAATCTTGAAATAAAACGTTGTAATTCATTTCTTAATTGCCGTCATCAAAGAGAGGAAAGGATGCTTGTCAATGGAAATAGCATTGGTATATCCAAATTAGTTATTCGATCTCAATCTTCGTTGCAGGAAGGGGAGATTTCTTTGTAAGTGGTTTTGACTGTTCGTCTGTCGGTTTTTGACTTAATTATCTGCCAGGTATTTAGGATTGCGTTATTTTTAAGCGAGCAAGTTATAATAAATAACGCAGTCGATAGTTGTATCGATTTTGTTGTGTTAGTTTAACCCTTAAGCGCGCAGTGGGATCTATACTTCCCACCCCCCTCTACCATACTCGTGGTATCGCATATCATCTTTTCTAATCCCGCGGGCAGGTCCAGCCAAGAGAGGTTTCCCCGGAGGCCTCTAGGCCCTGAGTTTGAGGGAGCCTCAATTTCCGAGAGTAACTTTTTCATTTTGCAAATGGCAAACAATATGTCTGTTAGAAAGTTCGTTACGTCCAGTATCTTTATTTATTAAAAATCGCATATAACGTATTCAGAGGAGGTAGAGAAGGGGTGACTTTCAGTTAGCAAAGTGTGTAGTGGCTTCGTTTGCCTATGGTGAAAGCGATCCCGTTGATTCCCGTTAGGGCCCTTCTGTTCGAAATGACCTCAGCTGTCGATGCACGTTTGAAAATTAACGTTTCTACAGAGAAAGGGCCAAGTAGGCATTTGCACCCGGGCCCACCTTGGTAGATGACAGGCCCTGCCGTCGAGGATCCGTCCAAAGGATTTAGTGCTGTCAACCTTTCTATTACAATTCAGTTCTCTTTAATAAGTCGAGAACTGGAAGATCGGTATGCTATGCTAAGAGTTATAACCGAATAATATAATCTGACTCTAACAAAGCTATTTTTCGTCTCAAATTTTACCGTAGCGGTACTATATTTTCGGCAGTAAAGGTATCCTGCTCAGTTTGCACAAAATTTCGTCTTCATTATAGGCTTTAATGCATGATAATGGTAAGATTTTTTTCTTTCAAGTATAATCGTGCGCAAATTTCTACTCGCACCCCTCCATCCTCGACCCTTCCGTCTTCCGCCATCATCGTATTACGTCCCGCCCGTGTAAGTGCTCTGGTTGAAGAACTCAGATGAAGTAGTACCGAAAGTCACCGAAAGCGAAGTTCAGATTTAAAGTCGCTCAGTGTTGCAATGCGTGTTATTCTTGGAACGGTGTAAATATTTCCGTTTTCCGAATCTTGTGGGAAAAAGGAAGGGTTGGAGTTTTTGGGACAGCATCGAAAATTGTCCGTGTGATATCTTGGCGCCTCCGATTTGATGGCTTTGAAGTCACGAACGAAATTCCTGCTGCACGCTCTTTCCCTTGCCCTCGGGTCGTAAGGCAATTACTCGGGATTCCAGTTTTATCGGGAACCGTGTCACGGCTTTCAGCCCATAATAGTAGCGTTATCCCTTTACATTTACTATTTGCCGCGAGATTACGCTGGTCAAGTGGCTAGTTCCTATGATCGAAACGCGAGGAAATCGTGTTTCTTAGCGAAACGTTTTAGAGTTTAATGAATAAAGATCAGCGAAATGGTTAATCACCTCGGCTGTCATATGACTAAGGAGAGTGTAGGACGGTTTTAATTTTGGCTTTTTCGAGTTCTTCGTTGCACTCTTGCGTTAGCGACCGCATCTTCAGGAATTGAGCAAAACGTCAGCAGTCAGACTTCTCCGTTTGATCGGCTTTTCCTTCGGTAAACCTTCGGACAAGAGTAACCCCCGTTTGAATGCTGTAGTCACTCCTTCGCCACGCGCTGCCTCGCCTCAACCCACGTGTCTTAGTGCGTCAGAGGAAAGCATATGAGGAGAGAAAGGGGTGATAAGGATGGTGTAGTGCGAGTAGATCTCTAAGCGAAACTAGAGCACAACTTGCCAGGAATAAGGAAGACAGCGAGCTAGGTTCGCGCTCAATCTTTTGCTCGGGACGTTCCCAGAAGGATCGTTTCTTATGAAGCGTTTAAAAATGTACGGGAGATAATAATCAGGGTCATGAAATTTTCATTGCATGAGTTTATAGTTAAGATATATTTCCTTAACTAATTTCACTCCGGAATTTCGTTAATGTCTATTAACAAGGCATCACAGACTTGTCATTCGTGTAAAATTTATCACTTACTGTAGCATGGTATGATAGTAATGAAAGGGAATATGAGAATAAATATGAATAAAACCTGAAAATTTTCCAAGGAGAAACATAAGCGAAAAATATTGACATGACTTTGACTCAAAACCAGGTCTCCCTTGGTTTTTTAAGGCTCAACTATATATAATACAGGCAAAGTTACTTCCTTGTACTTATTCCATAAAGCTTTGTTTCCTGCACCATTTCAACAAGTATCTTATGGAGGACCCAAAATTCCTATTCTTATTGTTTTTTTCCTAGTTTCTCTTCCTCCTCCAGCTTATGATCCCAAAGAATGTATTTTTGATATAAATTTCCACCCTCTTTATTTGACAAATGCCATTGGCTGATTGACCTTTCCTATTGCATGTTTTGTCATTATCATTCCTATTTGTATCACCTTAAAAGTTCCCTTCCTTTCCCTCCTTCTTATTCAACATTTCTTTTTTCTCACTTTATAATCTTCCAGCCCCCTCTCCTTTTCACTCTCATCTGCTTATTTCCTACCAACTTCATCGTCATTCTCCCTTTTGCTTTCAATGTAGCTCTTTGTTTTCCTTGTTTCTAGTGATACCCCTTTTCTCAGAGTCTTATGTACCCTTCCTTGCTGTAATATTCTCCATCTTTTCCTTCCCCATCCCATCATTAATTATCCCATTCCCTTTTAATATTTCAGAAACATCTGCATATTTTCTGTCGGCTAATTTATTTTGACCCATTTTCTTTAATCCCATTTTTTAATCACCCTCAACTATTCATCATCTATTAATCATATTATTCCTTCATCAAGTACCTTAATTAACTTAAGAGGATTCTGCTTTGTTTCAATTGCTGCATAGTCATTAAGTGCAGCAAGTAATGTCTCTGGCATTCCTGTCATTATCTTCATACTCAATGGCTGAATATTAAAGTGTGATTTTCTCCCTCATTTGTATTTTTATGAATTTGCATAGCAGTGGTGAAGTTATTTCATTAATGTATTTTTTGTCAGAATTTTTATTAAAATGCCTACAAATAACATTGGCTAAATTGAAAGATACCCTTTTCTCTGTCACATATGCAATTTTTCCAAATATATCAACTTTTGAAGTATCATTTGGGGAAAGAAAAATGTATAGAAGTGAAATATATAATTATTTATAAAAAATTAATTTATATGTATATTAATGAATTTCTGACTGAAAATGTATGTTTTTTAAAAGTACTAGGTGGATCTTTCTTTGCCCATTACTATGCATATCCTGTTCTTGGAGTAATTACTAAGTATTTGTTCTCTTCTTGCAGGTACTTGCACTCTTTGAGGAGCATGACAACTCAATCACAGCCTTTGTTGAGCCCTTGGTCATCTTGCTTATCCTCATTGCCAATGCCATTGTAGGAGTGTGGCAGGTTTGTATTTCTCATTTTACAAATTTGTAAAATTTCATCATATAAGTCATTTTATATCTTATGCTAAATGTGAGCTATTTGTTTCTTTATTTGATTTCATTGAGTTAAGAGTAAGGTAATAAATCTGCATCTCTTAAGATTATTAACAAAATATTGAGTACTTCATATTCTACTCTTTGCATCCTGCTCAAAAAATTGAATTTTCTCCTGGAAAATCCAAGTCCCATTATTCATCAAATATAATCATTACATGAGTACTATGTTTTCTTTATTCTTTGTATGTGTTGCACCTTATGGTGTATTAAAATCTCTCCTGTTATATTTTGTGTAAGTACTAAATTCTTGCTCCATTTTCCCCACAGGAGCGTAATGCTGAATCTGCCATTGAAGCTTTAAAAGAATATGAGCCTGAAATGGGTAAAGTAGTAAGAGGGGACAAATCTGGTGTGCAGAAAGTGCGTGCCAAGGAGATTGTTCCTGGTGACATGGTTGAGGTGTCAGGTGAGAAAATAAATATGTCACTCAGTCTTGCTTACATATGTATTTTAATATCAGTTTTGACTGTTTACCTTCTGAAAACCAACTCCCCTTTTTCATCATCCAGGAACATGTTTGTCTTAATTTTCCTCACCATTTTCCTAACATTAATCGTTTAGATCACATATTTCAGCTATTCATTTCCAAGTATTTTATCAATTATTAGTTCAGTCAAAACCCTCTTTCCTCAACATTCTCCAATACTTCTTCCTCTCATCCTTCAAACTCATTTTCTCGTTTTAGGTAAAAGATGTGCTGTAATTCTTTTGGTCAAATCTGGTCAAATAATTTTTGCGTAAACCCTTAGCATCAATACAATCAAGCCTTGTAAAAGCCTCTTTGCTACCAATATCAATTTCTTAATTGCATTTCCTGACTTTAAAAATGATGGTACCTAAGACTGAGAATCTTTCTTATTGTAAATTTTACTATCTTGAAAATCTTACATGTCCTAAAGAATCTCCTAAATGTGTTGCCTTAGTATGTACCAAAAGGTATATAAATGGCAAAGTAATTTTTTGTTCACTGTTTTTGAGGAAAAAATATAATTAATTGAAAATATTATATCAATTTATTATATTGAAAATTATTACTGTATGAATCTAGCAAATATTGAGGGTTTTCCTGGAAGAAATCTTTGCTGTGATAAGTTTTACTCTGCTGGTTTCTGTGATTTTTTATCATAACTAATTTTTGTTATAATTTAGTGCTCCAGATGGTATTAATTGCTTTCTCCCCCAAATAGTGGGTGACAAAATCCCTGCTGACATCCGACTCATCAAGATCTTCTCCACCACGCTACGTATTGATCAGTCTATCCTGACTGGTGAATCCGTTTCCGTGATCAAGCACACTGATGCTATCCCTGACCCAAGGGCTGTCAACCAGGACAAGAAGAACATTCTCTTCTCTGGTACCAATGTGGCTGCTGGCAAGGCACGTGGTATTGTCATTGGAACTGGCCTGAACACCGCTATTGGTATGTAAAAAAAATTCCTGTTTACCAATTTTAGCACCCAGTTTTTATAGCACTCTGGTGCTCTGATAAAAGTTATGAAAATGTACATGGACAAATTTAACAAGATGTTTAAGTTTTTTATAAACTGTGTTAACTGTAAAGTTTATTAATATTTAAGCAATGGAATATCTTACTAACTAAAATTTTGATATATTTAGTTACCTTTTTTATGTTTTTAAAAATCTATCTCGATGCATCATGTACATTTTAATGTGGTTCAAATGCACCATATGATTTATGTACACATGAATCAAAATTATCCAAATTTTTGTTTTTTATGTCATAAGTAACCATAGTACTGCAATGAATTTTATTTTCCTTGAATAATATTCATGAACCTCCATTCCCAGATTATCTTTAATCTGAAAGAACATTGTGGTTTTTTTGTTTGTTGTATGTTTGTTTTTATTTGAAATTTTAATTTCCTTACTTGAAATCATTACAGGTAAGATCCGAACTGAAATGTCTGAGACTGAAGAAATCAAGACCCCCCTGCAACAGAAGTTGGATGAATTTGGTGAGCAACTGTCCAAAGTTATCTCTCTCATCTGTGTTGCTGTCTGGGCCATCAACATTGGCCACTTCAATGACCCAGCCCATGGTGGTTCCTGGATTAAGGTTAGCAAAACTTTATATTTATGCATTGTTTTGAAAAATTTAAGATTTCATTCTTCCTAATAAAAATATTGTTGTCAGCAAGCTGCTGCAATTTCTTCCCCCATTTTCTCATTTCTATTTGTCAGAAATGTTTCAAGACTTGAACATATCATCCCAAAAGCGAGAAAGATCAGAGAAATAGATGTCAGAACAAATAGATTCAAGAACTCATTTTTTCCGCGAACGATACACGAAAATAATCGATTAAGGAAATAGAGTCATGGTGCATGCACCCCCTGCCACACGCCGAAAGGCGGCTTGCAGGGTACAAACATAGACATAGACAAAAGTCATGCAGGTATTACCATTGTATGATATGTGTTATGAACTTCTATTGGCTATAAAATCTCTAAGCATAGCAAGAAATCTTTGGGAAGTGAATAACTGTTGTAAGAGCATAATTATAACTGTTGTTATATGAATAATGGTTTTATATTGTAAATTTCTGATATTCATTCATGAGCTAAAATCTTGTCATCAATATTTGTCACTTCTGCAGAATGGTTTTGCCTGTGTATCTTTTCTTAAGTGTTCCAAGCCTAAATTATCCCATAATTTTATATGGATATGTATCTTTTTCTTTCCTATAGGGTGCTGTATACTACTTTAAGATTGCTGTAGCTCTTGCTGTGGCTGCCATTCCTGAAGGTTTGCCTGCTGTGATCACAACTTGCTTGGCTTTGGGTACCAGGCGTATGGCCAAGAAGAATGCTATTGTCCGTTCTCTTCCATCTGTTGAGACTCTTGGTTGCACCTCAGTCATCTGCTCTGATAAGACTGGCACACTGACCACCAACCAGATGTCTGTCAGCCGGTATGCACTTATTTTTATCTTTGGCTCATTCTCTTGCGAAACGTCATCCTTAAGTTCCCTCCTTAGCAGTTAAAGAGAAAAAGAAAGATTGACTCCTCAAAAAAAATGTGATGCCGATTTAAAAGTTTTATTTTTGAAGTATCTTATGCCCATTCATATGTGACCACTAAATTAAGTTTATCTCTGAATATATTTAAGATAGTTTAATTGTGAGTGTACTTAGTTGCATAAGTAATGTAGAAATAGTTACATATTACCTCAATGAGCCATGTATTTTGAACTTCTCAGTGTGAATAAAATATATGTTGGAATGAGGTAACTGAAAGCATAGGCAAAGTATTTGTTCTTTCCAATTTTGTGGATGTTCTGTTAGTATTAAGGATTTTTTCTGTTTAATCATCTGCTTCTAAATAATTTATTCTTAAAATATACCTTTAGTGGGTCCCATGAAAGGAAAAATAGTGGCATTTCTCATAATTTGACCTTATTATTTATCTTTGATTCCCAAATCTGGATATTTATGAATTATTTCTTAATATAATTATATGGATGCATATTTATGCTGAAACATACTCTAAAGCGAAATAACCATCATCCATCATAGCTTTAAACCACAGTGGTGCATTAAGTAATCATGTGTTAAAATTCTTGTGTTACACTGTTGTGTATATTAAAAAATAGGTTTGTTTGTATCATTGACTATGAAAATGTTCATTTTAATCTGTATTTGATCTGTTCTGATGAACCTCCTTTCATTTTGTAGAATGTTCATTTTCGAGAAGATTGAAGGCAATGACAGCTCCTTCCACGAGTTCGAGATCACTGGATCCACATATGAGCCTATTGGTGATGTTTACCTGAAGGGAGCCAAGGTTAAGAGTGGTGACTTTGAGACTCTTCACGAGCTGGGAACAATCTGCATCATGTGCAATGACTCCGCCATTGATTTCAATGAGGTAAAGTTGCTAGCTCTTCTTTCTTGTAAAATTAAAGTATTCGAATATAAAAAAAGCATGAAGTAGTTTCTAGGGGGAATGTTGTTTTTCCTCATATTTCTTTTAATCATGCATAATTTTGGCATCAGTGATCATTTTCATAGTCTCAGTTTTTGATTTGATAAATGATATATTAATTATTTGATGAATCTTTGAAATGTTCCTCTTGTGGAATAACGTCTATTCTCTGACATACTTTTGTCTATTTGTGGAAACAGTTCAAGAATGCCTTTGAGAAGGTCGGTGAGGCCACTGAAACTGCCCTTATTGTCTTAGCTGAGAAGATGAATCCATTCAGTGTTAGCAAGGTTGGATTGGACAGGCGCAGTGCTGCTATTGTTGTCAGACAGGACATTGAGACCAAGTGGAAGAAGGTAAGATTCTACTTATGTTGGAAGCCTTAAAGCAATTCTCATATTTAGGCTATATAATATCTCACCTTAATAATATAAAAAGTTATTTGTGTTACATATTTGTTTGCTGTTATCTTAAAGGGATCATTTGATTGAGGGAATCACATTGATTTTCATTGAAATATACATTGTTACTGTTGTTTGTTTACAAATTATCAATCTTAAAAACTTAACCATCTTTATTGGATCTCAGTAAATTTTTCATCTCATATTTGGTACTTGATGAAAACATTTCAAAATCTCTTTCTTCACATTAATCTAGTAATTGCAGAATTAAAAGCCTGTCAAGGAAAACTTGGTATATCTGCCATCAAATGAAAGTGGCTTTTATAAGAAATGTTCGTTACTATGTTTCATTTGTCTTCATAGGAATTCACCCTGGAGTTCTCCCGAGATCGTAAATCCATGTCTTCATACTGCGTACCCCTTAAGGCTTCCCGTCTTGGTAATGGACCTAAGCTCTTCGTCAAGGGTGCACCTGAAGGTGTCCTGGAGCGCTGCACTCATGCCCGTGTTGGAGCTTCCAAGGTTTGTCATTATAGAGCCATAATTCTCTATTTTAACTATCAAACTATTTTCATTAATGGTAAGCCTTTTGTATTAAATCATTATTAAAATATTTTCAGTTTATTGCTTAAAAAGTATAAAATTCTGGAACATGTAACTTGATGAAATGAGCTTCTATGTAAGAAATGGACCAGATACAGGGAAATGAATTTGACTTTGTTAGTGGTTCCATCTTTACAAAAATCATGTTTGTGGTAAAATTATTCCATATTTTGCCACCTACTTGAAGATAACTCTTATCACTCTATAAGTCATGATATATTCTCTACTTGGCATATTGGGTGGATTTGAATTTCATACTATGCTTAATCAATATACATGACAATATTGAAGTATTATCGAATTGACATTGAAATGATTATCTAAAATGTTCTAATTTTTATGGAAAAGATTTATATGTTCTTAGATTAAATGAGTTACTTTTTTATTTCATGCTATTATTGGTACATTTTTTGTTGAAATTTTTTCTTTGTTAGCAATTCAATCTGACTTTATCATGACTATCCCCGCTAATTTTCTTATCATTTTTGTAGGAATGTAACTAATATGTATGATTTATCTTTCCAGGTTCCTCTTACTGCTGCCCTAAAGAACAGGATCCTTGATTTGACCAGGCAATATGGTACTGGACGTGACACATTGCGTTGCTTGGCTCTTGCCACCGCTGACAACCCAATGAAGCCCGACGACATGGACCTTGGCGATTCTACCAAATTCTACACTTATGAGGTTTATTTTTTTTATTTCAAACATAGAATTTTGTACCTTACCTTTATTAAGTTGCATATCAAATTACCAAGCTTAAATTTATGGAGAGTCAAACGCAGTGCTGTATATAATATCTGTATAAATTTCCAGATTTGAAAAATATTTATATATCTAGTGATAGATAAGTAGGAAAATCTCTCTTAGAGTTTAGCGTGGGTAATCAAGTTAGTAAAAAAAAATTTGAAGCTCAGTGTTGTAGAACAGGTACATTAATGAGTATTCTGAAGTATTTAATGTATCTTTTCTTTCTATCTCTTAGGTCAATCTTACCTTTGTTGGTGTTGTGGGTATGTTGGACCCCCCTCGTAAGGAAGTCTTTGACTCAATTGTCAGGTGCCGTGCTGCTGGTATCCGTGTCATTGTCATCACTGGTGACAACAAGGTTGGTAAACACAGGTTTTCTAAGTCGCACTAAATCTCTTTTGCTTAAAAGCAATTAAATGTGATTTTTCAATACAACTCATATTAAGTGAATCATTTCTTAAACTTTTTGTGGTGTTCGTTATCAACTGACCATGATGTGAATTAGAAGTAATATTTTGTTGGTTCTTGGTTAAATGTTTTTAGAAGCCTCAATGATTGACTTGGTTATATTTAATGGCAATCCTTGGAAACTATTTTCATAGTCTACTGCTGAAGCTATCTGCAGACGTATTGGAGTCTTTACTGAGGAGGAGGACACAACTGGCAAGTCATACTCTGGACGTGAATTTGATGATCTCCCAGCCAGTGAACAGAGGGCAGCTTGCGGAAGGGCTCGGCTATTCTCCCGTGTGGAACCTGCTCACAAGTCCAAGATTGTTGAGTACTTGCAGTCTATGAATGAGATCTCTGCTATGGTAAGAATCATAAAAGGAGCAAGTGAAATATCTTCTCTCAATAGAATTTTGCTAAGGTGACAGAGTAGGGCATTAAGATCCCCTGCCAAAACTTGTCACAAGTTGATAACATTTCTGCCATTCATGGCATCTTTTCAGTTGAATTTTTATATCGTCTATCTAAAAGGCATTAATTATACTTATTTTGCTTTTATACATTTATGCATCTATACTTGTAATTAGTGCTTATGAACTTGTTGGAATTTTATTTGCCATATAAAATTAGATTTTAATTAAACCAGGAGATAATATGTTTGAGTAACATTCATATTTACCTGTATTCTACTGATGGAAAGTTGATAATTCTCTCATATTTGGTCATAATTTAAAAAAATTCAATGTTTCACATGGAGTATTTTAAGCCAATTTGTTTATGTCTGTCTATTATTTGTGTAGCTCCATACTGAAATTGCCTTTAGAAAACTAACGTGGATGGTTTTTAATCTTCATTATCATCTATAATTTTGCTATTCTCACATCTGCTACCTAAGCTTTTACAGATTACTTCATTTCATTATTCTGTTACCCTAACAGACTGGTGATGGTGTGAATGACGCCCCTGCCTTGAAGAAGGCTGAAATTGGTATTGCCATGGGTTCTGGCACTGCTGTCGCCAAGTCTGCATCTGAGATGGTGTTGGCTGATGATAACTTCTCCTCCATTGTGGCAGCTGTTGAGGAAGGCCGTGCTATTTACAACAACATGAAGCAGTTTATCCGTTATCTCATTTCTTCAAACATTGGTGAGGTCGTAAGGTGAGTTATCCCAGCTTGATCATAAATTAATCCAATGCATGGTTCAATTATTTACATCTCTTTATATGAATGACAATTATAACTTTTAACTGGATCAAATTATCTTCCATTATTTCTGTTTTCTCTGATGTGGCAGTTAGCAATAGAATTTGAGAGAATTATTGTCAGGCTGGCTGACATTAAAGGATAAAGATGTAATTTGTTTGTTTTATGGTAAATATGTGAAGTCATCCTAAGTTTAGTTGTCTTGTTGAATGAGTTAATTCTATATCATCATGCTATTTTCTTGTAGTATCTTCTTGACTGCTGCCCTTGGTCTTCCTGAGGCTTTGATCCCTGTCCAGCTCTTGTGGGTCAACCTTGTAACTGATGGTCTGCCAGCCACTGCCTTGGGTTTCAATCCTCCTGACTTGGACATCATGGACAAGGTTTGTTGAGAATGAATTTTTACATCCTCTTGACACATGATGTGTTAATGAATTTGTGATCGCATTTTGGCAGAGATTAAAAACAATCTTTTCTTCTTTTGTACAGCCTCCCCGAAAGAGTGACGAGTCCTTGATCTCTGGCTGGCTGTTCTTCCGTTACATGGCCATTGGTGGATATGTAGGTGCTGCCACTGTTGGAGCTGCCACTTGGTGGTTCATGTACTGCCCAGATGGACCTCAACTCACTTACTGGCAGCTTGTAAGTGGTGCTTTCTTATAAAACCATCTTGATGCTTTCTCACTGTGTGAAAGACATGTTGAATTTTGCAATTCTAATTGGTTTTCTTATTTGCTCTTTCAGACCCATCACTTGTCTTGCATTGGTGGAGGAGAGGAATTCAAGGGTATTGATTGCACCATCTTCAATGATCCACACCCAATGACCATGGCTCTCTCAGTACTTGTAACCATTGAGATGTTGAACGCCATGAACAGGTATAGTTGTCCACTTGGTTTTTGTTCTAGAGGTATTCTTGTGTGTTCACAAATTATTTTACTTATATTTCACAAATTATTTTACAAATTACACTTATTATTAGCAAATTATTTGGGATTTTTTTGATAGAAATTTGATTTAACCAACTTTAAGAGTGTTCTTGTGCTTGTGCTGAGTAATTTTAAACATTTTAAGAGAATTATTTTTTTCCTTTGTTCAGCTTATCTGAGAACCAGTCACTCATTGCCATGCCACCCTGGTGCAATATGTGGTTGGTGGCTTCCATGGCCTTGTCTTTCACCCTTCACTTCGTCATCTTGCACGTTGAGATTCTTTCAGTAAGTACATTTGGTAAAATATCTTCCTTGAAGAATCTGATTCTTCTCTATTTTATAAGAAACTGTGGTATGATATTCTTTTAGATAAAATTTAAAAATTGAAGTTCAAATTTGCTTCATGTATGAATTTTGTGAGTATTGAAAATTAAAAGATGCATAGAGGTTTTAGTAGAAGATTTCATGTTTTAAATTGTTTAAGATTAATTTTCCTTCATAATTAATAAACTCTGTATAATTTTATACTACATCCATGTTTGGCATCATTCAAGTTTGAAATACATAGTCTTAGCATCCAAACTAAGTGGGGTTTTATTTTTAAATTTTTTCTCTCTGATTAGTGTATCTGCTCATTTTTTATTTGTGTAACTAAGAAAGAGTTTTTGATATCACTACATCTGTAGCCTAAAACCTTTCCGATATCAATTATAGCAATGAAGTACTTATTTCATATCTTCAGTTTTAACCCCAAAGTAAGAAAATGTTATCACTATCACATTAATCATGGATTCTGTTTCTTTTGTCATGTATAATAATGACTATCAAGATTAATCATTAGTAAAATATAAGGCTTTAATTAATTTTATAAATTTCTCCTTATTTCACAGACTGTATTCCAAGTGACTCCCCTAGGCATGGATGAATGGATCACGGTGATGAAGTTCTCCATCCCAGTTGTCCTTTTGGATGAAACATTGAAATTCGTTGCCAGGAAGATCACTGATGGTGAGAGCCCCTTCCAAACCGTGCATTGGATTTTCGTGATGTGGGGTGTTTTCTTTGTGATCATCATTTATGGCCCAATATAGGGAGTTAAAGTAGTGAGGGGAGAGGTGGAGGGGAACGGTTGTTCTCTAGCAACAGCCGCAAAACCCTAATCGGTGACGGAAGGCCAAAGATCCGTCTCTACAACCACTCCCGTGCTAGGCACCCTCTGTTTTTTTGAGCTGTGACATAATCATAGGGTGTGCCCTGGTGGTACACTTGTGAACCTCTGGGCCAGCCTGCCGGGAAAGTGGTATCTCGCTGAGCCATGGGTTTGGATGAAATGCAAGGGATATCAGAAGGGATGTCATTTTTAAGGGTCATGCCATTTACACTCCATACACATCAGTTGGTCACTTTGGCCACAAAAAAAGACAAGCACACTTCCACTGATTTCTACAATGTTCCCTTGGAAGAGAATCTGTTGATCCTCTTATTGCTAACCTTTAAATTTAAAAAAATATCCAAGAAGTTTTATGAACTAATAGCACATTTTGAGTGAACCCTTGCATCGAGGCTGCAGAATACTTGTCCATTCTTCCTTTTTTATTTTGGTTTTGAAGCAGTGTGTATCTCAGAAGAAAGCAATAACATCATGTCTGTAGACATACCAGATCTTTCTTGACTTCCCTTTGGCATGAAGTGTGTGCGTGTTGGTTTTTTTGCATTTTGTATGGGTGGTTTACATTAATACAGTTTCTTGACTTCCTTCCCTTCATCCAGTCTCATCATGTTCCTGACTTTTTCCCTATCCCTCAATTTCCTTAGTGTACTTAGACACTAGCTGTCATCACTCATTTAGGATAATTGTTCGATTCATTGAAACAAAACACCATTTGATAAATTTTGAGTATCAGACAATACAAAGTGCCAAGCTGTACATCTGCTTGGCAGCCTTTTTTATTGTTAAACTTTTTATGTATTTCGGTACAATACTAGACAGGGACAATGAGGTTTAAACATTTGTTAGTTCTTGTATAAAAAAATATCAATCCTAATGCAGTCTTTCAGATTAACTTCAGCCTTTGTACATGTTACCTCTCTTTTCTTTACAAGAGTTTTTCTTTCTTTCTGTTGCTTTTTGTTAAACAGAATTAACCTAAAAGTTTATTGAAAATATGCAGCTGTAAATAAAAGCTTGCAGATGCTGCTATTTAGTTTACTTAGAGCGCTTTTTGTAAAGGAGACATCTAGCTTTGAGCAAGTGTTACTCTTTCTAGAAAAATAATTCTTTTTTCATTCTCTTGTTTTCCTGTTTCTGGATGTGCACACAAATTTCATACGTGTGAGAAGTGATTGAGTATTTATTTCATCGATTCCTGAGTTTCACTTTTAGGCACTTTTCTAGATGATCCATGTTTTTGTTTCTTTCATCTCAAGCCAGACTTCAGTCCATCTCTAAAAAAGTTGTTTTCCCTTCCCATTGTTGATTTTGTAGATCTGCATCTTAATGAGATGCAAAGTTCGTTGAATCAAGGATGATTGAATTGTTAATGGACATAGATACGATAATTGAATTATGTCCAAAGTCTTATAGAAAATGATTGATACAGCATGTTTGATAACTTTTGCTGGTTAATTCTACAGAGTTTTTCACAAGAATTGTATTCATAAAATCATTTTGCTTCTTATCAATGTTTTGAAGGTTGCTCTATACTCTCGGAAAAAAATGTGACCTTAATTGTCAACTACTTGTATTTTATTCGGACAATTGGCTGCCAATGCAGAGCATGCTCAGATATTATTGGTGCAGTGCATTGCAGTGAAAGTAGGGATGCAAGGAAAAGCGATAAAAATTGAATAGGCCCTTTCTAAAAATGGTGTAAAATTTGAATGTTGGATTTTATATATAGTATTAGATGACTGCTTTCGCATTTTCTTTCTGAGTTAGTTTTCTTTTCCAATTTCATCAAAAGGCTTCCTTACCTCCATCCTTTAACCAGTGCATGCATACCTTGTTGTGTTGATAATAAATTACAAAGGCCTATGTGAAGGAGTGCTGTTGTTAGCCATTGTGTGTACGCAAGAGAGAAAGAGCTAACCTTGAGGAGATTACAGACTGAATGAGCTGGTGGTTGAATTTTTTTGGCTCTGATCATCACTCAGGTGTGTGTATGTGTGTGCTGTTAAATAAAGTTTGATAAATTTTTTTGGATCTGAAAAAAATGAAAACTTGAGTGGCAGGGCCAGAGTGCTTCAATGTCTCGTTCTGGGACATATATTTTTTATGGAAATGCGTCAAGTTGTCAATGCTGCCAACTATTCTGTCTGGAGTTGAGGAAAGTCTTATGAAATATTTACATGAAACATGGCTTGTATCGCTATTCCTTACTTGGGAGTTTTTAGGTGGGAGCTTTGTAAATTAGGACCTGTTACATGAAGATTTTTAATTATATAATTATCACTCCAGTTTTTTTGCTTCTCAACTACTGACATGCCAGTGAACTTAGTGAAGTTGTGAGTAGCAAGAGAAGTTGAAGGGACGTCTTCAGTTAAAATTAACTGTGAATGAAACCATCAAAAACCCATTAATTAATATATAATGCTATTTAAATTAAAAAAGTTGTTGCCCTTTAAAACAAAAATACTTGAGGTGTAGCAATGTTGCAGTGAATAAGGACATATAATTTTTGTAAGTATATATGGTTGGTTCATTTTTCGTGTGAATGTGTTTTTGTTATTAAAGTGCTGTTTTCATGGCACTCAGTTGCAAAACAGCTGTGCAAGTATTAACCATCCCCACAGTGATTTTTGATGCATTTTTGTAATTATTAAAAAGTATTAGACAATGAAATTAAACAATGTATTGTTGGAAAAGAATCATGATTTCTGGAAGAGTCTTTTAATAGATTGTTCAGTGATCTTCCAATTACATCTAATTTGGAAATTTAAAAAGGGCTATGAAAGCATCCTAAGTAGATCACTATAAGTGACAATAGTGGGGCTTCCACTTTTAATAATACAATAGATAATATCCACATCAGAATCCTCAATGTACCTGGATGTACATTATCAATTTTTTTGCCAGGCGTAAGCATTTTAATTTTTATCAGATTCATCCTCAAAATTCTGATTATCATGTATATATTGTAATGTGGATCTTGTTATAAATTGACTTGTGTTACTAATAAAATTGAACATTTTAAAAATCCATTTTTGCCTGCCTAACTAACACCACTATTACATGAAAGCACTTTTGAATAAGAGTCTGCACACCCCAGTTACCCCAGATAAACATGAGTGGAAATATTTTGTAATTGTTTTTATGGTATGCACCATGAAGAATGGAATTCCCTCCTGACTAAAGATAACATACCTAAGTGATGTTGTGTTGTTTAAAAATAAAAGAAGAAAGCTGAACTGTTACCCCAGAGTGAAAAACACCACTTAATGCTCCATATCATGTCACACCTGAATGAATTTTGTTTTACCACCTCAAGAACGAAATAGAAAACCATTAGTTAAACAGAATGGTTTTGTTTCTTTTTTATGGTACTTGTTTTCATTTCAATGCATGAATTTTTGAAGATAACTCATGGAATTCGAATTATTCCCATTGGTTTACCACCCTGTGACGTTTGGATAAGATTTTTTGAAAGTGCCAGCATCTTTAACCATCTCTCTTTGGAGTGATTTTCTCCTCCCTGGACCTATTTTCTTTTGTACCTGCTACTTGCCTGCAAGACCCACTACCCCAGCTTGCCGTTAGATCCCATCTAACTCCTCAGTGGTGCCATCAACAAAAACATCGACCGTTACCATCTAGTCAGGTGAGCAAAAAAAATGTAGTAATCAAAAAGAAAGAAGGGTTTGGATTTGGCTTGCCGAGTAGATATTCAACACCATAGTGCTCTATGTTAAGTAGTTATTTTAATTACTTGGTAGGTGTTGTTTTGAGTCTTCTTATTGGTGGTTATCTATGCTTTTATTTCTGCTAAAGCTGTACTTTTTACAAGCTGCGAGAAATTTGAGCTATCATTTTTCAAAAAGTTAGAGTTAGTTTATCAATTTTTGCATTGAATTGCTTCATATTGATGGAATTTTGATAATTATTGTTCAAACTATTTTTTAAATTCTCTTTGAAATCATTATCTTCTCTGAAATTATTATCTTTGCCTTGCAATTACAAATTACTTTTCGGGCTACATTTGCTCTACATTAAATTATCAGTAAGCAGGTATTTAGATACCTAATTCTAGTACACTCAATGTTATTTTGCTTGAATCTGTGGATTTTTGCATGTATTTTAAATCCATTTGTACCTTAAAACCTTATATGTTTGTACATACATATTTTATACTCAGCGATGACAAACAACACCCTCATTTTTATATCAATGTCTCTCCTTAATTCAGTGGCTCCAAGAGATTAACTAATGGAAGTTTTACAGTACCCTCCACATCTGCTGTACCCATTTTGGATAAGTGTGTGAGTAAAGGAAAAAATATAATGTTTTGCCTGGTTCAAGCTCAGTGAGTGGAGGAAATGGCTGCTTAGTAGAGTGTGTGCCTTATAAAGCAACATTTATGTTTCATTAGGTTATTTATTTTGTTGCTGTATATATTTCATTGCTTGATGCTTTTTGTCTCTGATAATTTTATGACTATTCAATCTCCACCTATTTGGTTTTAGACACTAAGAGGCAAAATAGAATTTATAAACTCAATTTTTATCTATCACGTTAATTGAATCAGTGGAGATTGAGGTAATCTTTATATAAAATTTATCACTCGCAAAAAGCATCATAGTTTCTAATTATTATTTCTCTAATTTATTTTTCTTTTAGATAATGCAGAAAATCTCTCACGCTGTAAATTCTCTTTCTTCTAGATTGTAATTCATGCCAATCTTTTGCAACAGATTGCCATTAATACTTTCATGCTGTAAGCTTAGAGCAAAGCATTTGGTACTGCTTATTTTTATTTCAAGCTGTAAAATGGAATTGGTTATATTTTAATCTTCTGCTATTCTCTTTAGAGCTGCTTAAATCATTCTCTTTTATCTGTCATAGCATCATATAAATTTGAAAGAAAAACTTTGTAAGTTCCACACAGATTTTAATTGGCAACCAGTTTCATAAGTCTCCTTACATCATCCGGCAATGATTGCCTGATGATGTAAGGAGACTTGCCATTGCCTGATGATTTGCATTGCCATTGCCTGATGATGTAAGGAGGCTTATGAAACCGGTTGCCAATTAAAATCTGTGTGGAACTTACAAAGTTTTTCTTTCAACTATGGCTTTCCACAAAGTCACGCCTTCCAATATTGATTTCATCATATAAATTATCAATAAAGTTATTTTTAGCTTTCTTGGTAATTTTGTTAAGATAAATATAAGAACATTCACTGACCTTTAAAGATTTGTATAGGTTGTTATCTCAATTTTTTTAACAATCTTTTCTATTGATGGTAATGATGCTGTTTCCGATGATGTGATGATTTTTTAAATTTTGTTTTTTGCTAAAATTTCTTCATCTTGCATATTCATTTGGAAAGCATGTACTCTATCTTTTTATTGAGTTCTATTGAAATTCATCAAATTTTTTAAATAGAACAAGGAGTATCCGTAGTAATTAATGTAGAAAATTTGCTGTAGTATTCTTTCTTAACACTGCATCTGTTAATTTACACAATTTTTTTCTTATTGCTTTTTTATCTTAGAAATTCAATGCTACTCTACTCTCTGTAAATAATATTGAATTATTCTGTTTTCATTTTTTTATTTTTTCAGTCTATGATTTTGCTATTGGTACCACTGGTTGGAACCTTTTTTCTTTGATCTCAACCCAGCAAAATCATAAATTGCTTAAACTCGCGATTGAAATGTTACCGATTTCAGTCATGATAAAAGTATAATATTAGTTTGATTTTGGAAATCATAAGTCATCCCCTTAAACATTTCAAAAGACATCAAATATCTTCATTACATTTGCATTTTTCATCATTATTTATTCTCCAGTTACCTCATATTTCATTTTGTGTATATTTAATCTTTCATCTTGTATACTTTGTTGACTCATTTATTTTTTTCTTCAGTGCCGCAACCAGTTCATACAAGGCTTTGAACAGCTACCTTGATGTGAGCCCATAGGCGTTATGCCAATCAGGGCCAGTGAGGACTCTTTGAGACAACAAAAATGCAAGGACAAGAACCAATCAAAATTTCTCAATGTTGAAAGCACAAAAGAGGGAGACTGTAGATTTGAGCCATGTCAGACAATACAAGAGTCTTAATTGACTGCTGTTTTGCTTGTTGCTATGTTCTCTGCTTCTCTGAAATACCATCAGTTCTCCATCTCAACATCAGATTGTGTCACATTTCATTTCTCTTTTGTGCTTGCCCCCTCTCAACGATAGGGCTGTCTTATTTCTCTTTTTTAGTTTGCTAATACCTTCTTTCTGCTCTTTCTTTCAAGCTTTAAGAGAACGCTACCTATGTTCTCTTCACCTGCCCAAATAGACTAGGCAGGCTGCTTGCTTTTGCAACTTTTCTATCATAAATTAACTTATAATGTCTGTTTGGTTAAGCTTGGTATTATTTTTTGTGAATGGACACTTACCTTGCGTTTTCTTTTCTTCCTCTATTCCAGTTCCTGTTAAAGTCGAGAATTCTTGGAAGTAATTTGATTGCTCCAAGTGAATCTTAAATGAGGCTTTCTCAATCACTGGCCCACCATTTCTAGAAAAGATAAAATCAAAGCAATATAAAGCAGCATGCTGGTTGGTCAGTAGCAATGCAGAGTTCTCATGAAAACATTACCACATTAATTTATGTCATACGTGATAAACTTTCATGTTATCTTTTTTTTTGTTGACTTGTAACATTGGCTGTTTAACACTTTCAGTCTGGCTGCACATATATTAACATAACCTTTAAAAAAAGAAAATTTCTTATGCTAAAATGAAGCCTGCATTAATATTTTTTTAGAAGCATCACCTTGTATCTTTGTATTTGAAAGTGCATTTTTTCTTTTTTCTGCCTCATTCTTGCCTTCTTGCTTCAATTGCTGTATTTGCTATGCAAAGAAAGTGATAGAGAGGGTGGGAGGCACAAGGTATTTTTTTCTCAGTCACTCTCTGCATACAGCCTCTTTGAGAGTGATGCAATTTGAAAGAAAAGACCCTCCTTTGAATGTTTTTTGTGCCCTATTTCTCACTGGTGATCATCTCCCTGACAACGTCTACAATCTCCCTTCCCCTCCTGTCGAGTGTTTGAACAAACAAGAGAGATACATTTTGGGAAAAAGAAGGAAGGCTCTCCTTACTGCAAACAAGATTGCAGGGCTAAAGGCAGAGAGGGGTTGCCCCATAGCCCATTGGGTGGCGGTGTGGCCAGGGTTTGCGGCTGGATCCGAGCCTGGAGGCCAACTGAAACAAAGGTTTGACGAAGCTGCCTCCAAAAAAAACAAACAAAGCTGTCGGATGGAGAGGCAGGTGCTAGCCTGAAAAAGCAAAGGATACCCTCCCCACTGCCCTTAGTCAAACAATAAAAAATTTTAACATTTCAAAAAAATACTTGGTGATTTTATTTTTGCGACTGTGCTGTTCTTTTTTTCTCACCGAACCCTTTAATGTGAGGGATGTGAAAGAACTGTTGTAATAATAATAAAAATAAGAGTTGGTTGTTTTCCCTAAAAGTGCACGAAAAATATTATTCTTTTTTATACAGGATTTAGATATATGCGTGCGCCTGTGTGAGTGATCATTTTAAAAAGGGTAAAAATTTTAACCAATCACCAGATAAAATGGGTAATTACTTGGCGGTTGATTTAGGGAAAAGTTAAAATGGGTGGATAAATAGGGTAAGCTTTAATACTTGCCAAAAATGTAAATATTATATAAATAGGCTTAATTATACACTTGTATACATATTCCTGAATGGAAGTTTGTATTTGTTGACAACGGTACTACGAAAGTAAATCAGTGAATGGTTGCATTGTGTTTTATAGAGTGTTCTTTGGGCGGGGATAATTAAAAGAAGACATTATCATCATGTGTTACGACCAAGAGGAAGACGTAGCTTCCTCGCCATCTTTCTGATTGTTACTAAGATCTTTCATGTGAGCACTAAATAAATTTTACTTCTCTCACCTTAATTCCCTAACTCCTCATTGATAGACTGTTGAAATGGGCAGAATAAGAAGCAAATGCCTTGAAATAAAGCACATTGATTGTGTTAGTTATAGGATTAGTCATTGTACCATCGTTGTTCTCTTATTCATTGTTTGATGGACGTTTCTTTTTTTTTTTAATTTTTCTCGCCCAAAGTACAAGTTATTCTATATAGTAATTTTCATATTGATTTTGGGTTGGTAGTTCAACAAGTGGACGTTTTATCAAACCCTGGTTGAACTTGCAAATTTTCCTGAAGAAGAATGAATTGTTTTTTCCTCATCCCCAACTCACCTCCTCAATTGTGATGCGTTCTTCTCACTCTTAAACTATTATTTCAGCTGTTACCAAGACTGGGCAGTTGAAAACTTTTGTAAAATAAACCAAGGATGTTAGAAATAAAAAACGTTGTACCCTGGGTGAAAAAAAGTTTGACTTTTTCTTACAATTTGTTGATAGTGAAAACCTTGATTATATTTTCCATGAAGTGATATTTTTCTTTTGATGTATTTGAGGGAAATATTTTTCAGAATTCTTGTTATGATGATGTTTCAGTTTTGTTCTTGGTTAGTTAACTCAAAATCATATTTTCCAATTAGTTTAAGTTTAATACATCAGTCAAGTTTCTTGGTAAGTCGTTGAGTCATTTCTTTTGATGTTTTTGAGATCAAGTCATTAAGGTATTATCACTCAAAGACTTGAAAGTAAGATGATTATTTCATATACTAATGTAACAGTTTATGCATACAGAAACTTGTTCCTCTGTATGCTTGTTATGAAATAAATTTTTCATGACTTCAACATTAGTGATTCTTATCAAGCAGGTTCAATTTTCTTTCCTGTCTTTAACCCTCTTGATTTGGGAGGCAGACAAATGTACTAACCTTAAATAAAAATTAAAAGGTTTATCAGCATCTAATTCTACCTAAGTATTTTTTTAAGAAAAATATTAGAGAATATTTAAAAGGAAAAAAGACATTCCTTGTTACACCAAGATTAAATGAGATTCATTCCAAACATCAGTCATGTTTAATCTTTTCTCTACCCTTTAATCGCTCATTAAGAATGTAGCTGTGGGAAGTTTAGTGAACAAGAGAGTAGATACTGAAGGAAGGAAATAATTTTCATATCTAGCATGATGGACAAATTACTTTCTAATCTTGGACTTGAAGTTTCCACGTACATAAAATTTGTTTGCTAAACACTGAATGTAAAGATATCTGGCAGGTAGGGATGTACAGCATTGTTACTTGAATAATCTCTCCCTAAAATAAATAATGGTAGATTATGCGTGATTGGATAGAATACCTAATCACTAAATTATTCATTCCACTTCTATTCAATCAGAATCTCTTGTAAATTTGAACCTACAGTTACAAGGAAAGAAAACTTGCTTGTTAAAAAATTAGCTCTACCTGTATGGGAGTGAGGATGCATTGCAAAAAATAATAGATGTAACCCTTTTGCTATTACTTTCGTTTATAGACAACGGAGACTTTCCTCTGCAAGCGAACGAATGTCATATATATTCACGTTCTATCCGCACAGTATTGTTCTCCTAATGACTATGAGACCTCGTTTTCCTAGAACATGCATATTTCAAGGTCAGAGGAGCAAATGACCAGATGAAAATAGCCCTTTCAATGGCTACTGTGGTAATTTACTCATCTGAAAAATTTTTGGTCCATGAAATTCTTCGAATTACCTTTCGAATAGTACCCACCTGCCATCCGCCAATCAGCGGCTAGCGGGGTAAAATTCCAAAAATTGTAAATTTAGGGGAAAGGGTTATTTTCCTATTCCTGTAATTCTGTAGTTCTGCTCTCACTTCAGATTCTGACTTGGACAAGCATATCCACTGAGCTTTACTTAACTGAGTGTTCTTTAGTAGTAGAAACGGTATTGCACTTAGCAGTCCCAGTTTTCAAACAAATACTTTTGGTTTGACTTACCATGAGTTATTGGAGAATATCATTATAATTAATCTGATACTCTAGAAACGTTAATATTAACAGTAGAGTTTTGTTTAAAAGTTTTACATTATCAGCGAAATACAACATACTTATTTCCGAGGTCACATTGACATTGATTGCAACGGATAATTTTTTAGAAAAACGACTGTAAGAGCATATACATTTGCTCAACCCCATGGTGTGATAAAGTCACTCCTGATTCTGTGTCGTTTAGGGATTGAGATTTTGCTAATCCATGAGTTGCCCCATTGCGATATCCAGGGAAAGGGTCAGCACCCCAGCTAAGATGGGCTCAAAAGGGTAAAAGAATATAACTGACATAGATGGTGTCTCAAAAGTACTCCGTATATGGGTAAAGATTTTCTCTGCAAAGGCTCGGAACCAGAACACATTTCTACAAGAACTCCGCTGTAGGGAAAGGGTTAAGAGACCATGACGAATATAACATATATAGGAACAACAGAAGCATTTGTCTTGGATTTGTTTTAAAATAAATCTTTACTATAAATGATTTTAAAAAAGAATTATTTTACCAAGATCTGGATTCCTCAGCTGCCTGGCATACTTAGTGTTGCCAAATGAGGTGGTTTGACAGGAAAAAAATAAAGTATCTTAACCATAAATGTCAGTTTTATACAAGTCAACATTATCTTTCACAAAGTTCTTTGCAAAGTCGCATACTTATGAATTCAAATCTTGGAAAATTCTAAATTGATTTGTTCGTCAAAAGATTTGGCATTTAATCCCTGTTTTTGAATAAATAATAATAATCCGACTTTATTCAGGCAAGATTGAGACTATCAATTCTCTTCTTATACTTAATCCTTCATTGTATACAATTTAAGAGATAGCTTGAAAAAGTGCCCAAGAACATTACTAAGTGGGGTTAAACTTATGTTCACAATTTGGAAAAAATACACCAAAGCAGGAAAACACCCATAGAAAGGGGAGTTTGAAAAACCTGATAATTTACTAAGTTTTAAGGAAAAGGCAGTTTTGATCACATCTAAAAAGCAAACACTGGCACAGATACATTATTTTATTGGCATAACAAATATTAAAATAACCAGCCAAGGAAATTATGAAACACAGCTATTACAGTTGCAAAACTGCTCAGTATCAAGATATCAATAAAAGTATTAAGTGCAGAGATGAAATAAAGAAAATTGATGAGTTCATTACTAGTGATCAGCTTTGTCAATATTATTTGATGGAAGTTCATCAAATTTTTCATAATACTAAGTTGAAGACATCGAAGATATTTAGAAATAAGATACTTTGTGAATGTAAACATATTTTCACCTATCCAGATAGTCAATGAGTACAATATAACCAATATTTAAGCAATTATAATCTAAGCTATGTTAAAATTATATACAAATATCATTTGGGATGGCAGACCAAAACTGGGTGTATGGGTAGAGGACAGTAAGGTTTTTATGTAACAAAGTGGTGCGCATGTAGTGGTCTAATCATTGTGGGTTAACAAGTGGGGATGCATTCCAATTATTTAAGTTTTGATTTTTTGGAATAAAATGTGATTGTGGTATTTACTATGAAAGCTCTACATGGAGAATGAGTTCACCACATCTTGAGAAATTGAGTTCAAAGGTTATTGGCTTTGGTTGTAAATGATTTGTGAAATATACCTGTTCGAAGTTGGGGAATCAGGAGTTTCTTACAGCCTCTTGTATTGCCTACATGAATGGCATCTAGGGACATAAATACAGAAAAAACATATCAAGGAGTCATAGTGGATAAAAATCTATTAAGTGCATTGTTCGCGCAAGTACGCGTTTTATTTTAATTCAAATCTCCCCCTTAACCTTCCCTACCTGGCGCAAGGAATTCTGGGGGGTACAAGGGGGCGATAGTACGCCGTGTCACTTCTTCACGAAGACCAGAAGACGATGCCACGGGAAGAAAATAGGAGCACTTCGGTAAGCGCCGTCCTGTCCTTCCCTCGCTTCTACTCCTTCCTGTAATCACTTTCTCCCTCTCTTTTTTCTTTCGTATTAAGCTCGTTTGTCGCGTGTCACGGCCTTCGCGGCCACGCGTGCCTACATTTTTTGGTGCCGAAACCCGGGATTTTCGAGAAAGTTTTCTATTTCCTTTTGTGAATTTCTTTATAATTTTCATTCAGCCATGTCTGAAGGTGAAGGGGCGAAAAGTAAGGGAGCGTTAACGCGGGAACAATTTGATTCGCGCCTGAAGTTACTGCGTTTCAAACGCGATCAGTTTCGACGCACTATTTGTACAGTATTTTCAGTTGCTCAAGAGTTGGATGATTCCGGATCCGAAATATTTGGCCATTCTAAGTTGGAAATGTTTCTTGTACGCTGTTCTCAATTGGAAACCGTATATTCGGAATTTCGTGATTCTCAGACGAAAATTCTTGAGTATTGCCATAATTGTAAACAAGCTGATGTCTTCTCGGTTGACATGCAAGTTGGCGAGGAGGTGAAAGAAAAGTATTATTTAATCTTTCCATTTCCCGTCTAGTAGTGAATCCTTCCATCACGAATGAGCTAGCTCGTGTGGATGATGGACACACACCGAGTACAAAATCGCGTCTTCCTACCATCGAGTTGCCTCGATTTTCAGGCGCATTTTCTGACTGGGTTGAATTCCGCGATTTATTTAAATCTGTGGTGCACGATAGAACGGATATTGCCTCAGTGGAGAAGTTCACCTATTTAAAGGCGTCTTTACAAGGAAAATGCTTTAGCGCTTATCGCTTCTGTCCCATTTGGCGATGCACATTATGATTCTGCTTGGAAGGAGTTATGCGAGCACTATGACAATCCTCGAATTCTGGGAATCGACTATCTAGATAAAATTCTAGAATTTCCCGTTTCTTCTTCGGGGTCATTGTCTGCTATGCAGTCGTTTGTGAATACGTTTTCTGAAATTCACACTGCCCTGAGCAAAAAGAGTCGTTTTGCCGAATTCGGTCAGCAATACCCATCCGGAAAAGTACAAAGGCGAACGAGTTATTCAACGTTGTCCTTTCTGTGAGTCCACTCACTCTCTAGAGAAATGCCCAAAATATCTTGAGATGAATCTCACTGATCGTGCGGGTTTTGTACGCTCGAAAAAACTTTGTTTTAATTGTTTGAAATCAGGTCATTGGGCTCCTAGGTGCCAGCAGAAAGGCATGTGTTGTACATACTATTTGCAAAAGATACCATAACACTTCGTTGCATTTCGAACGTAATTCTTGGCAAAAGAATCGTTCTTCTGTTCAGCCGTCTTCGTCGCCAGGTCAAACGCCAGGGTCTCTTGTGTGTTCGCAATTGCAGATCACTTCGACCGCTCTTTCGTCGTGTGTGAATTCCCATTCGACATATTTGACTGTTCTCGGAACAGCATTAGTTCATGCGCGTAATGGCAATGGGTCAATCGTGCCCCTTCGCATAATGGTAGATTCCAGAAGTCAAGTATCAGCTATTTCATCGGCCGCTGTTAGGGGTTGAATCTTCCTTTGTCTCCTTATCACGGTTCACTTTTTGGGTTATCTCAAACACCTCTCAGGCGACCGGAGGGTTGTGTTCTTGTGTTGCTTTCACCGCTTCACAATTCATCGCCGGTGTTAGATACCAAGGCTGTAGTCCTTCCCCATTTAACATCTAACAATAAGCTCCCACCAGTTCCACTTCCGTCTTTCATTCGAAGCACTGTTTCTCACCTTTACATGGCCGATCCAGAGTTTGACAAGCCCGATTCGGTAGATTTAATATTGGGAGTGGATTTGTTTCCTAAGATATTCCTGGGGGAGGGGGGGGGGGGGGAAGCTTTAGAGGACTGTGTTTGGTTCTGCTAGATTCCATTTTTGGATGGATTTTGATGACGCCTTCATTCAAATCTCCCCCTTAACCTTCCCTACCTGGCGCAAGGAATTCTGGGGGGGTACAAGGGGGAATACCGGCGATAGTACGCCGTGTCACTTCTTCATGAATAGAAGACGACGCCACGGGAAGAAAATAGGAGCACTTCGGTAAGCGCCGTCCCGTCCTTCTCTTTATTCCTTCCCTTGCTTCTCCTCCTCCTTGCCATCACTTTCTCCCTCTTTTATTTTAGTTTTAAGCTCGTTTGTCGTGTGTCACGTCCTTCGCGGCCACGCGTGCCTACAATGGTAATTTTGCATTTAACAAGGTAAAATTATCTTAATTTTACACCGATAGATATTCGATTTTAATTAGCGGATGAAATGTTTTTATTAAATAAGCCCTAATAATTATAATTTCGATTTTTATTTAGAATATACAGAAACATTACAAAATATTAATGCAGCAATGAAGTACACTTATATGAATATATTCTACAATTTACATAGTTAAGGTTTTTTGTAACAATATTAAAATCTTATATTTAATAAATGATCATGTAAATTATAGCACTGATGGAATCAGTAAAATTTCGAAGTTTAATACAGAATTTCCTTATCCTGCCGTGGGATTCCGTGCAGCTCCCGGGATGTGGTAATGCAGCAACCAGGTTATTCCAATCTCCAACGCCTACAACAGCTATGATCCTAATTCAAAATAACCAAGACAAACTTACGAAGAATGTTTTTCAGACTACCCTCTCCGTCGCGCATTTATTCTATAATCTATATTCTAGAAACTTAGTTTAAATCAACGGTCCACTAATCACGGTCAGCCGCATACTTACAGTCGGACCGCGAAGATATCAGTAGTTCAAATCATATAATATTAATGGCGTAAATCGTCTGAATTACAGACGTCCTCATTATTAAATGATTAGGATTTATAATTCATACTATTGACCAATATATTTATCTAGCATTCGCTTAATTAAAGTAACGATTCATAAATATCAAAGGCATAATCACGTCGAGAATGAAAGAATTTTCGAACAATATTTTTTACTTGAAATTTTGAAATCACCATTACTTTTTATAATATCCATGAAAAAATTATCAGGATATGTGGAAGAGGAAGTCAAAGAAAAGCAAACTGTCATAAAAAAAGGGAACTGCTTCAAAGTGAAATATCTGGTTTTGCAGATGACCTCGCAATCTTCACGGTCAAACAGAAGAGGCCAAAAGACGCCGTAGAAAAACTACACGGAATCGCACGAGAAGCTGGCCACCAACGACGAAAATATCTGCACATCGACTCGCGTCGGAATTATCAGAGAGCAGTAATAATTCGCCTGTTAAATCACAAATATTGAAGCCACCTTCAACGTCCAGTTCTATCTTTAAATCGGACAATAACATTTATCACATAATTGCATCATTCAATTTCATTCCACAATGACATATCGGCTAGGTATACCTGTGCCTGCTGGGAATCATTAACTGCAACCGGAGAGGGACAGTAAGGACGATCTCAGCCCACCTCCGCTGTGGTGGGATGGGACAATTTTAGAGCAGATTCTGTATCCCTGCAGAGCATGCAACCACGCAGTGCACAGAAAATTACAAAAAAAATATCTCATCTTGGTTACATCAAATAACCATCTTAACTATCAAATATTAATAATAATAATATAACTATGTTACACAACATATTCATTTACTAAGTTTTCGTCTACCATAAGATCAAATGGATCATGCTCATAGATTGAAAGGTGAGGTAGTAGGCAAGGACAAGAATATTCAGGATTCATACTTAAATTACGGTTTTCGGATATAAGATGTTGCTTGGACAAGGAGTGGTACTAACATGGGATACGAAAATTAGGAAATATCAGAATACTGTTTATAAGGGAAAGTATGGAAGATAACGGTGTTTGTATTAACTGGAAACTGCCTGAATAACCATCAATATGTATATCCTAGTCATACACATTTAGTTTCAATTAGCAATAATTGCACCACAATAGACTTACTGGTTACTTGTTACTTTATATATGTATATCCTCTGCTGAAAATAAATTTCTGATATTTTGAAATTGAGTGAGGAGTTATCTTCCATTTCTGTTTCTTGGGGAGGAGTTTATGTTTAAAGGCTTAACAAATGATATTTTAAAATTTAGATAAATTAACAATTAAATTGAAAATAAGGGACTGAGAATTGGCTATGATTGAAAGGGATTCGGAATTATTTGCAGATAACAACATATTTTAGTTTAAATGGTTATGAATGACTACAGCAAAAAGGGAATGTCAAAGCAAAGTCATAAAACTCTCATTAAATCTCCATCGAAATGATTAATATCTCCAGACTATATATACTCTAATGATTAATATCTCCAGACTATAATATATCCAGAATATCAATGTAATTATAATATTTAAACAGAAAATAGATTCAGAAATTGATTTTTACATGTTTTATTATGAAGAAATGCAAATTTTCTGAGGTTATTAATCTTCATCTCTTACATGATCTAAATATATAATAGAAATGTTCTTCTGCAGTTGATTAAGGTGACATATTCATTTAATATTCCCAATGCGAAGGTACTGGGTAGAAAAAGTGTTGGAAGAATTTCATACTATTTATTTTGTTCTATTTGCATATTGTCTCCTAACAGAAATTAAGCTGTCTCTTCTTCATATATTAAGCAATCATTCAAAATTTATCATTTGTTTTAGTGAGAGAACTAAATCACAAGAGATATTACCATTTATAAGTCGTGAAGTAATTGTTGTATAAGAGAGGACAACCAGGTCCTACAAATAAAAATGCAGTACAAATAGGAAGTGTAACCGCAACAAGTAGGCTAACCTATATTTCAAGTATAACTCTATACCAGAGGTGGGAAACTTTATCTGAGTAGCAAAATGTTGGATAAATTAAAAGGTAAAATTTGCCAATACATTAAATAACTGGGGAAATAGGTTGCTTGGTCAAATTTTAAACAGATAATGTTTTAACAGATGTATTTAATTATTCACATATTTTCCACAAAATTGAAACACTTCCTATGAAATATAAAACCTAATCAAAATGAAATCATTGGTAATTTTATAACTGAAGATTTTATCATTGATTTGATGGATCCAATCTCTGGAAAGTTGCGGAGATTCTGTGTAACTGTGTAACTAAATGTAATGTAAGCCTGAGTTCCACCTACAAATGGACAGCAGTTTCTGATCTCACGTTGCTACCAGAAGAATTCTTTCAGGAAAGTCTAATTATGTTTAACAGCAGGACCTAAGATATGGAAAACAACCCCGTCAGACTTTTTTCAAGTCCATTCTTCCTTGGGAGTTATCAATATTCATGAAAAGCATATTGACATTGCATCATGCAGTACATTACATAATAGAATTAAAAAAGGTGCACAAAGCAGTACATTTTTTTTGGCTTATCAAGTATATAAAAAGCAGTAGTCAATTCTGCTTAATTGGAACACACTGGGACATTTTGGCCCAATTAAGCAGATGCCACAATAAAGCGAATTTCTATAAAAAAATATATACTAAAACATTTTAATAAATTATTGAACATAAATATGAATTACAGGAAAATAAGATAAAATGCGAAGAAAATAAATAAAATAGTCACAAATAATAATGAATAGGCGCCTCTCATACTGCCTTCACTACCTGCCACACTGTAAATTCCACATTGTTCAATTAAAAACTACAGAATTTTAGGTAAAATAAAATGATTTCATTATTTTTACAACTAATTATAAATTGTTAAGGAAATAATAGACACTATGTACTCACTATGTTATTCTCCAAATATCCGTGAGGAGTAGTAAAGTAGGGTGTATGGAAGCTCCAGTGGTATCAATCTAAATCTATTTGGCGNGTAAATTCCACATTGTTCAATTAAAAACTATAGAATTTTAGGTAAAATAAAATTATTTCATTATTTTTACAACTAATTATAAATTGTTAAGGAAATAATAGACACTATGTACTCACTATGTTATTCTCCAAATATCCGTGAGGAGTAGTAAAGTAGGGTGTATGGAAGCTCCAGTGGTATCAATCTAAATCTATTTGGCGCCTACGCACCCTTGCAATGTTCTTATCTAGTGTACTTACTTGTGCTTACTTAATCACACTTTTTCAACAGGCAACAATAGAAGACTGACTGGAAGCTCATATCTGATTAAGTGGAATTCTGTCTCAATTAAGCGATTAAGTTATGTATTAGCTTAATAGTTTGGTTTCCATTCCTTGAGATTTGGCCAAAATAAATGGCTGCACCAATAAAACAGTGTCCCAATTAAGCGGAATTTACTGTATTGTACTGCATAATACAGTAGAGTTGGTTACCCTATATAAAATCATGGTATGGTTTTATAAATGAAAATGTTTCACTAATCTTTTTTCTTCTAAAAAGATGAAAGAAAATCTTTTGGGTTAATTTTTATGGAGAAACTATTTCAGTTGACTCTCTCTCTCTGCTCTCTATCTCTAACTATCTATTACATTTATAAATACTTAAATAAATTAAGTATTCTCTTAGAAATTTATTTCTAGCCAATTATTTCACTTCTGAGCACAACATCAATTTTCACATTATCTTTGAATCATTTATCTTGATACAATGCTTGGTGAAAACCCATTCTAAACAAGTTATTTAGAAATACCAAAGTACATGTAATAAAGCACTAAAATGGTGATTACAACTGGTCTAAGCACCTGAAATCAAATTGCAAATAAATCATTGAAGCACCTGAAAACTATCGTTTCAGAAAATTCCTTTACATTTTTCATGCTTCATAGATATTATAGTTTTGTTACCTCTTTCAATGCAAAGTATTTTTCTCTTGCACTGTGTAAGTAATAGAGGTAACATGAAATAGTCTCAAATTATATCTGTTTCTCTGAGATACATATCTATTGTATTACTAATCTAACTGGTTTCTACTTCCTCACATTTTTGATAAGTACCACTGGGATTAAAGAATCAGATAGTTTCTTTCTAGATACTAAAAATTAAACAGCTCTTTAATCTCAACATGTTTTTCAGATCATCTGTACCTCCCACATAAACTACTTTTACTACTTTAACTTTTTTTGGTTAATCAAGGATAAAAAATTCCAAGCCTAGTGAGAAAAGTGGATGGAATGCTGCAGCATGTTATTATAATTTGGATTAGACATAAAAAATGGTAATTCATAGTGGTATTACAGATTATTGTAGTTGGAAAGCAAATTTACATTAAAATTAGCTCTACAAAAGTAGGGTGTATGGAAAGAATTATTGGATCTATAGGTACTTTTTTATTCTTTGCAATTCACATAATAGAAATGAATTATGCCAGGGAGAGAATAGTATCTGTAGAATTCACTTGAGTATGCCAAACTTTTTAATCCCTTAAAGAATGAACATAATACTCCATACCTATTTCCATAGTTGTTTACTGTCATGAATCATTCATGGAAGAAAAGAGTTTTTGAAAAACAAGCCCCAGCATCTATTTTTCTTATTTTTACCATAGTTTATGATTGACCTACATGGCAAGGTGCATTTGAAATGTCCAACATCTCTTCTGAGAATTTATTAACTCCGACTTTACTGAGCCAACTTTCCGGCTGGTGTTGATACACTGTAAGAGCCCAGAATTTTGATTCTCTGGTGTTAGAACACTGGATTCTCTGGTGTGTACCTTACGTTGTCTACACCACAGACACAAATTTGCATTAATGTTCTTATTACTGAAATTAATCTTTAAATTTTTTATTATAAGCTAAAGGAAGGGTTCCATTCTAGAGTCGATGCAAAACTGCATGAACAAATGCTAGTTGAGTGGGAGATTAGGCAACACTATGTGAGTGGTTAACTTAAGATTATTATTGATTAACTTGATTTTCTTAATTCTTTTCATCTCCATCCTACATCAAGAAGAATCGTAGTAATAGTAGTATTGTGAAAAGTGCTTCGACATACGAGGTAATTTCGCACGTAGGCCCCCATCGGGAATCGAACTCGGGACCGCTTTCACCGAAGCCGCACGCGTTGTCTTTTCGGCAACATCCTTGAATCCGGGAGCCCCAAGAAGAGCAATTGGCAGCGATTCAGTTTATTGTAACTAAAACAAAAAACAGACAGCCAGACCTAAACAGACGGTAAAAGTTTTCTAATGTTAAGCAATATCAATAAGGTAAACCTGCGTCTTTTCCTTCTCAAAAGGTTTTGCTAATGTATACTTGCCAAATATTCCCTTTTGCATAATACTGAACACTCCCTCAATTCCTTAACATCTAAGTAATCATATCTATGTTGCGGTTCTCAACCTTTCTGAGTTTGTGGTACACTTCAACGTGAAAAGTATCCTGCGTCTTGTATACGGAGCAATCTCTCGCAGTCTTCGAACTCTTAATTAAAATAACATTTACAACAAGAATTTTATTTACAACTAGGATGAGAAAAAGGTATTTAACCTTGCACGAGGAAGCATTCGCCTACCAGTTAAGAATAGCGACATGATTGGGTCTCGAACCGAGATCTGCCGTTTTCCGGGCAGATATTCTCACCACTATAGTGGTAGTGGTATTGTTAAAAGTGCTTCGACTGATTTGGTCATTTCGCACATAGGCCCCTCTCACCACTATCACTGCCATGTCTCTCCATCCCCGCAGAAAGTCAAATAAGTGGGTTCGAGTACCTGTCAATCGCTTTTTTTCAACTATGTTTATCCTTATTAATTACCACATCTATATGCAAGCCATAGTTCTGTAATTAGAGCTCATAGTTCTAGTTAAAAACCGTCGATCCCAAGTGAATCGGGAGTTATATTTATCACCGTAGTATTATTACACACGGAATCACACATTGATAGTCATGTATTCCTATGCCATTAACTCACAAATTCTTCGCTCAATAGACGTATAGCATACTTGTCAATATTACGTTCCTCCTATACGAGCATTAAAATCCCCAATTAACATCAAAAGCTCATAAGTTGTTATAATAATCAGATGAATCATATTCCAGAACTTCGAAACTTTTTTCGGTCAGAAAACATAACTTTTTCGGTCCTGAATAGAGTAAGTCCTCATTTAATCTGACGTGCGATAGATTTTTCGTTGTAACTTCTACTTCCTTCGGGGTACCGTCTCTGTCAAAATTCATAAAAGCCAAATTTATCTTTACACAAAAATGCTCCATGCTATTATTATCCGTGAATGATCTAATTTTCTCCCTCTTCCACTATTACATCAGTAACTAAATGGATAGAAAAGTTATAGAATCAATTTTCGAGAAAATTTCGCCGTTTCATTAAACTCAGACAAGTCTTTGATAACCAAGAAATTCATAAGCGTTGATAAGAAGGTATTTCGAAGGCCATGCAATGGTTTGCTCAAATGCATCTTCTTTAGCATAAAATTACTCTTCTTGAATCAAAGTTAACGCTATCGGCCAAATTCTTCAACTATTTTTCCTCAGACATTGCTTAATGCGCCATATTCTTTTCCTAATATCAGTTGATCTTGATGAAAAGTTGGAACTGAAGCGTAAACTTAGCACACTTAAGCATTTCCAACAAGGTTAGCTTTTTTATGCTTCGAAGCTCATTTTTCATAGAATGCAAGCTTTGTCTTTAAAAAAAGCTTTCTACTAGCTTGTTTCGTTTTCTTGAAAGCCTTAGTCCAATTAAAATTTCTTCTTCCATAGCTATTCTAAGACATTTTATACCAATCTTTGCTTAAAACATATTCTATGGTAGGATCACATCGATTACTTTCACTTTTTATGACAAAATTTTCTTTCTTCGGGATATTAAATATCTAGCCAAGGAGAGAGACGATGACGATTCAGAATCCAAAACTATTCAAAACAGAATACGACTATAAAGATTTTGCAAAAAGTTATTTAATATTTTCGGTGCTTCCTATATAAGTGAAATACAAAACACCAATATTTTATGTTTACCAAATAATCCTTATCATGATCCCTTCCGTAGTATACCTTGCTCTTTAGGGTAGAATTCAACACCTCTCGCAAAAATGGCAAATTAGATTAAACTTATATCGTAGGTTACGTTTAGTGATTATATAACTACATTCATTATAAAAATACAATACATAACTACACACCAAATGGCCCAGATGTAAACATTCACTTGTAACCAACTGACAAAAAGATGACAGTCTCCATGGCAAGATAACCAATCTGTATTCTTATAAATATTGTGACGATTGAATAAAGGTAATAAAATCAACTTTGCAGCTTTGTGTAGTAAAGACTATAAGACTACAAAAGATGAAGTCTTTCTTTCAACACCTATAATCGCAACACCACAAAAATGCGTTTATTACTAGCAACCGTAACAATTAAAAGTAAATGTTTTAAGCATCCGATGCTTCAGTACCTGAAAATGTTAACTGCTCAGTTCAGCTGAGCAGTTCTTGACGGAATGCCACAGTTTATGACGAGTAAAGGCTGTCAGAATCAACAGATATAAATCGGTTACTGCGATATATTGGGAATTTAAGATATTAAACCACGAGTGCAATTTTTCTCATACGTATGTGTTATAGATAATTTCCAAGTTAACCTTATCAAATGTTTCTTAGTCTTGTTAACCCCTTAAACTTATGAGCCGGGTGATGATGATGATTACTTTCATGACGATTAATTTTATTTTGGCACTATTTTACATAGAGTTATGTCCTTTCTGGTTCCAAAAAGAATCGAGAAAAGCGGGCTCTCGCCGGGATCGAACACGGGACGGCTTCCAAATGCGGTCGCGCTATCAGCTAAATTAGAGGTGGGGAACATGGTACCCTCAGGCCGTATGCGGCCTTCCTATCGCTTCCTGAAACATATGCTCATTTTAAGTAACTTGAATTCCTTAATCGTTCACTATGTCAAATGAAAATGCAATTGAAAACATTCTAGCTAGGTTTATCTTATCCTTCGAGCAATTTCTAGGTTGAATTGTTTGAATATAGGTAATACAACATTCAATTAACTGCGGCCTGATGGTTTCCGAATGGTTTCTAATAAGGCTGAATGACCGCAGATAGAAAAAGTTGGCTGCGTGAGTAGTCGGGACCGATTTTGTATGGAGTTCTAGTCGTAGTCAGATAGAATTTACCGCCTACGACTACCTTTGACATAACTAATGTTATCAGTGATGGAAGATCTATCTGATACTATCTTTTTCCCAAATAAAATTTACAATAGATTTTTACACTACACTAAGAAGGAAGCATATACTCTTATGTTGTATTCAGATTGTTCACTAAATATATCTATTTCGTTTATTCGGGGGTGTTAAAAAGAGGAGGGGAGGAATTCTTAGCAACCCGACTCCGCAGTCATGTTAAAGAGATTTCGCGCCGCTGAACCATATTATAAATCTGTAAATGAAAGCTTTGGCCGATCCAAACTGGAAGAGAAAGTTTCCCTTGCCGGGCAGAGGTTTGGTCAAGTTTTTCGCTTTGCTCGACATTAACATCTCCTTCGGTAGCTCAGTTGGTAGAGCGGTGGACTGTAGAGGAATGATTAGCAGACATCCATAGGTCGCTGGTTCAAATCCGGCCCGAAGGAAATTTTTTATCGATTATGGTGAATACACCACCAAAATAGCTACTTCAATAGAAGGAACGGCATTAACATATTCTGTAAGATTTGCTTGTTTAATGATAAATTTGCTGCGATTTTAAAACTTTACTTCGCTTCGTAATCAAATTAAGCTATTTTTCAGTTTAAAAAGATACGACCATTTAAAACTCCTAGTTTTGTTTAACCAAAAATTTTATCTGCAAAAAAAACATGTTTTCAGATCGATCCAGTTAGTGTGCGTATGTGCGTAGCTTAATATTAAAAACAAGATACCGTTTTATGTCTCATATTACTTATGGTATCCATTAAACACAAATAAAACTTTACGTCACAAAGAGCGAAAATACGAAAACATGAGATGGTGGTCTGTAATTAAAAGCCTGAATTTAATTTATTTTCTCCCTTTTCCTTTACAGCAAAAATCAGAATTATTTGCGATTTAATATATTGCTTCGATAAAATGCAAATCCGGCTCGAAGGAATATCTTCATTCCATAGAAGACGGGTAAGGGTGTTAGAGTTTTTTCTAGTCCATTCTTTCTTGGGATATCTTCATCCCTTTCGACATCAGTAGCTCTCTCATGACCCGACGCGGTCTACAGAGCTTCGTACAGGTAAAGCTATAGAATGTTTGGACTTCCTTTTCTGATTTTGCCTTCAAAAAGATGAGGAAAAATGGTTGTTGTCCCATTCTCAAACCTATCAATTCCTAGAAAAAATAAAAACGCAATAGATGTCCGGGAGCTTTATTTCGAGAAATCGGTTCCATCATCATATGTATGATGATCACTCTTTCGAAATGGTTATGCGGAATTAAAATATACGAGAAGGTGCCGAGGTTATTTTCTTGGTTTCACTTATTTTAATCAAATTTTGGTTTCCTCAAAAACATGTACTGGTACATCTAGCTTCGTGAATTAATTCGTTCCAAAAAATAGTTCGTGGCGCGGGAGCTCTTAGAATAAGGTATAATTATGCGTAAAAATATAACGTGTAGAAGTATAAGAATTGAATGGACATTTGTTCCTGTGCCATATTTCTCTACATAATAACTCAACGGTAGAATATAAATATTCCATAAGCATAATTAAAATCAATTCATTTGCATCAATGGCATTCATTACTCAGAGGAAATTCATTACAATGATATGTAAGAATAAAATTACATTCACGCTTTTCCACACATGCATTTTACGACGGTTGGCCAGAAAGTATTGTCCCACATTATTTCCAGACAAAACAAATGTTAGTGATTCGAAATCGAAGGTTCAAATTTTTTGACGTATTCCGCATTTATGTGCAAAGTTTGTTTTCTCCTGCAGATAGCGTAGCTGTAGGAAGCTTTCAAAGTGAGGTCTGACAGGGATACACGTTATAGACAACGTGCTGTGACAATTTATGTGCTTGGAGAAAGTAACGGCAGGAAATATTCACAAACGTTTTTCCAAAGTCTAAGGAACATTTGCAGTCGATAGGAGTAAAGTTGGTTGCTGGGTATGGAGGGTGAGTGAATCAGACGGCAGTTGAAAGTGAAAACCTGGCTCCATAGCCAGAGGGAGGGCTGTTACCGACAGGGCATACATGCCCTAGTGAATCGCTGGAGGAAGATACGTCATTCTTTCATACGTGTAAATTTAATTTTTGTAGAATAAATAGTGTTTGAGAGAAAATGTAGGACATTACTTTCTGACCAAACCTCTTAGAATACGACCGGTTTCAGAACAGACCGGTCATCATCAGGACGATGGACGATCTGTGCTGAAACTGGTCGTATTCTAAATACATGTGTGGAAAAACGTAAATGTAGTTTTATTCTTACGTATCCTCGTAATACACAAGCAATCATTTTCATCGTCAAAACAAAAGAAGGCTAAAAATTGAAAGAAAAAGTAAATACAGAAAGACCGCTCCTCTTCCGATTTTAAGGTAAGAGAAAGCCATCTTGTTGATTCCTTTTATATTTATACCTCCAACAGCAACTGAGTGGCTGCATGAAGCGTTCGGTCGAATAATTGTTTTAGTTAATGACCTAAAAACATGTTTATATTCTATTAAGATGTAGAACTTTATTCAGTAACGCCTATTGGGTGTACTTAAGTGGGTAGTCTCCAATTTGACAAATTTTTTTGACTTTTCAAAACATTCGTATTTAGATATAACCGCTATTCTTGAAGCATACAGAAAGCACACGAAAGTTATCCGAAAACTAAGATACTACTGTAATGGTAAAAGTTATACATAATATTACAGAATACTACTCTAAACGAATTCTGACAGCTATGAAGGAAACAACTGAACGTAATGATCTGAAAGGAATGAGTTTGTGGAAATACGGAAACAAAGTATAATGGGAAAGGCTCATGAGGCACTGTTATGAAAAACTCATTGAGTTGGATAGGAGAGATTTTTGGAACGAAAACAGCGCCGATCATATATGAAAAACCTATTTTCTTCTTATCTGCCGGAGACTTTGTCAGGGTTATAAAAGAGTTATTTTTTAACCCTGACGAAAACCCGCGGTTTTCGTACCAAAAATCTATCATCAACCGTGTAATCCTCAAAATGAACTCCTGGAGTATTGCATCTCTCTAATATTTAGCCAGATCATGCCAAGAACAACGCTGTGACAATAAGCAGAGAGCATTTACAAAGTCTTCAATTGGGGTACGGTAATATTCAAGAGACACACTAAGGTAATTCTGCGAAAACCTTTGGAAAGTTACCGTGATAAATACAGAGCTTGATAGAGCGAGAAAACGACTGATTTTTTAAAAGAAGTTACATAAAGTGAGATTAGGAGGTTTAAAGGGAGAGAAATCTAAGGCACTAAGATCTGATGAGAGTGGACGGAAATTAAACTGATAATAATAAGTAAGAAATGGATAGGGTATCTGAGAAGAGAATTCAGTAATGAGGATTTGATGAAAGGAAATGCGAACACGTGGATTTCATTACGTTAAAAAAATTCCCGCAATATAAAAGATGGCATTGGGCAGATTAAGGGGAAATCCGAGAAGCGCAGCATTACATGGAGAAGCACTGTGATAGAGGATTCAGGTTATTGAGGAATTGGAATCAATTCCGATTTCAAAACCAATATTTTTCAAGAGAGAACGGTAATGGCTCAATGAAATACGCTTGATCTCGGGGTGGCAAACCCATTCTTATACACGAAATTTGAATTTCAAGGGATATTTTGAAATACCATTTCAGGTAGTTATAGGCGACTTCTCTTTTACAGTTGTTTGGTATCTGATGTAATTTGTCAACAAATTCTAGGAAATGAACAGTCAAAGAATTAGAAAATCCAAAAACTGTACTACTTTTCACTTATTGAGGTAATTCTCATTGCAAACCAAAATGATCATTTTATAAATAAGCATACTTGCTAGATATAATGAATAAATATTTGCAAATAATTATATTATCTTTAATGAGGATGTTTATAATTCCCTATACTCTATAGAGTAATTTTAATTTATTCTTCTTATTTGAATATTCACAATAATATCACGATATTAAATTATGACAAGTGGCGCATTATTTTACTTATACAGATCATATCAGAAAGTATAATTTTAAAGTGCGTTTTTAGTTCAGTTCAAAAGCTTAAATTGTAAAGCGAACTCTCCTGCTTTACTATTTACTTATTACCGCTCTCAGCGAACGATTGTCATCTCCAGGAATAAAGATTGCTGTAGAATTATTTCTGAAGAAAAATGTCGACAAAGGAATTTTCTTAAAATTGTATGTCACCTGATTATGGCGATCACTCTCTTATACCGGTCGTGTGGATTTGTGAATGTGTTATGAATGAATCACAACTTCTTTTATATTTCCCGTGACATTTATCCAGAATACAAAGTTTCGTGAATTTAATCTTAATCAAGATCGAAAGGTAAATAATAATATGTCCTCAATATGGCAGGTGTTAGAATTGTCGGAGGAAGAAAGAACATCATCTTTCGCCTGCTTCGAACGAGAATTTTTCTTGGAGGAAATTAAATTATAAATAATTTCCGCCGGACGCTGAAACAGATGAGAGCAAAGCGAATTAAAGGAGACTTTTCTTCAGTCGTGGACGGAAGAGGCTGATGATAGAGAGGAAGGAGGAAAGAGGCTGTGGAAGGAGGGAATAAGGGTTGAGTCAAGGCTCGCTTGGAAAGGTTACATCCAAAATATGCTATGAATTTTTGTTTCAAGAAGAACAATTCTACACGTGCAGTCGTGGCCGAGTGGTTAAGGCGTCTGACTAGAAATCAGATTCCCTCTGGGAGCGTAGGTTCGAATCCTACCGACTGCGGGTACTTTTTTATTCCGCACCGTACTAATACGATACATCGTACAACCTCCGCTACCGAGAGGGTGCCCTAAGAAATTTATTAATTTTTATTTACATTCTTCTCGTTATAGGTGTATCAGATTATTGTCTTGCAAATTCGCAGTCCTCGCTGTCTTCTAGCAAAGGGGTGGAGAACCTTTTTCCATGGAAAGGCTGTATTTACCATTCGGTCGCTTTAGAAAGGTCATCGATAACGTACAATAAAATGCTTTATTCTCCACAGAAAACTAAAGGAAACTTCGATATAATTTTCACGTAGATTCGAAAGCATAATTAAGAAATGAGGGTTCCACCGCTTATATTAAAAATCTGTATACATTCTAGTTTAAAATCTTACATTATTTTTTGTATTCTTATTTTCGTATCATATTTTGACAAGAGTTAAATGGAAAATGGGATTTTCTAGTCTCTATTTCGCCTAATAAACACGTCTGTAGTGTATTGTATTGTAAAAAGACGCGGGCTTTGAGCACATTGCTTAATCATATCTGATCGGTCTCACCTATCTTCCCTGTTTCTTTTTCAATGGGACTTGTTCCGGGTGCTTTCTGTTCTTTGAGCATTTGAGACACCTTTGCGTCAGTAAATATTGGCCCCCACCCGGGAATCGAACCCAGGACCGCTTTCGCCGAAATAGAACGAGCTTCCCACTTTCCGGAGGCCTATCTCCACATTTCTGATCAAGCAGCCACTTTCTTACGCGGTGAGCACAACTCTACGGTGAGAGAACAGGAGCGTGCATTATTGTTCGCTTTCGGCGAAAACGATCCCGGGTTCGATTTCCGGTGGGGGCCAACATTTACTGACGCAAAGATGTCTGACATGATCAAATAACGGAAAGTTCACCCTGAACAAGTCCCGTTGAAGGAGAACCGGAATGGATAGGAGAGACCGATCAGATATAATAAAGCAATGTGCGCTTCAGCCGTTAGGCATAGTTTGAAATAAGATAATCATTCGTTACATGTTCCTTGCGAGTGCGGCAGGATGACCATAAACCATAAGTCAATTCTCTAATTTCCAGGAAAAATTGGGTCTTTGTTGCGGTTAAAGTTCATTTCCATAATTTTTCTGGCATTATCCTAGCCTTAAGCAACAGGGTGGGACAAGCTGCATCTTCCTAGTATGTATTTTTTCTGTATTCATTCAGCAAATTTAATCTAAAGTTTGTCCCCTTAAGTTATAACGATACCTATCCCGTATCAAGGAACGTCTCGCTGACAGTTATGGAGTTTTGGATGCAATTCTTAACAAAACGCACGAATTTACGCCGAGCTGTTTCTAATTCACGAATGCAACGCTTAACTTCAGGGTCTCATATATTGCATGTGTACTCTAGATCAAAATCTAGGTAATCAAGCTAGCGCAAAGTAAAATCCCTCATTTTTTGAAGCCACCCAGTAACTGATAGAGAGATATGGAGATGGAAGAGAGAGGGAATAAGGGTTAAGAAGATATTGAGGATATAGAAATTAGAGATAGAGAAATTTCAGAGATGAGAGAGAGGTATTGAGGGTGAGGTTTGCAAGTAGATAGGGGACGGATATGAGAGGGATGGGGAAAGCAAGTTAGGAGAAGGGGAGGTAAGGGTGAAGAGAAAAATGAGAAGAAGAATTGTTAATCGAAGAATGGATGCGGGAAAGGAGTTAAAGGTTATACGGGAAAGGAAAGTGAGAGAACAGAGAGTTGCGAAGAAGAGTATGAGGGTTGGATGTGGGAATGGATGTAAGGTAGGGGATGAGGGAATGAGGGTAGAGGTGAGTCTGAAGGTTGTTGGGAGCTATAGAAGGTTGGTCATGGGAGATTAAGTTGTGCAGAAATTCCGAGGAAAAACTATAAATTAAAAGCCAATTTATTTAAGAGAGAACTATGACTGTACCTGTCTTGTTAGTGGCTGCATCAATTTACTGAATGATGCTTAGTTACGGTATTTTTCATTTTCGATATTTATCAAACATATTTCACTGCTTACTTATCAAATACAAAAGTTCTTCACTTCACTCAATTCGCTTCACTAGTCGTATGTACTGTTAAATAGTAACCTCGATATCATCAATTTAATCGCTTTGCAAATCTACGCTATCACCCTAGAACTATGACAGCTATTTTTCAATTGGAAGTGGAAAACAAAATTTTTAAATGTAATTTCTTGAAGCATTTTTCATTTTCGATTTTATTTGAATTGAACTGAGTTTTTTACAGCGAAGAATACGTGACAAGAATAGTGACGTCAGAATTCCGGGTTTCAAAATAACTCTCTTGGGTGACAAATGTGACATATAATATGCTCGCCATCGCAGTCATTTACAATATTGTATGCAGCTTACATATACACCCTAACAAGTAAGATGAGGTGGCTGCTGATGGTTGTGTTATAAGTTAATAAGTAAACTCCAAAAACCATCAAAAGGAAACTTACGCTATACGTATTTCGATTCCAAAGGAACCATCTTCAGGCTTTGTCCGACGGTGAAGGACTGTCAAACCTTCACCTTCACCTTCAATCCTTCACCGTCGGCCAAAGCCTGAAGATGGTTCCTTTGGAATCGAAATACGTATAGCGTAAGTTTCCTTTTGATGGTTTTTAAAGTTTACTTTTTAAATTATTACCCTAGCAAGTGCTGAATATCGCTGAGATCATCTTCACAGCAATACATTTAGGATGCAAAACTCTAATACAGAGCCTGCTCAGCCTTTTGATGCAATTTTTGAGCGAATATTCTTGGATAGACTTCATAGCTGAATTTGTCTTAGCTTTGATGTCCTAATATTCAAAATGTCCTCCTTTCAAAGTTACTTCGATCTTCTTCGTGTCAAGAAAGAAGTCATTGGATAATATCTGGTTAGGTAACATCTTAAAAAATTAATAGTGTATTAATCTTAATATTGTTTCGACAGCTGAGGTCGCACTTATGGGCCGGGAATCGAACCCCGGACAGTTTTCATCGAGGTCGAACGCGTTGCCTACTTGGCTATCCGGGAGCCTCATTAAAACAAAGAATTCTTTCAGGATATTCCCATGTCAGTTCCTGGTATGTAGCGCATTTATAGGATTAGTTTGCGAACGTCATTGTACCAGTTAGTATCTTGGGAAGTAATTATTGATGAAATCACAGAGTCATTGTGCTCCCTGCTGCAAGCTGGAGGCTTTGGATATTCTTTTCTCCCTCTTCTCAAAGGAATATGAAAGCTTTGCCTGTCTCAATAATCCGTCAATTCCTTTCCTGGCGATATCATGAACCTCACTTCCAACAGTAGTATGTACATACATGATCTTTGTAACGTACATGAAATAAAATGTGACTCCGTTGAACACGCGGAAAAGCGCGTATCACTCATGAAAAAATAATCCGCTCCATATCTCCTCATCTCGTTAAAAATTGACCTACTTGGTAGGACTTTTTCATAATTTCCACGCAGGACTGAAGACTCCCGTTTTGGACGAATCGCCACCTCCCTAAAGATGCGCCCCTTCTCCCCGTGATTTTTCCTCCTGCGTCTCCTCACCCTCATTCCGCGCGACTTATGGGAGGAGGTGGGAGGGGGAGCCTCCATCCCCATTGGTGGCGAAGGGAGAGAGCGTCGGGACGCCGGCGGCGCCCGTCGAGAAGCCTTGCGGACGGCGTCGCGGTCGGTCGCAGTCGAGGAGAACCTCACCGGGGGCGATCTAGGGAGTCGTCGGGTCCGCGCCCCTTTCGGGTGGGTGGAGTCCCAGGTGAGGTGCTGAAGTTACCTGTCTCAGGGAATTTCTCCGGATCGCGAGCGATTTCTCGAATTTCCTCTTTCAAAGATCACGCGACGTAGCGGAATTTCAGCGCACTTCCTACCCTCCGAATTCAGGTTTACGATTTTACGAATATAACGGCAAACATTATTTAATGAAAATAATTTATCTGGTTTGGTTTTATCGTAACCGTTCTTTCATTCTTTTCATGTGCGTAAAATTATTTTTCGGAGATAAATTTAAAAGTTATAATTTAAAAAGAAAGACTCTTGATTTCGTGTCCAAGTTCGCAATTTTGCGAAGAGGGAAAAGAGCGAATTTTACTCGCTAGAAATCATTGATAACGATTACCTGAAGTTTTAAACGAAAGGATTCTTTTGCTCTTCTAAAAAAATTTTTTTCCTCTATACGACCGCTATCAACGATTAATCTACATCGACCTGTAGGGCATTGCAATGGAATAACTTTAGTAGAGGAAGTGCAAAAATACTTTTATTGCTTAATACTTTAATACTTATATTAATTATTTATAAGTTTTCTAAGGAATCTCGGTTCTTTTCTTTGAATTTTAGCTTAAATTCAGTGTGAGAGTTCACTGAGATATTTTATGTTTGAAATTGGAATCCCGCGAGTAATTTAACGTTTTTTCCATCAGCGTTTTTTTACGAAGTGTAGGACGAAAGAGGTCTATTTTCTTAAAATGAATCGTTGTATTAAAATTTCAGTCGTCGGAGACTGTACTGAATCCTTTCCTTCCATCGGAGTAATGTTAGTATTTTATTATAAAAGTATTTTTTATATTTATGCGATATAATTTCTCGTAATATAGATCTAAGATGTAATGAGTTAGCCGAGAGAAAAGTAAAAACGCAAACTCAAAAAGTTCCTTTTTGATTCAGAATTTTCGCATAGTCGACATAAAAGTTCAAAACGTGAAGCAGATTTAAAAATCAAAAGTCTATCAATGTAAAATATTCTTCCATGAAACTTTTATCCAAATTTACAGAGGAAAGTTGCTTTATACGCTAGAAAAGGAACTCATATGAGCCTATTAAAGCTTTTGGAGTCTAATACGAAAGTTATAAATTAAGAGTCTGCGAGTTGTTCCTGTTCCCTTTCCAGAAGTATTTATCAATCTCTAATGAAACTTACGGCAGTAGTTGGAAGAGAGGGAATGATCGAGGTATTCAAATCTGACGTAGACATTGTAATCGACGAAAATGCGAAAATTTGCGATGGGATTTATTCGAATCGTCAAATTTCCTTTCAGTTAGCCATTTTTCAATTTTCATTAACCAGCACTAAAAGCATCCAACCAATAAACCTTCGCGTTGAGTTAGTTAAGCGGTAAAGACTCTGATAAATCATTTCGAAATCATTCTCGTTCCTTATTCCGCAGAATAATTAGTTTCCTACCGAGTTAAGAATAATGTATTTTATTTGGAGCCGTTTTCATTCTACTATTCTTTTAACTTCATTAAAGAGGGTAATATCAAACCCATTAAGTAATACTAAACACTTCCCAAACATTTCTTTCCTTTCCATCGATTTAAATTTCTTTCGACTCATTTAAAAAAATAGTAAATTCGATTGTAGATAGGTTTCAAAATTACTTAAAAATAATCTTCGAAACAATCTCTTTTGAAGGATTTGAAAATATCCTTGTAATTATATATCCGGTTTCTCGAGTAAGGGTCAAAATACATATAACTCTTTATTAAAATTTATTTCAAAGCTGTGCGAGATTTTACATCCTTTTCTTGCAAATTCTTTAAAATATTGTTCATATGGCACGCAGATGAATTCCCGGAATGTATTACTTAACCTATTAACTATAAAGATAAGTCGATAATGCGGCTAATATGACGCCCTAAATTTCTATTTCATTGAAGCCTTCCACCTAGCTGAAACATCACCCACGCCTTGGCTGTTCCATTAAATTTCAAAGTCGTTTTTTTCTGATTTGATAAGGTATTAACATCGATTTCTCTTTCATCTTAAGCTCAGCTGCAGACTAATTTCAAGGATAAAGGAACGTTTACAGGTACAATCTGTACATAAAAGCAGATACAGTGTCCTATACATTTTCATTTAACATGTTTGAAAATAAATTTATACATATTCTGATACTATCCTTATAAACCTACGCAAATTCATGAAAGATAACTGTAATTTTATCTTAAAATTATTTCGCGATGACGTATGAGAAGGAAATGCATAATAGCTATGAAATTAATATTTTTTTGTTTTACAACAAAGACTCGCAAAGTGAACGTGAAATTGCAAATTATTAAGTAAATTTGAGTGCCGCAACTGATTTGTGTAAAAATTATTAAGAAGTTAAAAACGAACGTGGAAGCTCTCCCATTTAGTTCAAGCTAACATCATTCGGAGAGAAACTGTTCCATTAGTAAGCTACATAAAATAAAAATATATGAACGATTTTATTTCTTTGAGACTTGACTATTTTTCCAAGATAAGGTTTTATGGCGTGGAAGAAGAATAAATTTTAAAAATTCACAGTATTCCAAATTCTTCTGTCGAATTTTTGCTTCCCCGAATGGAACATTTTAAGGATTAGGTAAGGAATTGCTGAATAAACTTTAAAAATTCACAGTATGCTTAGTTCTTATGTCGAATTTTTTCTCCCCCGAGTGGTAAATTTTAAGGATTGGGTAAGGAATTGCTAGTGGGCCAAGAATTTATGCGATTAAAGAATATTCATGAAGCGTAAGGAGGCGTTATGGCTCAATGCGCTTACGCTAACATGTTTTATTTTCTGCCAATAGTAGCTGGCAAAATTCAATAAATCAATCTTTTTCGCCATCTTTCCAAATAATATCTGGATGCGAACCTTTTTAGTCTTGCGAGAATCGATAACCATGCCTCTGTTCACGGAATTGTTTCCTTCTACTTATTTTTTTTTTCGATCATTCAGTTCCGTTAATTTCGTTTCCTCGTAAGATGATTTCTCGCATCATTGTCGAACTTTGCTCTTTCGGCAGAAAATAAAACGTTGTTTTTTCCCTCTCAATCCACATTTTGCCTCTTTGGACTCATCTCCAAAATTAAATCAAGCGATCCTAATTTTACATCATTAAAAGTAGTTTTAATTTATTTGGTCATGTTTTAATTGAGCGGATTTTGCTCAGAAATGGAAGCATAATGTGGGTAGTTGGAAAATTCAATGAGAAAACAAAATATATTTTTATGAGCCGTCAAAGAAATCAGTAGAAATTATCGAGGAGCTATTGTATCGCTTGAATTCATTTTTAATGTCCAAATACTTCGTTATTTCCTATTTCTAGTCTTTTTACTCCACGACTGGCTACTCTGGTGAAACCCAGAGTTCCATCTAGCAGAACACCATTTCGGTTTGGCCTTTCGAGAAGTAATTTTGTTGATTTTCCTTTTAATTTTTTTGTAGAAAAGGAAAACATTTAAAGTAAGATAATATTTATCTCTTATTAAAAAAATGGACCTTATCATCACACAGACTTCGTTGTTACATTCTTTTCCTTTCTTTCAATGAACACCGGACTTCTTAGAAGTTGAAAATTGCCATTCAGTATGGTTGGAATAAAATTTCATTTTATTATTCAATAGTGATCATGTTTATTTAATTTTTCTTAAATGCCATTCATTTTCGTTCTAATACCTCAAAATATTAACAGAGCAGATTATTAATTATCCTGAAATAGAAAGTTTAGGATAGGATAGTTATAGACGAACTCAAAATAAAACTTGTGAAGGCTTAATGGGGAATCTTTTTCCGACTTAATGACATAATCAAGCTTTCTTTGGAACCTATTGACTTCTATCACCTAATCACATAGGTAATTGATTTACTTCTCGCGTCTTTGAATGAATCGCTCGCTCTTGCAATTAGAGAAGTTAGAAACACGTGAAATCCAGTTCAAATGGTAGCTCTCCTGACATTTAGCACTCAAAGGTAGTTTGATCAAATACTTCCATCGAAAATATATTGTTTTTACTTGCTTAGCATTTCAAACGTGTAATCCCACTTTATACTACCAAAACAGGAAAACATTCTCTAAGATCTATTAAATCATTAGATATTTTGAAAACGTAAAAGGAAAAATAGTAATGCCTCTCACCTTGAGTTTAAATGAAATTCGATTCCGTAAACGTTCCCCAGAGGTTATTTCGTATGCAATAGCAGGTTGGTTGCGTAGTAAAAGCAAACAATAGACGTTGCAATTATCACATTCCCAGAAGTTTGCGAGACATGACTTTCGAAATCAGAATTCTGATTAATTTAATTTCCAGCTCCTATTCATTAAAGCGTACTGCATTGAAGTCGGAGTGTTTATTTCCGTTTTATATAACCCTTTGATATTTATTCCTTTACACATTCTATCACCGACCGAAGGGGGATCGCCTGAAGACACGTCCACCGCTGCATGGGACATAGCGATTCCAGTTTTGCTGTTCTCATAACCCTGTGGAGGTTCCTTCTTAGCACCGGAAACCTTTTCCACCACTCCCCGTACCACTCTTCCCCTTTTCCGCACCCTTCCTCCGCAATCCTCCTCCTGTTCCCTTTTTTTCTTTACCCTCTGCTGCACTCTTCCGCCGCACTCCGGGTCCAGCCGTCAGCGGCACTACCTCGGGGTGCCGACCCTTGCGCCTCCCGCCTTTCTTCAGCTAACAAAGTTATGAGCACCGCGGCCATCCACTGCCATCTTTGTCTTCGTCCTCTTTACCCCATGGACACTCCGGAGAATCAAGGCGAATGGTGAGTTGAATCTCAACTTTCTTAGAATAACGTGTTTTTTCCCAATTATTGTTTCCGAAAGAACCTCGCCGGTAGATTGATTAATCGTATAGCCTTCGAGAAAGGCAAATGTAAACAGCCGAATCGCTGAAATATTTGGGCGTTACTTAATTATAACGCGACTGGTAGATGATGTAAAGAGCAATGTTAGAATATTCGTCGATACCTCTCATATACAGATAGATTGCGTCTGAAGTATCAAGTACCAGTATCCTTCTGAACAACCAAAGGGTTGTATCGAAACGATGCAAAGATTAGCGGCTGGATTTTAGTATAAAGATGTGTGTCTTTATGTCTTTCTTACACTTCAGAAAGAAAACGAAATGTACACGAATAATTTATTCTAACTACTTACTAACTTTATTTGCACACTAAATTAAATTTCAGGGCATAAGCTTAATGCTTGTGAGCCACAATAAATACCAAAAAAACAAGTGGTTTATCACTCCAAGAACATATTCGATATACGTCAGGAAAGGCGAATGGGATGAAAATTTTAGCTAGTAGAACTCTGAGGGGATACCCATCGAGAGCCAAAAATTAACTTATTTTCCGCTTATTCGAACTCTTCTCTGAGTTTTTCAGCGTTTTAAGCCACACGAAGTAGGGATGGTCATACAGCTGTTAGATTTAGATATCGTAGAGCATAGAGAAGCTCGTTTCGTTAGTGGAGATTTCAGGTTCGAAGGTGGTAATACGGCTATCATGAAGTCTCTCGGTTGGGGTTTTCCTCAGAAGAGGAGATATTCAGATTAGAGATAATTAGGGCTATTGATGTAATTGCAGATCCATACCAAAACCACTCGCATGGATGAAATCTAAACTGTCGATAATATTAAATGCATATAGATTTTTGGATAAAAAACCAAATGTAGTTTAAAATATGAAAAAGGAGAAATAATTTCGGGTTTATATCACATAGAGTTAATTTAAACGACAAATGTTTTTTTATGCCAAGTCACTTGACACATTAGCATGGGAACCTTATGCTCGTGGGGCCCCCAAGGAATGCGGTAAGACGGCATTGTATTGATGCACTCCTGAGCTATGATACTTGAGGATTAATTATGTAAATGTGAATGCTTCTCTACGATTATTAGATGAGGGTGTGGTTAACAAATACAAAATATATAGGCTTAAATAGCTTATAAAGTCATCCTACCTCTAGAAAGATTCTTGGAATTTAAAGTTTATTTCATTCAAATGATGCGAAAATATAGCCTTAATATGAGAAATGTTTGAAAATAGAAGCTCAGCTAAAGGTACAGCGTAACATTTATCTGAGCCTTCCTCGATTTAGCAAATGACCAAAGTGAAGTATTTTTCTAGATAACGCCTCAGGTATGCATTTCCCCATTAAAACGGATAAAGCTGGCTAAAGTTTGGACTCACTAATTCCTTTTTGACATCGTGAAATTCATCGATATCAACACAGTGCCATTAAAACTTTATTGTAAACATATTGACAACATTTGTGCGATACAGTCCGCCTTGGGATTGCAGTTGTTCAGACCTTTAGAAAAAGAAGTGCTAACCGATTTTACTGTTTCCGTATTTATCTTAGTACCAGCAGAATTACTTCCAATAACTTTCCTCTATCAAAAGTGCTGTAAGAAATGTCTTCATTTTTAATTTTACTCCTCTCATTAACCGTGTCTCATTTTAGTCTTGCAAAGACGCTGACCATATTATCATCCAACATTATGTGCGCGCAAAGTTCCCTCAACGATGAGTACCTGGTGAGGGTTCCAATATGTATTTCAAAGTCATCCGACGGTTTCGGGAGCAATACCTGCTTTATGAATCGTCTAATGGGCCACCCTTAAATGATGTCACGAAATTTTTGGGGTCCCATCGAGCGTCATACCGAATGAAATCAACTGCCACAGAACCCCAAATCCTCCCTAAGAGTGTGACATCATTTAAAGACGTCCCCTAAAGCGATGTCAGTACATTTCACCCACGGCCTTTCATCCAAGAGACGGTTCGACCAAGCATTGCTCTCCAGGAGGATTTTCACCCAGAGACTTCTCACCCAAGACTTTCCAAACATGGATTTTCCACCCAAGTAGACATTTAACAACTGGGAAACTACTATCAGCAGGGAAATACTATTCACGCAGTGGATACTTTTTCAAAAGGCATTTCAAAAAGCGTTGGGATTGTGTCGGATGCCATTGTTTATAATTCATTTTAGCGGTATAAATAATTTTTCCAAAATAAAGAACTCGCGTTTAAAGACTCTCCAAATGATCATCGAAGCTGCTATACTTCGGAAGACAACGAGTAACCCATTGTCGATGGGATTTTGATGCGCTAAATTTCAGGATTTTTCCAAGTGACATTTCGAAAAAGTGATTTTGAAATGCCATTTACAGTTCATCTATTGGATCCCTTGGATAAAATATTTTTTGTTAGACAAATCCTCAGGTGTAAAGTCATGGGCGAAATGTCTCTGGAAGAAAGGCATACTGTGTAAACTGTCCTTGAGCAAACCCTCTCTTAGGTGAAGCGTATTTTTGGTGAAAAATTCTAGAACTTTCTGAGGCTTTTCAGGAAAAATTTTAATGAATTCAATGTATGGGGAATGACATTATTTTAATAAATGTCTATCTTTATTTTATTAATTCCAATTATAAGAAATTCGAAGGGAGAGTTTGGCATGACTGTTTCATCAGAAAGTAATTTTCAATTGTGTATTCCGAAGTACTAAGACTCCCTTGAATGTTTCGCATCATTCCCTACTGCAATTGCTGTGGACTACTTTACTTTAAATGGCAAAGGTGAATCATAAATTGAATTAATTATCTCATCAACAGGCAAGTCTAGAGAATAGCATAACTCTTCATGAGGTAATACTTGGTGAGTATAGGCATAAAAATATTTTAACATGATAATTTCGTATTCTCCGATAAATTTTTCTCGTTTTCATCTGTTTTTAATTAAACCTGTCCGACTCGTTCTTGAAGAAAACTCAGATTTAAGTCATCGTCGTACCTAAAAGACCGCCGCTTTGCCAGGAGAGATTTCCTTAGAACCTAGGGAACGTTGGAGAAGAAATTGCCTGAGTGACTTGTTTCACTTCTTAGTCTCAATAGATATAAATAGAGAAGGGTTCAAAAGAAGGGAAGCTTTGATGGTAGTTTCGTTATTTAGTTTCTCTGACTCCTTTGTTTTGTTGAAGGCAGCACTGGCACCATCTACATACGATCTGAAGTGCACCGATCTGCTGTAGATTGGGAAATCGGATTGTGCAAATGTGACTTTCATTCGTACCTACATTGAAAAACTGCTTATAGTTTTTAATAATGGATCATAGAAAGGGGAAATTCTTCCCCAGAGCACCAATGTAAAATTCACAGCACCTTCAGGCGAAGAACAAAATTCATTAATCTTACTATTATAATTAAATGATAACTTAATTTAATTTACGTCAAGCAACCGAGGAATGACGATTCGCGAAACTTTTGAAGTAGCATAGGCTGCAGTGGCTTTACATATATCAAAGTATATTAGAGTGGACCAAAAAGCGAATTGTATCAAATTAGGTTTCCGTTGCCTAACGCACCTCAGGTTTGGAGTTCTATGTAGGTAACCTTTAACATCGGGGTGTCCGCACGACCACACACGGCAGATTTGGAGAAATTTATTATTTCTGCGGTTTTATTGAAAATTTATCGATTTTATTGGCGTATGTGCATCAGTTGCACGATAAATTTATTGCAGTCTTTTTACAATTTTGTTAACATTGTATTCTTTCGCGTCTAGATTTCACCGTCCAAGACGCCGAATTGCATAGGGCCGGTAAGCTGTGGTATACTTCAATGATTGAGGACGGATTCAATTAATCGAACATACATTTGCAAAGAAAAAATTTCTAATTAGTATAATTTTGTGAAAACATTATTGAACATTATTGTACAATTAGATTATTAAACACCGAAAGAGAAATAACCAGTCATTGACTGCAATTCTATTCTAACAAATTATAAAAGGTAATTTCATCAAAGAAGCTCAAGCTGGGACCAAATAAATATAGAAAACTCTCGCATTCCTCTTTCTATTTTTAAACCTCAAGACATTTCTGTAGGAAGCAGCCAAAGAAACTGGAGTACGAAATACAGTAGGGTAGTAAAATGTTATCCTATAACGTTTCATTTTTGAGTAACTTTCACCATTGTGACTGCTAAGAGGTACCAAGATTCAGAGCAAAAGACGTCGTTCAACAGAGCAGTCGTGGCCGAGTGGTTAAGGCGTCTGACTAGAAATCAGATTCCCTCTGGGAGCGTAGGTTCGAATCCTACCGACTGCGGTGTATTTTTATATTTTCTCAAGAGATTCACTAAATCGATTAAATCTAAAACATATCTAAGAAATTATTTAATTTTTAATTTAATCCGACCCTGGTAGTGTTTATTTGTTTATTTGCACGATTGGACTACAAATAGGCTCCAGGCCAGGTGGTAGTCATCTTTTCAGGGGGAGAAGGAAATACAATACCCTGCCTGGTATTCACCCTAGTCGGGAGGGAAACCCCCCAAAACCTCCCGAAGGCAGTACGTCATAAATATAAAAGAAAATACAAGTAAT
>KZ308473.1:0-159728 GCA_000376725.2 Ladona fulva | reverse complement strand
CAAGAAAAGAAGGGGCCCAATCACGCTGCCCTGGGGTACGCCTGAGGTAACTTTGACTCTGTTTGAAGTAACACCATCGAGTACTACTTGTTGTTCCCTATCGCAGAGAAAATCTTTGACCCAGTCAATTACTTCCTTATTAATTCCAGCCAATTTTAATTTGTAATTTAATCTGTTGTGAGGAACTCTATCGAAAGCATTCTTAAAATCGAGGAAAACAGCATCCACTTGCTTACTACTCTCGGCAGATTTTAAAATATCGTGGACGATGGGAAATCCGTGATGGGAAAACTACGGGATTTGGGGTACGATTTGCTCGGCCATCCACCCTATTCTCCTGATTTAGCACCCTCAGACTTCTATCTGTTCCCAAACTTGAAGAAATTTTTTTCTGTGAAGCGCTTCGCTTCCAATGAAGAAGATAAGAGGGCCGTAGATGGATATTTTCACATCCTTCCAGGCTCTCACTTCCGGGAAGGAATACTGATGTCGGAGAAACGCTGGACCAAGTGTGTTGAAGTCAAGGGAGATTATGTAGAAAAATAAAATAATTTTTTAACTGAAAATCGCCGTCTTTTATTGTCAGGCCGAGAAATTTTCACCTTACCATCGTATTATAGGCCTGCTTGATAGCCTCGAAGCTTTTGAAGTTAATTTCGAAATGCACCTGAATTTCTCTTTAATATGAGAAAATCGTAACCATTACGCATGACGATATTACTGACGAAAGATATCTCGACGACGACTTGCCTAACATGAACGCTGCTATAGTAATTCAGATTAAACACCCGTTCTCGGTTTTGCGAAATTTGTCTGTCAACCACAGCTTTTACAACGGATATCTTAATTGGATTATCCTTAGTCCTGAATTAAAATAAAAACTTCCTCGACGATCTTGGAGAGTGAGATGAAGCAAAATTGTTCCCAATGCCGGGAATCGAACCCGGGCCTTCTGGGTGAAAGCCAGATATCCTAGCCACTAGACCACATGGGACATGTTGGTCACGTATTAAACTTTCTAAATAAGTTGAAAATTTTCCACAAAATTTATGAGGACTAAAAGTATAAAAACGTAACTACCTCAAGAGGTTATCCTACATATCAACGATGCCTAACTTATAGTACGTGACCCAACGGCGAGGTTTCACGCGGGTCTTCGGAGATAAGAAGTACACAGGGTCGAATATTGTTGGAAATGCAGTTATTACGTTCACTTTCTGCACTTGATCAACTATTTCACAGAGCTCGATAGATCAGAAAATTAATATATTGTGATTAAAGTCAATTAATGAGGAGTAGAACTTAGGAGAAGTACATACATATCATGAGATTTTGGAAACCGCTGAATTAGATACTCTCAAACATAACAACATTATCTCTGTCTGCGATGAATATATTCCATACATTCATAATAGAGTCGTTCTGACTTTTCTCGAGTACCTCCTACCATCGGCTGAGTCTATGTCTATGTGAGTACCCTGCAAGCCGCCTTTCGGCGTGTGGCAGGGGGTGCACGCACCATGACTATTTCCTTAATCGATTATTTTCGCGTATCGTTCGCGAAAAAATGAATTCTTTAATCTATTGCTTCTGGCATCTATTTCTCTGACCTTTCTCGTATTATCGGAGCGGGTATTATGTAGCATGGTGAACGCATTATATCTGCTGCATCATCTCTGAATGTGCTTTCTCTGAATTTATCCAGTAAATTGATCCTTTGTTGAAATCTTCTAACTTCCAAAGATTCCCATCTTGCGTCCTGAAGCATCAGAGTAACGCTCATTGATTTATCGTAGCAATTCTTCACAAAACGAATCGCCTTTCGCTGCACCTTTTCTAATTCTCGAATACTACACTTATCGGCAGGGTGCCATACACTACACGCATACTCAAGATGACATCTAACGCAAAATAACATCACTCGCGAACTTTTTCGTCGCTCCGACCTACTATTCTCTTTACGAAACCGAGTTTTTAAGTGCTTTTCCGCATATATTATGGATGTGAGTACTCCATGTTAAGTTATTCGTGACAGTTACTCCAAGATATTTCACCGATTCTACTGTTAATAAATTTATCCCACGGAGACTGTACGGATAATCTTCAATAATAGATTTTCTTTCCAAGAAGTTAACTACTGAACATCAGTTCCTTTAGAGTCCATTTATGTTAGATATTTATGTTTCACATTACCTGCCTATATAGTCTCCGGGTTTAAAACTTTCGCTTGCCATTTAACTACGTTATTTTGAACAACGTTTGAGCCTTGAATTCGAGCCTTCCTGCAAGAATTTCAAACAGAGACCCAATCAGTAACTCAATCAGGATGTCATAGTGAAGTCCTCTCCAGCGCTGCCACCTGGCCAGAAGTCCAAATTGCAGCGTAAATTCAAATAAATAAACAGTAGATATGAATTTCTATTCTCAATTTCGTCCAATAAATTCGTTTCTATTATATTGGAAATTGTATCCTGATTGTAAGCATGACGTTCCGTTTGCATAACTTAGAATTTTTTCGTATCTTTTGTTGTATCATTACTCTGTGAACATTTAACGGCCGGTCCCTTCAAATTTGAAATTTAATGAACAGGAATGTATACGAATGGGAGAAGTGTAAACAATCTGGAAGTGAACCCAAATGGAGCCCATAAATTCCCCGCTTCGTTTCCCTGAGCGTAGGCGAAGGGAATTGCGAAGTGAATCATTAACTCTTTCCCCAAAATAAACTGTCAGTTTAGCGGAAACTCGGATACATTCAAGAGACATTGTGCACTTATTATAACAATTTTGCGCAATCTGTCTTTTCTTTTTTCAAAATACTTAAATATTTTCTCTTATTGTTAGTATTGTGGAAAGGGTTGGAGAAATAGTATAAGATTCCCAAAAAAATATTCCAGCTTAAAAAAACACTAATTTCCATAACACTTAAAACATATCCTCATTGATGAGTAATGGCATATTACCTACACAATTGCTCTCAATCTTTGCCTAAGGAGACAGACTGCGTTTAACCAACACATCAACAATTATACCCAGAATCACTACGTAGGTATAATTAGGAATATAGAGAAGCCATCATCAGTGCTAGCAAATCGGCCTTACCTGCGGAGTCGGATTTAGTGTAGTACTTGTGTAAACACTTAACGGAAAATATATCATTCGGCGAAAAACGGTACGATAATTTGAAGCAAAAACTATAATTTGGTTTACATAAAATCTATTGTGGCAGGTTTTACATAGTGGAAATCCATATGAAAAGGATGGTGTGAATAAAATTAAAATACACTTGTGGAAAAGAGTAGGTATTTGTAATTTTATTTACACCATCCTTTTTATAATTTCGTTATTTCAGATGATTCTCTAAACAAAATGGTCACTATGAAAGCATACTATTGGGAGAAATAGGTCGTATGTTTTTATGAGCGAATCAATGTTTATTCTTGAGCATTGTATGGGTTTTTTTTCTCTAACCATGAAAACATACATACCTTTGCAAAGATTTTTTAAACGGAACCAGAATTTGATATTTCTCATACATTATTTAATCAGAGAAGTAATAAATCAAGTAACCTACTTACCTACCTTACCTAATAACCTCAAATAGATTCGTGACATTCTTACGATTAGTTATATTTTATCTCCGTAAGATAAATTTGGCAGTTTTGGTCTCCTAGGAATGTTCTCACAGGATATTACTTTTCGTATCAATACTGAAGCCACATCAGCTCAACGATTGTAGTTAAATGCAAGATGAGTTATTTTACATGTGCACAGGAAATTGATGGCCATTCATTCCATATTTTTGGCCCAGAAATTATAGATATTCGTGACTAATAAGTGAGGAATGCTGATGAACTTTTTCATGTACAAATTATACATAGAAATTGATAACAAAAAGGAATTACTTAAATAATTTCTTACTTTTGTTTAATGTATGCACGACACAATCGAGACCAAATAATTTCGACATGAGCTAACGTTGGCACTTAAGTCTTACAAAATGTCATGTAACCGAAGTGATTCGGAACACTAATTACTGCATGCAGTGCACATTAAAACCTTCAGCTATACTTCCTCTCCCCATTGTTAAAAGAACTTTCGCCGCAATCAATCATTGAATTATTTTTATTACTTTCAATTTCCATGAATTTCATGTGTATACTGTAATAAATAAGAATGCTTCTCAAGAATATTCTGTGATTATAATTCCTACTTATTAAACGGTAGAAATATCAACTTTGGCAAAGAGCAATGTGTTCAGAAAAACAATGAAATGAAAATGTAAAAGCCTCAAATAGTATATTCATTTTGATACGATAATTTTATAAATATAAAGCGGAGTTTTACTTAGCATGGTACTGAGTAAAACTTAAATACTAATAGTATGATATATATTTACACAATATGCGGTTACGGGAACCGTAAACTGAAGGGTAGGTGGGTTGGGGATATCGCTCTTTTTGTTCCTTCATCCATAGATGCTCTGCTACTTGAAAATTGTGGCACTGCAGAAAATATCCCCTTAAAAAGTAGTACACATTGCTGATTAGATGTCTACGCTGTATATGAGTTTTTTTTTTTTTAGCCATAAAAATGAACGAGGTGAAGAAATTATTGGAATGGCAATACAAGGGGTTGAAGCCGCACGGTCCTGCAAATACGTTTGTTCCCAGGAACGGACTTCAGGATATGTTTACTTGAGTATTCATAATCTCTAGGTTCCATATACGTGTAATTAAATAACATTNGAAATTACTCAGAAATTCATTGATGGTTAAACAATCGTAGGGTAGCGAGTATTAGACCGCCGCCCCTTGTCATTTGGTAGTTTCCTATGCCGAAAAGCCGTCGTAATTGATAAAAAAATTTCCTTCGGGCCGGATTTGAACCAGCGACCTATGGATATCTGCATACCATTTTCCTCTACAGTCCACCGCTCTACCAACTGAGCTACCGAAGGAGTTATTCTAATACTGGAAAGTAAAAAACTTGGTTGAGCTCAGCCCGGCGAGTGAAACTTTCTCCTTCGAAAACTTATCTCTATACGTTACACTTTCTCGTTTGAATCGGCCTTCTTCGTATGATATGTTGGTCATCTTTATACTCGATGGGAGAGGAATCGGATACATTAACCTGTCATCGATTTAGAGCTGAGGTAGGGAGCATGTAAGTAGTTCAGGCCACGTGAGACTGTCTGGCTGTTCTCTCGTTTTCATGCATCAAAGTCAGAAATTCATATTTTACTGTTTCTCACAGTAACACACACTGGTTTTTCAGTCTCTTTTACCGTGTTCACTGATAATAGTCATTAAATTATAAACGATTAAATTCGTTTTCCCTTTTTAAATGTTCGTTATTTATAAGTAGTCAACTTCGTCACTCGGCATGAGAATGTTAACATTCTCATGCCGAGTGACGAAGTTGACTACTTATAAATAACGAACATTTAAAAAGGGAAAACGAATTTAATCGTTTATAATTTAATGACTATTATCAGTGAACACGGTAAAAGAGACTGAAAAACCAGTGTGTGTTACTGTGAGAAACAGTAAAATATGAATTTCTGACTTTGATGCATGAAAACGAGAGAACAGCCAGACAGTCTCACGTGGCCTGAACTACTTACATGCTCCCTACCTCAGCTCTAAATCGATGACAGGTTAATGTATCCGATTCCTCTCCCATCGAGTATAAAGATGACCAACATATCATACGAAGAAGGCCGATTCAAACGAGAAAGTGTAACGTATAGAGATAAGTTTTCGAAGGAGAAAGTTTCACTCGCCGGGCTGAGCTCAACCAAGTTTTTTACTTTCCAGTATTAGAATAACTCCTTCGGTAGCTCAGTTGGTAGAGCGGTGGACTGTAGAGGAATTCAAAGCAGATATCCATAGGTCGCTGGTTCAAATCCGGCCCGAAGGAAATTTTTTTATCAATTACGACGGCTTTTCGGCATAGGAAACTACCAAATGACAAGGGGCGGCGGTCTAATACTCGCTACCCTACGATTGTTTAACCATCAATGAATTTCTGAGTAATTTCTTGTTCTTAAAATGTCTGCTTAGCTAATTATTTAATCTTAACAAAAAACTTGCTTTAATTGGCTCCGTTGTAGCCATGGCTATAGTTGAAGAATGCCATTAAATATAAGTTACCGTGTAACACGTTTTAATCAATTGTTAAGGATATTAACCAAAGTAAAAGGCTCAAATAACAGCGAAAATATGTATACATGAATAGTTGGCTTACAATGGAAAGTAGAACGCAATAATCCCCTTATCATTAGGATGAAAACACAGCCTTAATTTCTATTTTCACAAGCTGTCTTGAGTGAGAATATTCAATAAATTAACTTCAACGTTACTTATTTTTTCCTTGATTTAAATAGCTATTTTTACTTTATATAAATAGTTTCAATAAAAAGAATAGTTCAGTTTTTCCCTATTCTAGTAGGCGATGATGAGATAATGAAAACATTTCGTTAGTTTGTATCTGATAGTGGAAACTTGAAGAATTATCGATGCCGCATAACCTTCGTTAGCTCAGTTGGTTGAGCGGTGGGTGGTCGCTGGTTCAAATCCGGCCCGAAGGAAATTTTATGTAGATATCATAAGGAATAACACTTTTCAGATAAAAGAAGCAAAAATGAAACAATTTGAATCTAAAAGATTTTTGGTTAACAGTTTCTTAAGTAAATTTTTGTCTTTTCCAACACTTCAACATTTCAACGGATATAAGTATTTCATTAATGAGGAATTCCATTGGATATACTGTTAATACATTTTTATCAATTGATAAGGATATTAAACAAAATAATAACCTCGCATCTAATAGAAGCAAAAATATGGATAGATGAGACGATGGCATTCAATGAAAAGAAGAAAACAACCATCCTTTTATCTTGAGGATGAAAACTCAACCTTAATTTTTACTCTTATTTTTTTTGTCATTTTGAGTGAGAAGGCGCAATAAATAGCTTCAAGGAAAACGCTATTATTCCTTGATATTTAAAGTTCCATTAAACAATCATTTAGTTAAGAAATGAATCATTTAGTAGTTCAACTTTCTAGCAGGCAATAGCGAGATAAAGAACAAAATATGCTGTTGTGGCATATAGTTATAATGGAGACTTAAAAAATCAAAAGTAACGCATAACCTTCGGTAGCTCAGTTGGTAGAGCGGTGGACTGTAGAGGAAATTTCGCAGAGATCCATAGGTCGCTGGTTCAAATCCGGCCCGAAGGAATTTTTTGTCATCTACAATATGCATAATATAGAAGAGTGGTGAATGGAACTTTCTTACGACAAAATATAAAAATTTATCCCAAGAGAACTTCCTATATAAAAATTTATTCACCCAATGAGTTAAAATGTAAATGTATGTTTTGCGTACCACTTGCGTAAAACCACTTTGCGTATGTTGGTTTTTTCAGAAATCATTAGTGTCAAAATTACCGTCGTTTGAAACACCTTAAGTTAGGCTTTAGTTTCCCTATGTACGCCGAGATTGCTCCGTAATAACATATAACATTCTAATAGGCGTAACATTAAACATTCTACATCAACTAAAATTTTAATCTTCCTCTGAAAGTAATTTTTCGCAACACCTTCGGTAGCTCAGTTGGTAGAGCGGTGGACTGTAGAGGAGTTTATAGCAGAAATCCATAGGTCGCTGGTTCAAATCCGGCCCGAAGGAAATTTTTGCGATTTTTTGGGCTAATTTTCTGTGCGCTATGCTCATGACCTGGATTTTTAGGTATTGAATTAGCCAGTGAAAGTGCATTTCATTTCTTTCATGTGACTGGTACAGCAATGAGAGAACGCAGCTGGATTCCTGATAACCCGGTGTCAAGAATTTTGGCGTTATTCAAAGAAAAATGTAACTGTCAAATTTTTTAACAGTGGGGGTGATCGTGATTTAGTTACGATTCGTGGGTTCAGGAATTTTTCTGGAATTTTTTATCGACTACAAAGCAGGTTCTTCGAAAAGAACTGTTACAAAGATTTATTCGCTAGTGACTAAGACTACAATGCCTTTTATTCCATCCCATGGAAAATGCTAATGTATTCCACGAAAGTGTCATTCCTTATTGAAAAGGATGGATAGGAGAAAAATAGAGGAATCTTTGGATGCAAAGAATTTGAAGGATAAACTTAATAAACGATGGGGACCGTTATCCACAATAGGAAACCACTCAGAAATGAGATGAAAAAACTTGAATTATTCTACCAATAATAATAGTCAAAAGATATAAAAAGGACCGTATTCCACATTAAAAGGTCGCAAATAAAGGTTTTACTACTTAAAGTAAATAAGTACACGCTAAATCTTTCGCACAGTATCATAATGATACTTTCCTCACTCCGTCCGTTTCGCAAGTCGAGCTTTTTTGCTTACCTCGCACATGGACTCTGTCCAACTATCAAGGATTTTTATGTGAACGAAAAGCATTTCTGCCTCGAGGAATTCGCGCATACCACAAGTTGAAAATCGCTCCAGAATATCTCGAGTGCGCCGTTTATTTTTGGCGCCCTCCACACGCGCTAAACAAAAACTAATTTCCGTCGCTTCCAAACAGAACTCTCTTCATTTCGGGCACACCTCCGAGAATCCGAATCGCAGAAGAATACGTTCCCATTCACGATTCGGACGCGAGCGTGGGCGGGCTGGGAGTGGAATCGAAATCAAGTGGACTTTGACCGCTGATGGCTGCATTAATTTTTTGTTTTAGCGGCGGATATCAGTCAGGCGAGTTTTTTTCCGAGGCAGACCACATGTTCCATTCATATATGCGGATGTGATTTCCTCTATCGTCACTCGATATTTAAAGCCATTTTTTGAGTTGGAAATAACGATATTTTTGCGACGATACCCGTACCAGAAGCAAACACATTACTCCTCTCTTGCGAAAAATCTTGAGAACGCTGGAATCGATTAGATAAAATTTGAATAATTTTTATTTGTATTAAATACGTCTTTATATCAGACGAATTTATTGTTTTAACAAGTAAATTTCACCAACGTAAAAGTTGCATAAATGTACAGGGATACCTAGTTGTGGGCTATCCCCTAATTAGTCAGCTTTCATCTGCTAGTCTATCTCGTACCAAGTTTTCTTAATACTAATAAAAATCCGAGGAAAATTTATCTAATGTCGTTTCTAACAAGAGCTTCATTTCCTAAACGTTTGTGAAGATTGCTTCATATTTTGGAAATACATAAGAAATCCACGCGAACCTAATATTTTTGTATATGTTTGAGCTTTGAGCATATATGTAAGTCCACCTCCATAATTGCCTACGGGCACGATTTTGGCTAAACATAGTTAAGTAGATACCATAAAACCATAAATACATAGATCATTTCTATTGAAGCTCAAGTAAATTTCACCATTCATTGCCAGAAGGGAATAATCATACCTTTCGTGGTAATTATATAGTTGTTCTGAAACAGAAATTCAGTTCATTTCGCTTGTCTTCTTCGCAATTGACATTTGTGAAATCCGTTTTCTAGAATGTTCCTCTTACTTTCTGGCGCGCAATTTCCTTCCAGGACTATTTACTATATACATTTAATGAAATAATAACTTTTCGAAAGTGACCTACCAAAGACTTTCTTAATAGGAGAGGCAGATTTTCTTTAGAACAAATGATGGATATCCTTTGGAAGAGAGAAAACCTTTAACCGAATGTTACACGACATCGAGTTGGATGTGCTTTATTAGTTAATGGTAAATGGCCCCAACTTATCAGATTGGAATTTGTGTTATTGCGAAATAAAGATCCTTTACACAAATGATAAATAAGAAAGTCACGTGTAATATACAGAAATATTTTGTTTGCAGCATAGAAAATATGAATTCAGGAAAGAGAGTGCCGTGAATCAATCACCTTCCGTCTGCAGGCTGGTTATTCTAACCCCTAGACAACGTTAGACCTTTCAAGGTTTTTAAAAATTTATTTTAAATAAAAAAAAGAAACATTCATAGTGTCTCATGTAACGAGCTAGGAATGATTCTTATTTTTTATTCCAGAGATAACCAAAATATCCAAAATAATGCTCTCCAATGGTGCGGACGTTGGGGCTCCCGTTAGCCAAATAGGCAGCGCGTTCGACTTTGGTGATAGCGGTTCCGGGTTCGTTTCCCGGTTGGAGCCCATACGTGCGAAACAGAAAAGTGTGCACTTTTAGCGATACTACTACCAAAAATATGTTTTAATGCCACTTCATCCATAACGGCATATAAATATTTTATCTTATAAAAATTATCGCTTAAATTATTTCAAGGCCATTTCTAAATCATGTGTATGAAATAAGCGTAAGATATTTGAGGGAAATGAAAAATTCAACGTAAGAACACCAGCTTGTTTTATCAGCTCCAATATTTCTTCTCGGAATCATTTTAAGTTTATGACCATTCCATGACATCGATCGAGGTTATCTGGCATACTCCGTTTGCTTCAATAGACTAAGAAAGTATCTTTATATAAGAAATACTTATATAACAATCGCGATGACCTTAACGGTCTCCGATAGAGCGACATGAATTTAAAAGTAATAACTAACGAGCTATTACACTTGAAGGTAAACGTGAATGTAACCAGCTCACGATAGCGTAAAATCTTTTATATAATAAAGGTCTGATGAAACTGGATCGAAAGAAAATGACGCTTTTGCTAACACAAATAAACGATACGGTTTTTTCAGAACAAATACATTATTGTGATACTAGTTACATAATAAAGGTCTTCAGAAAGGGTCGCGTATTTATCTTATACAGCCATGCTTTTGCTGTTTAGATATGGAATAATTAGAGCAACTGCTCTGGTGTAAATTATTTACTCATGGTATAGATTTAAATCGTTATAGTGCGAGTTTAATATTTGCTGTTATTTAAATAAACATTATAATAAAATTAATTTGTCACGAGATATCTTTGAGTGAATAAAGATACAATTCACGGTTTGTTAGGATTCAGTTTATCATGCATTATCGTTATCTTGGAATAAGTTGATAACAGTGACCTTCAAGTTTGCAAGTAGAACAGATTATTACATACAGTTCCGATGTATTTCATATCATGTTGCCTAAATTGCGACTTTTCCCGAAAATTTGCTCTAAGACCATAGAAACTGCTTTTATTAAAGGCTTCATCCCTTAAATATCGTTCGGAAAAAATCAAAATTTCTCACAATGAGCTCAACATTGAAATTTATATTTCAAGAGGTTTATGCCGTATCCCTTGTCGAGGTCTGCATGGACCGGGTCTAAGCCCATGGGTATTGGTCCGAGTATAACTTGGGAAGGAAAGGATTAATCGTCTTCAAACAGCGTTTTTGGTGCGTACATATGGATGGAGGCCTTTTAAAGTTACTATACAATAATTAGGCAATATGTAATCTTCTTTGCTCTACAAAAGTTGTCCTGAGAAGAGGTGATCAGTAAAATGATTGATCACGCTAGTAAATCGAAGAAATCTAATTTATATAAGAAATAAAATCATCGTTTAACACATCTTTTGCATATAAAAAATACCCACATATTTTAGTTTCCATTACCTCTATAACAGCTTCAACGTTTATCGAATATTTTGGGGTTACTGAAGGAATAACAGAGGTAAATAAAATTATCTATTCCCAAATTCATCTTAACGGCTGATTCCTGATTTATGTAGAAAATTTCGGGCTCCGGTCGGGTAAAAGAGCGAAAAAACCTTCCTATATTCGGGCTCAATTATGAACGGGCCTGGGCCAAAGTTTTCGGTCCGGGACAGGCCCAGACCTCTAATTCGTTGTCTGTCCTTCCGAAAGATCGTATTTCGCTAAAAAGATCCAAAAGAGGTATTATCGAATTCATACCAATAAAAGCAAGCGTAAATCTTAAATCACGGTATATTTAACCACCGCTCCTTGGGGTGTATAATATTTTATATGGTTTATTCATTGTAATCGATAAAAAAATTTTCCTTCGGGCCGGATTTGAACCAGCGACCTATGGATTTCTGCTATGAATTCCTCTACAGTCCACCGCTCTACCAACTGAGCTACCGAAGGAGATACCATTTACGGGAAAGCAAAAACATTCATCTCTGTTTGGTGGGTGAAACTTTCTCCTTGGGATTGTTTCACCCAAAGATTTTATTCTCCTGAACATGTTATAGGAAATCGTGGCCTCTTTTGTCGAGAATGACTGAGACTCACGAGGCAATTTATTCTTGTTTACGATGTCCTTACATTCGTAGATATATTAGGAGGTGAAACTCAACTGTTCATCAAAACATTCGCATACACAGTCCCATCATAGGCTAAGAAATTGAAGGAGAAATTGTTCTGTCATGGTAACTTTAGCGTGGTCGTGTTTCGAGTCCCGGCTACGGTAGACTTTTTCTCTTAATTTCTTCGAGGAAGAAAACATCGACGAAAAGAAACTTTGTTTCCAAAGAATAATTAATTCTAAATAATTCTAAACAATATAGAAAGTTATATGTTACGCCTATCAGTTTTTTCGACCTCCTTTTGAAGAGGTTAAATATCCAAAGATATTTTTTATTCATTAGATATATTATTATGGGTTTACGTAGGCGCGCGTAGGGAATTTTTATGAGAAAAGGACAATGCGTTAAATACGTGTCATGAAGTTACATGGGTTTAAATATATCTAGGTGCTTCAAAATGCTTTATATAACTCTGAAAAAAGGTCTCATTCATCAAGAGGTGACGCAAATGGTGAAAATGGCGTACGTACTAAACTTATCGAAATCTCAAGGTGATTTTTTTTTATTTCTGCTACTTATGCGGTAAAAGATGTATTTCGTATTTTACGAAACTTATGAATCGAATGTGACAAAAAATTCTTTTGACCGGATCTTAACCTGTGGCAAATGGGTCTGCTATACATTCCTTTGACATTCCACATGGCTACATTTTTTAAATCAACAAAAAATAATTTATAGGGGAAGTAAGGCTATTTAAAAGCAAATAATACAAATGTTAATACAGTTTTCTTGTAAACTGAAGCTTCAGCGGAGCTTATGGGAGGCTCAACTATCGGTAACCAAAAAATAGTTTTTGGAATGCAACGTAATTGCCCAGATTTCGGAATGATGTTCTCATTTCAAGTTTAATGTTCGTTCAGTTTCGCGACGTATTCAATTTTCCATTTGGTTTGCAGTGAGTCTACTTAAATTTTATATTCTTACCTTCCCTTATTTCTCAAGGATTTTAAATCATAGCTAAACAAACAAACTGATCGCACCCTGGAGCGAAATTCGAGTTAACTTGTAAGGCGCGCGTTAGGCTCAACTATCCCTTTTTTGGTGGTTTTCTGGATTTTGTGACTTCTGTTACCCACGAGGGCATTAAAAATCAATTTTAATTCAATCAAGCATAATTGCAATATATTAAAAATACTCGCAATGGCTGCAAACTGGATTTAATCTAGCCCATTTAATACAGTATAATTTTATAGTTGTCTTATACATTTAAAAAACTTATATAAATATGTGTATTTTCATTATCAGTATTGCTTATCGACAATTTTGAATCAGCTTTTTCGAAGGGAGGAAAGAGGAAAAACTTCGCAAAAGTTCCACATGAAACATTTTATGGGGTGGATCTGATATTCAGCGCATTTCTTCCTAAAAAATTCCTGAATCCACGAATCGTAACTAAATCGCGATCACCCGCACTGTTAAAAAATTTGACAGTTACATTTTTCTTTGAATAACGCCAAAATTCTCGACACCGTGTTATCAGGAATCCGGCTATGTTCTCTCATTGCTGTACCACTCACATAAAAGAAATGATATCCACTTTCACTGGCTAATTCAATAGCTAAAATCTAGCTCAGGAGCATCGCGCACAGAAAATTAGCCCAAAAAATCGCAGGTTAAATAAAATTTCCTTCGGGCCGGATTTGAACCAGCGACCTATGGATTTCTGCTATAAACTCCTCTACAGTCCACCGCTCTACCAACTGAGCTACCGAAGGAACTGATTTTTCGAATACGCGGAGCGGAAAATATCTTGCCTCATCAACTCAAAAAAAAAACTTTGTAGCGGTAGCAATTATTCTTAATGGGAGGAAGAAATCATCGCATTACGCGCGAGGTCACTCTTTCAAGCATCTACATTTTACAGTCGCTTTTACTCTATGAGAAATATGTGACTTATATAATTAGATTGTTAACTATGATGGGTGAATATCACAATGATTCTGATAATCGCATTGCGTAAAGAAAGGAGTATTCAACTGTTGCCACAAAGATAGTGCACATTTTATTTTAACCGTAGATGTTATAGATGATGTTGTTTGCAGGTTGGGTATTCAGATAACAAAAAATGTTACTGTTAAACTTTGAGGAAGATGAAATTTATGCTGAAACTTGGAAAGTAAAAAATGTAATCAATAATTCGTTCTGTCATAAGCGATAGATATAAAATCGTATCCTAACAGTTAAGAATCTCATGAGAAATTGTTGAATAAAACGAGGTATTGAACAACAAAGAAGATTACTGTTTAATACATATTATGATTTCTATTAAGATTAGTCTTCTTTGTTGCTCAAAACCTCGTTTTATTCAACAGTTTCTCCTGATGTCATCAAGATTCCACAAAGTGACGGCCTCCTCCGTGATGTAATATTTTTTTGGTAAGAATCTCGTATGAATATGGAGGAGCATATTCTTCTTTTCTTCTATTTCACACCACAGAAGCGTTGAAAAGGATTTTTCCAAAGAAATAGAGTTACTATTTAATATAATTCTAGAAAATTTAAAATGTTTGGAAATTTTTCTTGCTGATTTCAAGTATATCTCAATATATTCGTATAATTTAGCGATAAAACTCATGAATTTTTCTTTTGAAAATATTCTATAAGCTATCATTTTCGTAATCGAAATGATTTGTGAGCAAATTAAGTGGCGTTTTATAGAATAACTCTAACCAATGCTAGAGGTCCTCATCAAGGCAGTCGACTCACATTTCGATGTTTCATGAATTTCCCCAAATGAAATAACAAAGGAAAAACTATACACAGCCAAAATTAAATACCCTGCCATTCGCAGATCAGTGGTTAATAAATAATCTTTCAACGAAAATTATGTATGTACTAATTCGCGGCTTAAATTTACTTAAATTCGTTATGTCTGTAGTTTGGAAGCAGTATTTAAAATATTCTATTCATTCACCCTGTCATCTCTTTCGGTACTTACATCAATTTTACGATATATCCCATGCTAACGATTACGATGTAAAAAGTCCACTGTACAAGAAGTGCAAATCAAAAATTCCTCTCCTGAAGATTCTCAATAAAAAATTGAGTTTGTCCACGGAACATCTTGTTGAGACATCCCTTCACCTCGTAAAGAATATATCCTTCTTTTGCATAAAGAAGCAAACGTTACTCACAAATATAATATTTGCACCTACGTAAATTCATGATCATTTAGTTTATGAGAAATCAGTTGCTTTACGAAAGTTTTCTAACATACCAAAGACTTTATTGATGATAAAATTACAAATGTTCCCACTTCCTTCGGTCAGTTGGTAGAGCGTTGGCCTGTAGAAGGACTTAGAGCAGAAATCCATAGGTCGCTGGTTCAAATCCGGCCCGATGGAAAATCTTATTAAAAATAACATTTTACGCATGAGTAAGAAAGTACTTATTCAGACAGATTATGTTATTCATTATATACAATTTCTTATTTAGATAGAATAAATTAAATCAAAGTCTATTTATTACGAAATTTATGATGGATAATCCTCCACTCTCCTTGAAAAAGATCTTTACCCACCATTTACACATTAAACAAATAGGCTTAATGCATTTCGAAAGGTTCATCTAAGGCTATTTGCTTCATTGAGTGAACAAGAACTTCAGTTCTCTTGGGCTCCCTGATAACCAAGGAGGCAACCCGTTTGACTTCGGAGGATGTTCACCCACCGGGTTCGATTCCCGGTGGGGGCCTTCCTAGGAAATGACCTTGGCTGTCAAAGCATTACTATTATTACTCGTACTTCAGTTCACCGAAGATCAAACGTTTATTCACTTCATGGGGAAAAGGTGAACAAGTTATACTGATGGAAGGTCAAAACAATATATTATAATTATATTTATTTCGAGCTATTGCCGTAATGTGACAACTATTTCTAATATAAAAATTGTAAAATTTTATTTTGCGAGAATCGTTTAAGTGAGTGACAGAGTCCTTTCAAAATGAGTGAAATGATAACATTATGTAACAATCAGAATCCTACTGCTGAACTGAAGAAGTATCACTATAACTCAAGGAAAACAGCCCCGATCCATGTATTACTAAATGTAATTCAGCTTCTTGTTCATTTCATTTTTATTTTAGCAATAATAATAATACTGACATTCATATCTTGTCTTACACCTCAAACTCTTCATCCATCTAACCTCCATTTTATTTCCATCAAAAATAATCATCTTAATTTCTTTCGGCATTATGAAATTTTTTTGGAGAAAGTGTATTTCAATTCCCAAGATGGAATCAGCGTTAGCTATATGATATACCAATATCAAAGAAAGGCTCAGAAAGCTAGAGAAACAAAAGGAAGTCGCTCTTTTCCTCGACGCTCGCAATTTGACGAAACTCGTTATGAACCGATAATTCGATAAAATATTTTTCGTATTTTATGCGGAAAGTTCCCTAATAAAATTGCATAATAATTTAGGTAAGTTATTAAACAAAATTCTAGCCCTACAAAATAATGATTTTTCCCTTCCTGTCATATGTATGCTCATATTTAGGAATAAGTATGCCATCCATATATTATTAAAATGAACATATACTGGTGTTACTTTTTAGAACTTCTCCATGACGACAACGTAAAGAAAAACACTCGGTGAATTCTACACAAAATACATTTTTATTCTCATGCAAGTAAGAGTAAAAATATTTTTGTATTTCCTAACGGTGTCATCAATATGTTTCTAGTTCTATAGGCAGTGTTAGATAGGACTAAATAACGGCTCCGATACTTGTTCCAATCTCTACATGGAGGATAACTCCTTCTGGAGTAGTACGAAGCAAACCGAGAGGAAATAGACGCTTGACTTCATTTTGCATTCAGTGAAAAGGCCATACAAAGGAGGAAAACGCGATTTCGTGAAATGTGTTGCTTCAAGGAATACCCTCAAAATCTACTTCTTAAAGAAGGTCTGAATTTTCTCATTCCGTTCAACGTATTGGAGCTTAGACCCCCACACGTTAATACGATTACGGATTAGTTTCCCCTTTTCTTCCAAAATCTAAGATGAATTTGGGTTTTTCCCACCCAAGAAAGAGGATATTTACGCAGGTCCGGTAGTGGGGTCTTTCGAGGCCAACTTCGAGCACAATCATGCTTCATTTATAATGTCATTCAAAACAAGAGGAAAGAACTTTTTCCTGCAGTCTGAATATTCTCCACGGAGATTTTCTGTAAGTGAAAAATAGGGTGTTGAAAAATACTTGAAGAAATTTGCAGGATTTATTAAAAATGTGATAAATGTGATTCACGTGACATTTAGTAAAATTTATCCATTTAAGGCAAAATATGCAGTATTCCACAATAGTTTTAGAAAATTGTGGAATTGCATACGTCTTGTGATCTCCTTTCTGTATAAAATTATGATAAAGTTAGATAGAATATGAATTTTTGAATAATACCAAACCATAAACAGTAAAGTTGACTCGCCAGTGTTAGAAACTGTTTCGTATCCACGTCTCTGTAAATATGAAGCGATATTCGATGCTAATACTTATCCATTATATGGCATTATGTGGCACTTCTCCATTATATTATTATGGTAAAACGGTGACTGCGATGAAGCAAGTTATTCTAGACTTATGATATTACACATTTATAAAAGCTTGGAATGGAAACATGTAAGCACTGAAGTATAACACCATGCATCTTTTATGGTGCACAACAGGGTTTTGGGTTATTTTATCATAAAGAGGGCGCCAAGGATATGTGCAAATTAAAGATATGGAAACGTTATCTTAATTAGAAACTATTAATCTGAATGGTGATAAATATGGGTACCAATGCGAATCAAGAGGTAATAGGTCCGGTCAAGTAGTAGTAGTACGAGGTATTGTTAAATAGTGCTTCGACAGCTTAGGTCATTTCGCACGTAGGCCCCCACCGGGAATCGAACCCGGGACCGCTTTCATTGAAATCGAAGGCGTTGCCCACTTGGCTATCGGAAGCTCGAGGTCCAGTCAAATCAGCCTTTAATAGACAGCGTTGGGATCATAGTTGCAAATTTAGCGATTTTGTAGCTAGACCTAGCAACTTCTTCCTTCTTTTAGCGACGTTTTCTTCTGTTTTAGCGACATCTCGTGTTCTAATTACCATATTCTATTACGTTTGCCCATCTATACGTACTCTTAACGTAATAATAATATCATGTTTGATTTATTTTTAAACAAAGTAGCAATACAATCGGTTGATAAAAGACTTAATATTCATATCGTACATTGAAATCCATAAGCTAGGTCTTTAGACCCAGTGCCACATACCAAGGCGGATTGCACGGTATTTATGTAGACGTAGATGTAGAAATTTATGTAATATCTGGACTGAAATCATATTAATAGACGCTAATTTAAGCTATTTTTATGAGTACTTACTAGCTATATTTTTTCTGAGTATAGCTACTTTTCGCCACATTTTATGGTGCATCTAGCGACGTTTTAAAAAATAAATATCTAGTTGGGATCGATACGCGAACCACGTAAACCAATGTTAATGCAATGTACCTGTCATGATTCTAGTTGGCGGAAACGGAAGATTCATTAATCTAACTAAGAGGATAGACCAGAAACTATTAATGGGAGAAAAACATTCAGACATATGGTTTACTGATTACAGTTACAGTTATGGTAATGTAAGGACTCGCATAAATTATCACAAGTAGATAACTTGCATAACAACCTTGCCTCGCAATTGACTTAATACACTGCCATGCGTTGCTTAATTTAAGACGTAATTTTGAAGAAAAATTTGCCGCTATTGAACTACCTCAAGCACTTACTGTAACCGGTATTTCGTGAAAAAAAAATTAATTTTCCGAAATTCGTTTGACACACTTCACTGACCTTCCCTTAGTCTTTGGTTTTCTAACGGATTCAGAAGTAAAAGTTGAAGGGTATGTAGCGAGTAAATAAGGAATTCACCGGAGTGCATTACAGTGAGACAAGCTCGCTCTTGTTCAAATAAGCGTGCCCGGAAAAATATCACATTCGAAAGCCACCAACCTTCGCCACGCGGCCTTCCCTTAATCCATTTCGAAGAGATATCGGGACCCGATTTCACTTTTTGAGGTCGAGAAAAGACGGCGAAGATGAGGATATTGGAGGAGTTAATTTGACGCAAAACTTAGGAACGACAAAATCGAAAGTTACAGGTAAACATCGGCAGTGGAAAACAGTATTTAGGAGAATTAAGAAAAGGATATCGTAATCTTCGCCATAAGTCGAATTGCTATGGACCAATTTCATCACGAAATTCGTGATAATCAATTTTGTGCGGCAAGAGAGGCCAAAGTTAAGCGTAAAAATGAAATTTCCGGAAAATTTTTAATTCTTTGCCTTGTCTGTGAAGTCATCAGCCTAAAGGCTGGCTGGATCCTGAATATCTCCAGCATAAGCTACGAAAAGCTTTGGAGGGTATGAGGCATCCAGATAAGATGAGGAGTGAGGTAGCTGGACCTCGTTTTCTTTACAGAATGCCAAGTGGAAATAGCCCACGTAAGAAAAGTACAATGGCTATATAAATAAAGATTTTCAAGGTATTTAAAAGGACTGACCAAGATGAATGTCATCAATCGACATCACCCATACAGCAGCTTTCATAGAAACACAGACATGAAAAAGATGGACGTAAATTAAGTGAATATACGCAGATGAATAAACATCCCCTATACGGTATAAAGGTATGGTATAAAATTCCATTTTTTCATTTCATCACGTGAAATTTTATCTTCTAACGTTCCGATAAATTCCAAAAGATGTCAAAGGGAGGAAGAGTGTGATTTATTTCATGTTGTTAGAACTTATTCATCAAAGAAATTTTAAAGTGAATCCACTGCAAAGTCCGAGTTTGTGGCTTTCATTGGAGACGCTCGTTTTACTACGAGATTTTACTTTAATGGGAGTACTTCGTTGAATGGATACATTCATTACTTGCTCATTAAATGAAAATTTCAACTCAAGTCGTTCTGAGACAAGTTGACCATTCAGGGAGAAGTGATGACGATCAGATTCTACAATCCTTAAACAATTAAAGTGTTACCAATTCACGAGTTACCTTATTTAGATTCTTTTTTCAATAACAATGCTTAATGAGCCAAACATAATAATATAGAAACTAAAAACGGGGAGTAACATGGGGCAATCTTATGGAAGATTAATAGCCAGTAAATTTATAAGACGAAAAAGAACCTTATTTTTAAATATTCCTTTCACATATATAATCAATATAAAAGTTCTGTTTCAAGACGCACAATTAAGAATTAGCCGATGAGTAAAATAAAAATTGGCTTCGAAAACAGATGAAAATACAACATTTACTTAGCAACTATGTGACATTGAAGCGATCAGCAAGTAACAGAGAGGAATGGTTGCATCGACAAGGCACCAGCCTTTAGATATATGATGACTTTCCACAAAACCAAATGTAGTAGGGATTAGTTACAATTAATTGCAGTCGCTTCAAGGAGTATCTTTTAAATCTCCTCGGTTTCAAAATATCTATGGTTAATCAAAACCAATTATAATTATATTTGGCTCTGTGGAAAGTAAATGTCGAACTGCGGTGGAATTTGATGTTTAAATTTACAGCAATTCGTGTCTGTTCGTTATGTCACATATCCACAAAGTCACGCCCTCGCCACGAATTTTGTTTTTTTTTTCTTTTAAAATTTTAAGAAATGCACACATACGAGATAAGAAAACGAAGTATCAGTTAGTTACATCTTAAATAGGCTAAGAGATTCGGAATGATTGCCTTGTTATGGGCACAGAGAAGTTTTTTTGAACTCACACTTTTAAAGCAAATCAATGAAAGCTACTCATCGATCGAAGATCGAAGCGGTAGATCCAATCGAATCATTGAGAGGATATTAGAAGTACAAGTCCGTCAACTATATGTGCATTCAGTTATCTTTTCATTGGTGTTATATTTAAGCTTGAAAATGGTTATTTTTCACACAAATTCGGCGTGACATTCACGGCTGATCTACATCTACATCTACATTAGTACCCTGCAAGCCGCCTTTCGGCGTGTGGCAGGGGGTGCAAGCACCATGAATTTACTGAATTTACTTCGCTAATCTATTACTTTCGCGTATCGTTCGCGGAAAAAATGAATTCTTGTATCGATTCGTTTTAGCATCTATTTCTCTGATCTTTCTCGCAGTGTCTGAACGGCCTATGTAACATGGGGGGCGCATTATGTCAGCTACATCATCTACGAACGTGCTTTCTCTAAATTTATCAAGGAGATTTAGTCTTTGTCTAAGCCTTCTATTTTCTAAAGATTCCCATCCTGCGTCCTGAAGCATTTGCGTTACACTCACTGTCTTGTCGTAACAATTCTTTACAAAACGTATCGCCTTCCGTTGCACTGATTCTTCTGATGTACGGGGTTATGGATTGATCACGTTGCCATACCGGAAGTTTCTTTGCGGTTAACATCTGACATTGAAAATTTCCGGTTTTTCCAGTATTCGGAGGCCCTCGTCCCCATTTTCGACAATGTCTACTTCAAACGAATTTCAGGGCAAGAAATCGTCACCATCAAAATGCATTTAAATCTGTCAGCTTCATCTCATGTTCATTAAAAGGAATCAAAAACTTTAAAGTTAGGAATGTTGCATTTCAATTGCCCATAATCGCGTTGAATTTTGTCAAGTTTATATTCAACTCCAGCCTCTCGAAACACGCAACTCGAAATTCTCAAATTTAAGGCATTTACAAAACAAAGTGAAATTTGAATAATATATTTTGTACGGTCAAGTTTAATCTGATGGCTATGTGCATAGCAGAGACCTACAAACAGATGTTTTCAGCCAAAAACAGCAATGTTTGGACATCTACAGAGCCAAGGGCTTTAAAAAGTACCATTAATTATAGTCTCAGCTCACATCTTCTACTTCTTCGCGAAAATATAACGGGAATGAAAACTTTTCTGATTGCTTAATTAAGTTCTTTGAGTTGCCATTCACTCCGCTTTGAGTAAGGTCAGCTATTTGCCGTGGGCTATGGGTGGAAACCATTAATCAAAAAAATAGAGACCCTCCTCATAATAATAGCTCAAATGATTTTATTTCAACCGTTTACTTTAATTCTAACGAAAATAAGGGAGGTGTCATTACTTTTCCTAAAATAAATTAATCGGTAAATTAAGCGCTATATTTCATCGTTGTCGTTTATAATCATGCTGCATCCTATCATTAATAAGGAATGCTTCGATTTTAATATTGATCCATCATATTCCTATCTTACTCATTTATCGAATGCTAGAAAGACACGTGTGTTGTTTTGGAAGAATTTAACATTGAAGTTTTCATCTGAAGTTACAGAGTTGCAATCTGATGTTGACGAAGTATCGCGAACATCGCCCATTTTCTCACGTACCTTTCCATTATCGATGCAGATATTTAAATTATTGATTAATTACATTTTAATTACGCTAATTAGCCATTCAGAAACAGCTACGAGTTGTTAGCTCGACGATTATATACGCAACTTTTATTATACTTTGTTGTACCCAAGAATAATGGTAAAATAGTTCAGGGAAGGAAATAAATATTAATGAATTGATAGTTTATTGATTCAAAAATACTTGCTAGTTTCCGTGGTATTTATAAATATAATATCGTGGAAACTACCAAGGGTTTTTACATTTCCTCTAAGGCGTTTCACGAAGAACGACCAAACCACATCCATTATATTTAAAACTGATAATTTTATTGCTAGAGAGGAATTTTTCATTTACCGAGAACTATAACCGGTTAACAAAACTATGAAGAGCAAAAAATCAGCAATTGCAAATCATAGTTAATCGAATTATCCAATCTATCAGAGAGAAAATATAAAAGAAAGTATTTATCTTACTTTTCAACTAAGCAAATCGATGGATATTAATGGATTTATATTCATTAATATAATTTATTTATATTAATTAATTCCTTCTGAGCTGTAATTCGATTCGGATTCGGATTCGATAATTAATTATTTGAGGTGGCTATCTTCTAGATTAAAAATCACATTTTTAGTTGGTAAAACAGAATGGGAAGAGAATGGTAAAACAAAAAGGAATGTCTTGATATCAATAGCAAGGTACGCAACTAAAGGGGTGGCTGGGGGGCTTTAGCCCACCCTAGGATTCTATAAGTATTTGCTTAATTAATAATGCGAAAACTCCAAAACCTGTCAACCATGTAATACAACCCAATACGCATTTCTGGAACATTTATTAACTTAACCATCGGTGGTTAATTCCATTCTAATTGTATTTCCTTAACAACCAATTTTTCGAGGGATCATCAATAAATATTTGAAAATATTTAAGAATTTCTTTAAAGGCAATATTTTCCATTGGAGAGAATAAATAAGTTTTAATTGTAAATTTTAACGCGTTGAAATCATTGTAACTGATTAAAGAAAATCTCCTTTAATCCAATTAATCGGTTCAGAGATTTAAGAAAAAACTCTGGACGTGCTCCTCTCGGCGGTACAAAAATTGACTGTTGAGGAAACGCCACACAAAGAAAACCTTTGCTGAACAAAATTGGGGAACCTCAGCAGCTCAACCCTTTTAGCCTCTTATACTTGGTATATGCGAAGGATGCCAGAGCTTTTTTGACGAATTGTATGTACGTTTGCTTAAAAATTTTATGTAAATTATAATATGAATGTGTTAAGGCCAAGTTTTTTATTTATGCTCTAGGAACTTGCGGAATTAATAAAACATTTAATTTATGTTGTTTTCTCTTTTATGGTTAAAACTAATTACATTTACTTAAAGGAGTTTCTTTTATATCTCCTCGGTTTCAAAATATCTATGGTTAATCAAAACCAATTATAATTATATTTGGCTCTGTGGAAAGTAAATGTCGAACTGCGGTGGAANAAATTATTTTTTTAAATTTGAAATCTTACATTTAGATCAGAAAATATGTTCTTCGAAATTGCTATTAGCAATTTTGTTGGTAGCATTTTCTACTATTAATTGTTAGTTCACAAACAAATTTTTATGCTTGTGACATAATTTTTTAATAGTCACAGAACATTTACTGACATTGGTACTCCTCATATCCCACACTAATGAGTGTATGGGCACTCGTGTTTGGGAAAACAGGCTATATGAAGAGTTTTCTCGCACTTTCTACATATTATATGCCTCCTTTGCTTCCCTTTCCCTATTTCACATCTTATACTGCAAATGCTATTCTCTTCCTTATTTCCAGGAAGCGTTCTTAGTGTCTCGCCTTGTCTCCCTAGTTCCACTGATTTCCCATTGTTATTTTTCTCTAGGAGCTTCAAAGAGATCAAAGAGCAAAGCTATCAAAGAGCAAACGAGACATAGATTTAGGTTTAGGACATAAATGATGACACATGCTAGGCGTGGTTCTCGTACCATAGAGCTGAAAAGCGCGCTCACTTCATCTCTGGCAACTAGACCGTAGAGTTGCCAACTCTCCCGTTTTCGCCGGGAGACTCCCGGAATTGCAAAACAATTTTCAAAATCTCCCGTACTGAAGGATTTTCCTCTCGCTTTTTCTTAACAAGACTCAACCTAGCAGTCTCATTTGAACTGAAACCCAAAAATCGTAATGACACCTCTCATCCGTCGCTAGTTTTAAGGACGGTGAAAGGATGTTACATTATGCCACTTCTTATGGAAATAAACTCAATAGTAATCACACTTATTTTCTGTTTGAATCCGGTATCAATAACTAGAGAGTTACCGAAGAAGGGAAACCGTCTAGTGCCTGTTTTAAAGTGCTCCTCGCATTTTCGATCAGTTAAAATAGATAACTTAGTATTTACAGGATATTATTGTATTAAAAAGATTAATCTCCATATATTTAAGACAAAAATGTATCATAGATAAATAATTGTGATTTTATTTTAGCGTTTTTGTTTTCAACGTTGAAAATAATAAACTTAATGGATATTATGCATGCTTATTTTCTTATATGTGTACCTTTACGTCGACAATCTCCTGACTGTGAGTGATGTAAATTATAACCCATCGCTTTTGTTCGTATTTTATAACCCATCTATATACAAACATATTTGGAAATATTTTGGAATTTTCTAGAAGCGCTATTTACAGGAGTCCGCTAAGAAAATCTTGTTAAGTCATCTGAAATTATAATTATGGGTAGAGCTAATTCAAGTATGATCAAATTGTATATTTATGCTGTTCATCAATCAGGAATAGATATTCTACGATATTTGTAATTATATCCAAGTCTACGCTCCCGGAATCTCCCGGAATTCCCTCCTCTTGGAATGAAAAACTTCCGGATACAACCTTAAAGAGTTTGCGACCCTACTAGACCGGCGCGGTGAGCGATTCTGTCCCTTAGAAAAAAATCTTAATGGACGAGCGTCTCGGGGTAAGTAATCGTCTCACTTGCAATATGGCACTCCGCGTTGAAAGTTATGCTGGAAAAGTCACTCGAGTCCCTTCAGAGGCTACGGCAGGCGCTCATTTCTTTGCTTTGGCCAAATGCCATCAAAGAGCACTCGCGGTTTCTTCGGGCAGTCTTCTGAGAGTGGCGTCACGCGTTGCGAGGTATGCATCCCTTTCTGGTCGAGCGATGCGATTTTATCGGACTGCGAGGGCATACGGATTCACTACCGAGAGAGAGCGTGTAATGCAATGGCTACTCTTATCGCCGACGCGTGAGCATTCGAATGCTCCGTTGGATGATGAATGGGATGGGAGTTATAATTCGCAGCCACGCGAAGAGAATCATATTCGAGTGACGCAAGTTTCTTCTGTCCTACTGTTGCGCTTCCATCTTCATACGGTACATATTCCTTCTTTCCACCAACTCCAGCTTCCTTAAAACAGCCTCCCCTTTTCTCCCACGTTTCGGCTGGTTTTGAAGAAAAAAGACGCAAGAAACTCTAGAAATAAACCGAAAATAAACGCTGGCACCGTATCATTCGCGCTTTATCCTGTGGCTGGAAACGTGCCTTCTAAAGGTGGTTAAACGCCGTCATGAGAGGGGGAAAATTAGTGTTGAAAAAATTTGAGCTACTTCTGAAGATCTAAGAGAACATTTTTGAATTACGAGCGAAATGAAATTTCGAAAAATTATTTCATCAGTCCCTGTATCGTTTGCTGATACGAAATGAAGTTAAGGGTCATGTTTGAATGTTGTGCATAAAGTGCAGCCATAACTAAACCGAGAAAGTTGGGCCAGTCTAAAAAGATCCGGAGACCGTTTTGAGCCTCAAACCTGACACCATTTGTTATAAAAGGCTATGTAGAAGGAATGAGGTTCACTAAGACAGATGAGGAGTGAGGTAGTTTTGGTTCAAGGTGGCGTTGCTTGGCGACACTCCATGGGGGCACCAAAAATATATTAAAGTATTATTTTTTTAAATGTTAAATACGTATAAGTCAGATAAATTGTTGAATTTCTGGTTGTACACGCTTAGAGCTCTCTTTTGTTTTCCACGGATTTGAACTAAATTCGAGTAAAGGAGAACATTAAAATAAAATTTGATACATTCTTAACACCCCTAAACATACGAGAGATCGCCAAAAGCAGAGTTCTTGCATTGAAGAATATTCAAAGATATACCTAGATAAGGTCTAAAACTTGATATCGCCGTTAACGTGTTTTTTACGAAATTCCATAAACACTGAATTATGTAAACAACAAACACTTGTCGCTCTAGCAATTTTTCTACTACACACATATTGTGAGGTTTCCCATCGCAGCGTAGGAGATGGGCTTATGCAGACGCCTTACAATCTCGTGGATAGCCGGAACTCCATTACGAAGTGATATTCATATGAGAAACATTCGGCCCATAAATTTCCGTATATGTACGTGTGAACAACCGCAAACTTCGCGATGGGATTGGCGAACTGAGAGGCCTGGAAAAAATTAATGAGGTCTTTTTCCAAAGAGGACCGGGGGGCGAATAGCTGGTGTAGTTAAACAACTCCTTCAACGGTGACTGTATGAAGATTTCTAAATGTTGCAATTATGTATAACCATGTCCAAGATTTATAATTTCTTGCTGCTTCTCAGCTTATTCATCATTAGGAAATCAATTAGGACCACTCCAGCTGCATCCAGAATTAAAATCAACCCGCAATTATTCGCGTCAATTTTCGTTAGACGGTGACTCGTTTGTTGGATTTTTGCTAATAAGCTAACTAATGTTCCTCTATGTATATAATATAAATTAAAAATAATACACAATATATACTTATTGTATATAATATAATATAAATAAATAAATTCATAATATAAATTAAATTGTTTTGAAAGTCACTTTGTTGCCAATTACAATAAAACGAGAAGGGTTGCTGAAATAATTACAAGACAGAATCAAGAAGACTGAAGCTATCGAGAATATCGATTGTTAGATTTAACTTTAATTATAATTTTCTAACGCGAGTTAAAGAAGTGACTAGCAACTGAAATAGCCGGTTCTACCACGGGCGGATTTATCATTAGGCGTACCAGGCGCTAGCTGAGGGTCTCAGCGTTAAGGGGGCCAGAAGAAGGAGGTTATGTTGTTTTTAGAAAGAATATCCTCTGGTGGCCTGAACCTCAATACGGTCCTTGCGTCCAGGGCCTCTGATTGCTAAAATTCTATTCTGGGTTAAACGAACGTAACCACACTGAAGCAGTGCTGGAGGAATGCAGAGCACAACATTTCAAATATTTCCTGTGAGGAACTCATTCCAAACTAATATTACATGACTAAAGCATGAGGGATACAATGGATCGAATAAAGCTATTAATCCCTGTTAATATTAATTAACAGGGAATGACAGCACATGCTCGGGGGTTGGCCAACTAAAGTTTTGTCTCAAGACAGCACGATATTTCTTCGACAATACTCCCTTCATTTCGATTTTTTTATCCCTAATCTATGTATTATCTCATATTTTGACTTAACCGAATGCTAGTTCAGTACCAGGCGTAAGTCATAAATTCCTGTCGTTTCATGATTAATAATTAATGATCAAGTTAAAATGTATTTGTTGGTCGGATTCGGCTCGTGGGCAGTTGTTTGGATATCACTGCACTATGCAGAAATATCAAATTAAATAAAGTATTAAGGATGTTTACTCCAAAACTAAGTGGCTTTACGTTGCGACTACGAGTAGGCGATGAGACATTAATACTAATGGGTTTTGTCGCAATCTATATTAAAATAGGCCGAAAATTAGAAAGCAAAACATACACTGACAATGAGTGACAACGAATTGCGAAAATATTGCCTCAATGGCTGCTGGTTTTTCACCAACCTGCCTTGGAACCGGAAACTTAAAGAGTCCATCGTTATCAGATCCTCCTCTCTTTGGGTAATGCACTTCATCAACGCATGGAATGAGAGCGAAAACGTTGGGAAGAGCATACGTAGGTTCAAGAACCTTCCTCGATTCTGTAAATTGGAACTAGCCGCCCACTCGCGTCGCAGTATGCCAAGGACGTCGGATTCTTCCCTTTGGAAAACGGCGGTGAATGGCGCTTCTTTGGCGTCCTGCCAGAGATGATTTACTCCAAGTCCACGATCCAGTTCTCACACTTTCGGACGGGGCTTTTTTGTCCATCGAAACTCCCGCTGCAATAAACGCTGCTTAATGAGTAGAATGCTCAGAGAATAACAAAGCGCCGCTCGCTCGCTAACGCTCATAACCACTGCAGAGGCGAGTCATAAAACGATGAATGGTTTCACTTCTTGAGGAACAAGAATTTCATCCTTAACTTGAGGAGAGGCATGTATTTTGACGGCTTTACGGCTAGCTTTCCTTTCTGATAAGGATTTGTGATGCCCAACTTCGCCTAGACATTTCTAAGGGCCTCTTTCGAGTATGAAATCTTGGAATCCCTTGTTTCTAACCGTGTGTAGATCGTACTTCGTGGTTGCTTTAATTTGCGTACGAATGTGAGATGTAAACAGGATTTACGATCCGAATATTCAGATTGGTAAATCGATGGCACTTTTTTGTAATCTCTCCAAACTTGAATCTAGGAACACGAAGTGTATTATGATGATTGAATAGGTAGATTTGGCGGATGTTTATTCAGAAATCATTCCTATTTGCTTTAGTTCCTTAACACTTGGTTTCAACAATTACCGTAAGTTTACGATGGTAAGTTGCAAAAATATTCATAGTTAAAGAAATTCAAGTTGGAAGACGTTTCTGCACAAATGGCTACAATCCAATTTGAATATGACTTATTCCAAGTAAAATATACTCAAATATCAGACGGTTTTTAAGAAGAAAATCTCTGGAACGGAAAGCAAAGAGGAGAAAGAGGACATAAGTACCTATTCTATAACGGTGGTTTAATCTATAAGAGAATTTGGAATATCAAACAACCTGCATTCCTTGAGCGGGAATTAATCGCGGTTCCAATTTATATTTCTCGCATAAAGATAAAAATCCGTCCTTGGTGGAGGTACAATTAACAACTCGTATTTTTCAAGGTTTTTATTAATTCTGCGATGACAATGAGTACGGAGGCAAGAAAATGATTTAAGACGATATCAAAATTCATGATGAAAGTATTATACTGAATATATTATCGTGATTATATTGATATGCATAACATTTGCTGATGAAATTATCCAATACAAGGAGAATTCTTGCTTGTGAGAAAAAATTATACTAACATTGCCGGATAATTGGTGTACATAAACACTAAGTAGTCGTCAGTCTCTCTGTGATGTCTATACGGTCACCAGTCTGAAGTTTGGTTGAATTCTCAACCCCAGTAGCAAAAAAAGTATTAGCAAAAACAGCTTGGAAGAGATGATGAGGCATATGACGCAATTATCATATGAATAGACATTTTCAAAGCAATTTAAAAGGAAAGAGGCAAATATAATTATTCAGTATCACTCATAACTCAGTAGCTTCCATATTGCAACGGCCATGAACAAGAAGACGGAGACAAAAGTAAATGAGAGATACATTTTACTCAATCCTTTGCGAGAGGAAAAGTCTTCCTTTCGTCAAAATTGGAGTAGGAAAAATCCTTATGTACATAGATGAATTTAAGTTAAGAGCGAAAACAACTCTTGCGGAAAACAAAACCCGCAGAAAACCATCCCACCGAAATTCATCTGAAAGAGATTTTCGTAAATTTTTGTGTCCTCTCACATCATCCCATAAGATATCCATCGTGAAAATAAAAACAAAACTAAAATGAGATTGCGCATTTCTGTCATGCAGACAGTGAGGGGATTTTCAATTCAAGCAGTGCAAATGGTTGCTGCGCATGATTTTTATATTTAATTAACTAATTGCCCTTTTCATAAATAATGATGCAGCAAGTTTCTCACTAATTGAAGGTAATTAAAATTTTCTTTTGCGTGCTTCAGTATTGCAAAATTATTTAAAAAATAATCTACCTCAGCCCAATTTGAGAAACCGAAGAATTAGAGTTCTCCAATAAATTTATGAAAACAATATCAACTCAACACCATTGGTATCGAAATCGATCGTAGTGAAGTGCGTAAATTATATTATTTTTTTATTGACAGTAATAAATTCGATAAACTCTGTATTGTGCAAAAATGCTTAGCGACAGAATTATGTCATGAATCAGTGTTACAGAGGGCAGTTGTTGGATTTGATATGCGTGGTTTATCATGAGTTAGCAATACGTATAGGATATGAATTTTTAGAAGGAATTCCTTATCATTATTGACAATGTTTCTTACATTGTTTCAACCCATTTATTAATCAAATGTATTATACATTATTATTAATTTTTGCATCACTTTTAAGGAGTATTTAGAGTTGCATTATTCCTTCTTAAAGAAGAAATAATGCAACTCTTTGTACATTTCACGATTCTGATTTTGTTAAATAGCGATTGCTTCGAAATTTCCGTCTACCTAACATCTGCTTCAGAGAGACCAACCTTAGGAACGGCCAAGAAATTTTCCTTTATCTCTCCATTCCTAGTTAATTATCGACTTTAAAAATGATTCAATGACCTATTATGATAGCCCCCCTTTTTTCATATTCTCTGAGATTTTTCATAGAGTCAATGATGGGACTGATTAACTTTACTGACTATCAATATATATGTCCCCAATAGATTGGCATATTTCGTGAATAATGGATATTCAGTGGATTATACTAACTTATTTGTGTAGTTAAGAATACTTCATGCGTTGCCATTTTCCATCGCGTCGAAAGAGTGGCTTATCCATGTACTGAAAATTAAGATATATTCATGGCCTACTAAATTGAACAAGTATTTCTGTCATAGTTTTTCCCAAAGATCAGGAAAACTTGGATTCACTATCTTTTATAAAGCTTTGGATTCATTGCGACCGTTGTGATTTGCTGTGTTAAAATTCTGATAAAATAAGTCATCGGCAGAAACAATATATATTTATTTTGATTATGTGCTCAAGATAATGGCAACCGTGATAATCTTTCCTCGTGGCCGATTTTCCGAAGATGTGCCTGCGTAGATATTTCAATCACTTCATAATTAAAATTATCATTATCATATTAGGTAAAATTTCAATTGGGTCCATCAAAGAATTTTAGCCGAAAAGTTGCTTTTTAAGTCATTTATTTGTTTCTTATTATTTTCAACAGATTTTTCCGACATATTTTAAAACTGAAATATTTTTAAAATATAGACGTCTTTGGTGTCAATAGGTCATTAAAATCTTGGGAAGGTATCCATTTAAGTTCAGGAAGCCGGATCATCGACGAAAACATTGGGGCGAATACATGAGAACCTCGCATTCATGAGGAATTCATGAGAGGCTTGAGTGATGGTTACGTCTTTATTCGCGTTAATGTTCGTGAATATTCATAGCAGATACGAGGAACTCGAAGAGAATGAATGGCCACTTTAGTCGCTTCTCCGACAAGATAATGTAATATAATAATTGGCGGCCCTTATTTTTATTTTATGTACAGCTTTACCTCCTCTCTGGAACTAGAGTTACGTGGCATAAAAGTGATTACATTATCAGAAAGTCTATTAGCTAAAATATCCTCAAATGAATAAGAAAATTAAGATTTGCGCATAATTTCCTTGATTTAAAACAATAAAACATTTTGTAGCTCTGATAATAACTTTCAGGGAGAATGGTAATGTAGAGTTAAAAAGAATAAATAATAAATATAAAGAATACAATTTATTCAAGAAATTTCTCTACAGCAAACTGAAATGATTACTTAATCATACAACAGTACATTTGTCTGCATTTAGATGCAGAACAACAGTCTGCATTTAGATGCAGACTTAGCCTGGTGCTGTATATCTCCTGATATGGTCAATCTCAATAAATCGATTTGAAATTGAATATTCCAAATGGCATGATCGTAATTATAAATCGGAATCTTATGTTATATAAAAAATGGCGAAATTTGTCATGATTGACTCACACTCCTTGTAGAAGCGGTTAAAGCGATGCCGGGGTACTGAATATCTTTCTGCGATTCTTCCACTAAATTTATCACTTATCAACGAAAAATTACTCTTTGACAAAGTGAAATATTTTCTGCAAAAGAATTGTTATTTCATTCCAAGTATTTCTGATGAGGCACGTCTGCTAAATTTTCCTATCGAGGACAATTTCTGTAAAAGGTGATTCGTAATTCTAAAACACTTCAAGATATAGGAAGAAGACAAAAACGAAACACTTTCTTATATTTAATATTTTACATGCCTAACTGTTCAAAGGTGTTTTGGAACAACGGTTACTGAAACATTCAAAAGAATGATACGGTTGTAAAATTGGAGTCAAAAAAATGCATTCCCATGCCGGGAATCGAACCCGGGCCTTCTGGGTGAAAGCCAGATATCCTAGCCACTAGACCACATGGGAAGGTGTGAGTAATTGAGCAAGAATTAATATTCCTGTAACATCTCCCCATTTCCCATGAATAAAATACACCTAAGGGTTCAGGAAAAATTGAGGTGTGGAGATTATGTATCTTTATATTATATAAATCATAGATTATCTGATGTAGTCCCTATTGAATGAATTCCCAATAGTTCTTATTTCTATATTAAAGTAGATATGTTGAATATTGGTACTGTTCACGACTTCAGCTTTCTAAGGATTTAGGAGAATATCATAAAACTTAATTTAACTGACTATTAACAATATTTGAATCGCTTTAAAGAAGCCGCATTATTCTCATGTTTTTAATCCCAAACTTAAATTTACGGCCGGTGGAGTCATTCCGAAAATTACAGTGAATGTTATACCAATTCAATAATGAGCAGATCCAAATTTATAAAAAAAATTCTAACATTGGAAAGAGATACTTACGCGAATCTTGCAAAGCTGTCATAAAATGAACTCTTTGAAGTTTTAATTAAATAATTGCAATGCCAAGAATCAAACTAGATGAAAGTCATACCCTAGTTACAGGACCATATGGGACTTGCTTCATAATGATCATCTGCCATATCGCTTGAAGAACCTCACTTGGGTGACATCGATACACAGTATGGAGAGTTCGATTTGGAGGGATTTGGAAGTAAAATTGACTCAGGAGGGAAATGGAGGTAATTCAGATAATAGCAACCTAATAGCAATCTACCCAATGTAGAAATTAGTCTTCCGATGGAGAATTTGCGCATGCGCAAGTACCATTAGCTTTCGCTGAACCTATAGTTGCACCTTACAAATACGTATAGTTAGCCTCACGCTCAGGAAAAATCAGATCAAGTGATGTGAAAGGTCAACCTTTAAACTTCCTAGCTCTCATTCTTATTGGGAAAAGAACCGTCGGATTCCGTATGCTGACTTCCCTTTGTTGAGTCGACATTCTGATTTCCACGCTTTCGCTGTGACTTACAGGCCTTAGACTTAGAGGCCTTAGCCGCATGTTCTACTCACGATCTTCAGCTCGCCCAACCGCACGTTCTTCGCCTTCGCTGACACCGACCCACCCAACACTTTCACCGCACATGACACCCTGAGGCCTTGGACAAGCAACGATGATTATGAGGTATTCTTTCCCACTCTAAGCGGCGCTATAGATAACCAGTTTATTACATACTTTGGGGCGGAAAGCGGCATTTACATAAAAAATTATTTGTTTCTTAACGGCAAAGTTGTGATTTCAGTTTGTAAATTGAGCTTTTCCAGTCCATGGGCACTGTTTCGGGAGTTTAACGATGCCCCCCTCTCTTTGTTTTTATAATTCGAGGATTTATGAAGCATTCAAGGCATGAATTATTTGTATTTTAAATTCACATTAGGCTCTGATGAAAATCAGGGGGAGTGTCTTTGTACACAGAAGATACTCTTTGAGTTTTCGGATTGCCTTCTGAATTCCATTCGCTGAAAAGACCTGTCGTGAAGATTTTATAGAACTTACAAGGATTACGAAGGAAAAAACATAGCGAACAAAGCGAATCTTGTGCTTTAGAAACATAAATAACCCAGGGATTACATTCTTCATTACGAGGGTTTATTTTGATGCGAGCAAAATTCCTCTTTGATATTGGTTTTGAGTGGGGACATTCGCCCCTTTGCTCACATTCTGAATACGCTGCATGAATGGAGCCTCCTGACCAATAGGAGTCAATCATAAGGTATAGTAGCTCTCCAGGCAATTAATATCAGGAGATATTATTGCCCTTAGGAAATATTCCTCCCAGAAATTCTCAGCAATCACAACAATGCAAATTTTAATGTATTCCGGTTCATCAACTGTTACAGACATGGCGATAAATTTATAACGTAGAGAAAAGAGATCTGTACGTAGGGGTAATTTAAAACTTTCAGGTTGTTGTATAGTATCTCGCCATATTCATTCACGCACCTTGCGGTTCACATGCCCCAGTGACTTACGTTTTATTGTTACGAGAGGTAAGAAACCTCTGTACTCTCTCTTCTGAGGTTTGCTTACCCAATGAAAACCGGTTCCTGGAAAGAAACAATGGGGATGACGACATTGCAGACTCTTTAAACTTGGGCAATTTTTTAAAAACTTTTAATCCATTCCTCATATCACAGTGTTGCTGGTTTTCTTTGTTTTGATAAGTAACACAGAATTTTTCACCTAAAGATTTGAAAATCACCGCGAGATAAAAAATGTATCACATCGATCTGTTATAATTCTCATTAATATGAGCTTCCTTTATCCTATTGTAATCCAACGTGGTTTAATACTTCCATTACGTACACTCTTCACGCTAATATCAAATGATAAAGAGATTTTATGTCCCATGTTTTATGGTGTATTTTTATTTTGCATGCGTGGACCATGAATAATGTTCAGCTTAAGGGGTCACATCTTCGTCAAATAATCTTTTACGTATCTATACATTAAATAACTCCTTCGAAGCACATTCTAAAGAATTAAAATTTCAAGAGCTTTTCTCATACTTGCTACTTATTTTAGATAATTTTCGTTCCGTTATGAATATACCAGGTTTTTTATTAACATGGACGTTGCAAATGGGCTTTTATAGTCGGAAATATAAGTTATCCTCGAAGGCCAATTATGAAAATTAGAAGCGATAAGGGGAATCATTCTGTTTCCTTCATTTAAAACCTTCAGGTGTGACGAAATTGCTCCATCATGAATATGAAAGAATATTGCTCGCAAGAATTTTACGTCAAGCATCTCTCTTGCGTGTCGACCATTGCGTACAACATTCTGAGAACAACCAAGCATCTCAACGGATATCTTATAAAAGATTTAACTCAATATTTCAACCATTGAAACACGAGCACAATCAATCCCCAACAAACTATTGCCTTCTCTCTGAAGATTACCTAAAGGTATAATCTATACAGTTTAAGGTCTCTTGATTTCCGCTACTCATTGAAAACAGCTTTTCTTGGCAAACTTGAATTGTCACGGACTCTCTTTTGTTTTATATGCGGTTGGAAATATATCGCCTTGTTGTTTGACGAAGGTAAATATTGATGAACAGCACGATCGATTTCGCCATTAGAACAGATTTATATTACCTGGAGACAGAATGGCTTTGAAGAAACGTTACGACTGGGTTGCGCAATCATAAGAATTTCCGATGAATGTTAAAATCATATAGACGCAGAAATGAAAAAGTTCAAATCTGCCGTAGCCGGGAATCGAACCCGGTCCTACTACTTTCCGGGAAGGTGCTCTGATCTCTACCTACCACGACAGAACTATCTCGCCTTCAATTTCTTGGGCTATGATAGGACACAATGTGCTAACAGAACACAGAAAAAACATATGGATATGGTCTTTAAAAGCATATGAATTTGTAATTACTTGGTTAGCCATTCAACCAATACTTTTACGATAACATATGCTCTATAAACGAGAGCATACGATTTTTATGCACTTTCAGGGAGGTTCTGCAGTGGAACGTAGAAAATAGTATGCTCTTTCCCTACGAATTAGGCCAGAGGCTATAAGCGAGAGCCAACTGGATGAATGAATGGTCCTTCACAAAACTCATTTGGTCCTGAACGATACGCTGTATCAGCAAAATCTTAATAGATCTGCCTCATCCAATGGCTAACAGGATACCGCTACATGTGTTAAGTAGGGCAATTTATTCTCCTACAACTGATATATGTAAGATTAGGTAGCAAAGAACATTGCGAAACCCTTGGGTCAACAACCCCAACTGCCTCCCGCAGATCCCGCCAGATTTTTACTTGCTGATATCACCACGTTGTGCTAATATAGGAGAGAACAGTTTCATTGAGTTCGTCGGAGAAAAACAGCCTTTACTCTCGCAAAAAACGCGCCGGTGGGAGAAAGCGTTTTGTTCCAATCTCCCCTCAACCGGCGGACCGCCAGCTGTTGTCTCCCGCTCTCTAGCACCCCATCCAGCAGCCCCGCGGTCCACGCCTTCTCCCAGATCAGACGTATCTCCGCCGTGCGGTGTTCTAGGCGCAAGCGACAAGAGAGAACGCCAGAGAGCGAGTTAATGACGGAATAACTCTCGTTCGAATCGCCCTTCGGTAGTCCCCCAAAGGATGAGGTGAAGGCACCTCGCGCCTCCGCGGTGGACGTTGTGATGTGATCGGTCGGTGCACGATCAGGAAGCGTTCGCCTAATTAGGAAAGGACGATCCTTGAGCGTCGTTTTGTAGAGGAAACAGTTGAGGGACCTTTGGGCAAGACAACCGAGGTGAGTGGGGCCTTGGCAGTGATTGGAAGGCGATTTTTCTGCTTGATATCTTGTTGTCTTCTGCGTTGAACGCGGGTTTCTTCGTGATTTTTTTTATTTTCGGGGAAGTGGCATCGCGAAATAGCGGCGCAAGTTTCCTGAATATAATTTGGAAACACCGTACCAATCATGTCGTAATTACTATTAGACACCCTCCGAGCGGCAGTAAATTTCGTGTTCTTTGCTTTATTTATGATGAGGCGGTTGCGAAATATAGATACGACATGGGAATGATTTGATTCGAACTGGATCAAGTTGTAAGCTCGACCAGGGGACTCTTTTGTTTTCGAAAATTTGAATTTTTTTTCTCGCATGTGTGACTCTTTGATCCAGTGATTTACGGGGTAAAATCCATTGCAAAAATATAAGTATTATTTCTCACGTATACCGGGGAATATCCGCAAAATACCTGAACTGGTTTTTAACCTGCGAGCACGAGCTCGCGTGTTATTTGCTTTGGATCGAGTTACTATACATACATGTAAGTAACTCGTAAAGAATTGTAGGCACAACATTCCTGATAATGAGCTGACGTTTCTCTCACGATAATTAGAAACGTTTATACTAACTCACGTTAAGTTTACCGTATAAGTCAATATAAATCCGGTGTATAAATAGAGTCGAGTTTAACTGAAATTTTAAGTTTCCCGTTTAAATAATTTAGTGCAAATAAGATAGTTCAATATGTAAGCTTTCCAGTTAAAGGATGATTAATATATGTTTTCTGTTTCTTTAGCTAGCGTCAATTGAAATATGATGTTGAGCATACGTAATTAAGAAAAAAATCAGAAACCGGAAGACCGCGATCGACTGATCCAAGTACCCAGTGCTAGATTCTATGTGAATCAGAAGATGTTACGATTGTGAGAATTATTTTTTTCGTGTTTACGTAAAAGGCAAAGGTGAACGAAATTTGACAGAGCTCGGAACTAATTTCTCTCCACAGGAAAACCGTAAAAGTCTTACTTGTTAATTATGTATGAGGATCTATATAATTGTCTTGATAAGATTTGTCGTAGGCAGCCGCAAAGAATAAAAAAATGTGTACATACACCCTGAACCAAGATTTTGGTGGAACTGATACGAAATATGAAGAACAACAAAAGTTATATACGCTTCTCTACGTTGCTACTCTACTATTTCTTATTATTATTATATTATTATTACTACTTCTCTACGTTACTACAAAATGTGAAAAATAGCCACTTACTGACTGTCTGACGTGGTAACAGCTATGGAGTGCCCATTTGCATCCATCTGTATTAGAAAACCGGTCTTCATCTGTCCTTGAAAATGTAACTTTTCTCTGGCAAGAGTGTTGAAGGGAGGGCGCGAAATTCAGAAAAGAATTATTACATTGTGTATCTCCTAATGAGTGCTATAGAGAGGAAAAAATCTGTCTTAAAACTGGAATATTATCCCCACATTTCGATGCTTTATCATCTAAAAGGAGGAAATCCATGAACAATCAAATCAAATCCTGTCCAATACACATTTCGCTTAGATAGCATCATCACTATTTAAGATAGCGAAGTGCTCATTGGACAAGATTTGGTTTGATGATTCATGGAGTACTCCTTATAGATGTTAACTCAAGCGATTGCATCTTCCACTCTACTCGATGCCATATGTTTGACATATTTTTTCATACGGTGTTCATTTTTTGCTCTGTAAGTTTTTTGTTCGGGTATCAAGTTTGCTTGAGTAATACAAAGGGAGATTTTGGGCTTGCTGTTTCCTTAATAGGAAGGTAATTCAGTGTTTACAGATTGCGTCCTTCAATAGCTTAGGACCCAGTATTATAATATATACTTAGAATGGACTTTAACTAATGTTCTGTTAAGAACCCATTATTATTATGTTTTTTTTAGAGTTAAAATGAAGATTATAGTTAATCTCTTATATATGTGGTGGATTAGTATGGAGATTATCTATAATCTTAGCTTTAATTCTAGCTTAACATTATAATACGGGGCACTCAAGTGAACATTAGTCAAAGTCGATTTTAAGTATACGTTATAATACCGGGTTAAAGTACCGTATTTCAAAGCTGTTTTTGCAATGACATTTCCTCGGGTTATATTTTCGATTAATAGACCTGAATACGGTTTGATATATAATTATATTCTATAATGCCTTCCGATGACTTTATTTGCCTTTGGTGAAAGCGGCACAACAAAAAATCCTCTATTTGGACCGAGATATGAAAAAAGGAGGGGAAGAGCTGACTTTATTAATATGTAGGGGATCCTTAGCCATACAAGTAGGCCACTTATCAGCTCTAGAAGTGTACGCGCTGATCAAGTATCAGCCACCATATGTTACTAGCCTAGGTCATTGCCCTACTTATACTGTTACTCCATTGATCTAATTAAACTATTTTCTAAGAAGAACTTTGTTTTAGTTTTCTCAAAATGCTTAAGATACCTTAAGTATTATCTCAAAGCAACACTGCGAAAAGCTATAATAAATCATCAGAGGCGGCCTTACTGGTGAGCGGGGCCTGACGTTGTGGTCATAATGTAGCGGGAGCGATAATAATGTAGCGGATGCGGTAACAATACGATTCCGAGAGTTCAGCGGGAACGTTGTAGTTTTGACAAGACGGCAAATAATAACCGCGGAACGACGGAGGGTGCTGCAAGCCTTCTATCGCTTATAAGCTATATTCTTCGCGCTGACAGTAGCAAGACTGTGAGTTTGCGCCGCGGCATTTTGAGTTATAAAAAATGAATAAGCTTATAATTATTACTCGCGTGAAAACGCTTCCACGCTGCAGTTTTAAATCTGAATTTAACGGTAAAATTAGGTTTTACATTCACGTTTAAATTCTTAATTTAAATGGTAAATCGATACCCGCGGGGCCTCGGCGGGGCCCGATGCCGTCGCACCACTTGCCACCCCCAAAGGCCGGCTCTGTAAATCATATGCATCGAGGTTAGTTTTTCAGAATTTTCTCTCAAAGAAATCCATAGAGTATAACCATAAAAACACTAGTACTGAGGATAAACTTAGTAATGTAAAAAAAACAATTGTAACGGTTAAGTATTGAATCATAAGTAAATGGAATCGAGGAAAGGTGTTTTTACTTTTCACGGTAAAGCCGTACGGCTGAATCCCAAGGAATAGCAAGTGTGAAAAATGCCCCAGTCAAGTCGCCTTTTTTCACACTTGCTATTAATAAGTAAATATTTATTTGCTAAGATGAATTGATAGTTTGCTGTGTTATATTAACTCTAAATATTTAGTCTTGGGAAGAGTCCGGAATGAAGTGATACCTTAATTGGTAAATCTCGTTTTAGTGATCAAAGAACGATTTACGTCCTTTTTTGCAAGAAAAATTGCACGAAGAAGAAAATAATTTACTTTTAGAATTCTAATAAATCAGAGAAAATTTGCGGGTAAGGAGGAGAGTAAATTTAATCCGTTGTTGTTAATTAAATATAAGGCATCTCTATTTAGTGGCCTTGCAAGATAAACAATAGAATGAAATTAACTGCTAACTTGAACACGATCAGAGCGGTATTACTTTGTTTCCGTGATTGAAGGTACACTAACGCATTTCCAATTATATATTTTCTTTTAAAGCCACGGATTGTTTGAAGGATTAAATTATACAGATGCAAGTTAGATTTATAATCTTACTAATTCGACCTAAATGCAACAAAAAGCTGTAGAGTGAATACCTACAGAAATATTTCCCAGACCACTCGCTTCCACATGAGATGGACTTAGGTGTTCTTCTATAAGATCAAGAATGAATTTTTGTTCAACCTTTTCAAATTTAAATGCTACAAAATTACTTTAGCTAAATTTCTAGTACATAGATTCTAGTTTCATGCATACACATTAGCAACTTATTTGCCTCAAAGAAAAACCTTTTTCTCCAAACACTACTACTGAAGAAAGGGTTAATTCATATAGGGCGGTGGAAGACTCTCATCGAAGACGTCTGCTGTTTCTTTAAGTCTTATCTCCAAGTGGCACGTAACGGGAATGAACTTGCGTCCAGTGAGAGGTGCCAGGCTTACGATCTGTGGTACAAATCAACGAATGAGAAGATATAACCCCGATTATTAGAGCAGTCATTCAAGTCCTTCAGCAATGAACAACAACCTGTTTATCCTCACACCTTCCTTATCCGTTTATTATATTTTGTGTGAAGAAATTCATTCTTTGCTTAAAATTTATGATTCATTTCTTAAGGACGGATTTTGTGTTGATTTTATTGTAATGCTACCAGTTATGGCTTTTTTATACAAAATAGGAATAACTTGTGCTTAGAATATGTAAGGGAAGGGATACTTGATACTTGTCAGGATACATCCTGAGCCTTCTATTCGCTCATGTCCTGCAAAATCTTCGGTTGAGGCATGTTTTTTAGTGCTTCTCGTGCCCATCGTAGATAAGTGAATTTTTATTTAAGTGATGCAAGTGTGTGAGATTCACTGTCCCTTGGTAGGGTTCTCGAAATACCCATCTGAATCTCTTGAATCGTTAGCATTACAGCTAAGCTGCCATTAGCTATTATAGGTAGTAAGCTCAATATTTTTATGGGAAATCTCTATAAAAACGATGTTAAGGGACAGTGAACAATTTAGGAGTCGTTGCATAGATTTTCATATTATTGAGTCTTAAAATCGTAACGTATAGATTAATAGGATGTATAACTGGGAGAGGAGCGTTATTCGAAAAAATGTTTGAAAAAGACTACACTAAATGCAAAATAATGCACAATGATATCAATTTATAGAAATTTAATGAATGATTTAAATAAATTTTTCCCCCTTAACATCCCTGAATACCTATAGTTCTTTCTCCGCATAACTGTGAAACAGTGATTGATATTTGATATGTTCCAGTGCAACTTTGTGGAACGAATAAGCAAAAATTATACGTAAAATTCATACTTCATGGTTACGGTACTTCTGTACTTGTTATATCCATAAAATAATCTGTTCGTGCCATTTTTTGCTTTTCAGACATGATTTAAATGGGGTTTCCTTAAAATTTAATTTACACTCTCAAGGTTTCGCAAGTTTTTAACACCCCCCTTTTGTGGGTGCTCTCTTACTGTGGTGTATTTTTTCTTAAGCGCAAACTTAGGTTTTTGAACCCACAAAGTAATTTTCTTCTGTGTATTGTTTTCAAGCTATCACATATAAATTTCATAGGATGAAGGGTTAGATGTAAGAAGAGACTTGATAGTCTCAATCTCGACCAAATAAAGTCTCGTTATTATTATTATTACTTGAAGTTACGTATAATTTACTTAGGAAACTGAGTGAAAAATTTTACATCAGAACAAAACATAGCGATTGAATCAGACTCGTCTCTATGTAGTTGTATGTACACAATTTCGACTTAATATTTTCCGTAACCATGTGGATGTGTAACAGTATCATCAAATGAAATCATTCTCATTTCTCCAAAAAGGACGGAGGACTTCAGTGACATCCCCTCTACCCTCCGCGTGCCGGGGGTTTAAGAAAGAAAATAGGGCGGCACCTTCCTCCAAGGACGGCGTTCGCTATGGAGCGATCAGGAGTCTCTGCCAACACTCTCTCTCCGGTGCAAGACCGCTCAACCCGACTCTGATAGACGTCCTCTGCATCCGAAAGAAGCGGCGCTAACAGGAGCGTCGCATCTCCTGACCGGAGTCTCTTGCTGTTGAAAATGGCACCGGAGTCGAAAACGGCGGCGACCGCCGCCCACCGGAACGGGACGTCACCGACTTCTCCGACGCCAACGACGCCGACGCCGACGTCGAACATCACCCAGATGGGAGGCGCGGCGGCGGACCCCGTGACAGGGTGCCCGTCGACGGAGGAAAGAGAGACGTGGGGGAAGAAGGTGGACTTCCTACTGTCGGTGATTGGGTTCGCGGTGGACCTGGCCAATGTTTGGAGGTTCCCGTACCTATGCTACAAGAACGGAGGGGGTGAGTTTGAATATTACGCTCTCTTTCATCGGGTAGTTTCAATATCTCTGGATTGGTGTGCACAATGAGAAAGTAAAGAGGGCAAATATGAGTGTCGAGATGTACTTTAACGGTATGCTAAAGCACGCGAGGAAGAAAGAGCATATGCTGACCCTTCAATAAATTTGAAAAACATGCTTTTCGTCGCTGAGGTTAAAAGCTACGAGAACGTTATTTAATTTTATTGTGCTCGGATCAACTCATTAAAGTCTGTTTTTTGACATAGAAACTCAGTCAAACATTATCTATGCTACATTGGTCCTCATAGGTCTGTCTTCAACTAAATGTTCAATCGAATCCTATTTCTTTCTCCTTCTTTACGAATATACATTTATTACTGATACCAAATACATTATTACTCCCTCTGCAAAAACAGTCAGTGGTTGGTAAATTCGAGGGTAAGGTGAGTCAATATGTGAAATTATCTTATCAAAGTGGTTTAGAAACCGAAAATTTGTAAAAATGAGGTACATATTAAATTAATTGTATTTGAAATCCATTACATGCATTTTAAACTCTACCGAACTACAGAATGAATTCAAGTAAACATTTCACTAACGAATTCTATTTTGGTCACGCGTTAAACGGACACTCACCTGATCTAATAGTAGATAGTATCTGATGAAGACTTTAAAGTTAGGAAAAAAGCAGATAGAAGAACGTGAGGAATTGTTTACATATGTCATAAAAACTTGAAGAATTTTTAACTTTTTAGACGTGAATGAGGTGGTTTTAAATATAGTCACTTGAGAAAACTCTTTAGAGGTTCATAATACATTTTATCCTAGTCATCCTAGGTAACTCTTGAACCACGAAAAAATGTTACTTAATTATTTGAGAACTTGGCATAAATAAAAAGTAAAATGAACATAGCCGCAACGGACCGCAAAATTGAGAAAAAACCTTGGTTAACTATGCAGCATATTGAGCCTGAATGAATTAACATGATTGATATCAATCCTCTGATTTCACGTGGAAAGTTTCACGGCACTAAGTCTTTCTCGGCATTGTGAAAAGAATATCACCAGGTGGCATATTTACCAATTTCAAAATTCCTTTGCTGAATGGTCAGAAATTACATATTTCATTTCAACAGACTGAATTCCTCATTATTTTCAATCTCGCGGACTCCCATCTGAATTACCGCAGCCCCCAAACGTTTTCTCTGTCAATATCTTGTAAGCTCGAAAGTCTTATTCTTCTTTCCATTCAGTCTTTCCTCTAAAGAGTTGTTCTCTTATTTTTCCCGCCGAGATAGGCTGCATGAAATATTCATGTGTTTATCTGCTCCGAGGGAGAGAACCGTGGATTTCATAAATCCGCGTACCTCCGGATACCGCTTAAGAATTATGGATTAAAGATACTTTCCTCTTAAAGCCATATCTTGGTTTGAATTGACAAGAAACGGATGTAATATTATAATCCATACTCAACCTTTAAAAACTTCGAACGCTAAATTTCGGTAATCGTCATAGGTTTATATGAACTTTGGACTACGAGTATAACAAGTATATGAAAAGAAATTCATTTCCTTACAGAGCTCCCTGATAAAATCGGTTTTTATAAGGGAAAGGTGTTTGATTTAACCTTAAGTCGCAAGGCTAATAAGATTTGAAAAATAGCGATATGACTGGGACTCGAATCAAGGTCTCCCACTTTCGAGTAGGAATTCTAACGATTAAACTACGATTCTGCGTCACTTCCTCACTGTTAAGTAACGGTGTGGAATAGACGCGGAAAGAATACCTGCCCTGAACGTGGGAGACCTGGGTTTGAGTCTCAGTCATGTCGCTATTATTCAAATCTGTATATCCTTGGGGTTTTCTTGAGTTTGATTTGCATTATCTTAACATTAAGTAGTTAAGGGAGAACTGAAAATTAACGAAAATATCCCGCCTAGGGTTAATGTAACTGTCTTAAAAAGCAACTGCCTGAAATAAAGCAAAGATATTGGGATTCTTTCATTTCTCTTAATTTTTTGATACAAATATTAGTCTTGTAACTTCTCATTGCAATGGAATTAAATAGCTATTCTAATTACAAAGTTAGCACTTATCGAAAGTTTTAGGGCCAAAATATGATTGCATACTGAAATTAAAAAACGGAACTGTCAACACAAGGAAGTTCCTATACTACCGAATCAAATTTTTAGCACTCATCTACAATCTTGTGTTTTTTAAACTCGTTGTTACCTTTACAATCAACAAAGAAAGCCTTTAACATTAATTTAATGCCATGAGATTCACTGCAATATCTATACAAGCTTGAACTCTTTCCTTTTTATGATATAATAGATTTCCGTTAAGCTTTCGGATCACGCCCTATCACACTAATTTCCTCACGTAGCTGCCGTCAGTTCTACAACCCAGTCAGTGTCAGTCAGCCTAGTACCTTTCTCCTTGCATTCATTATCATTTACGGCTCCCGATAGCCAAGGGGTACGCGTTCGACTTCAATGAAAGCGGTCCCGGGTTCGATTCCCGGTTGGGGCATACTTGCGAAATGACCTAAGCTATCGAAGCACTTTTAATGATACTAATACTCTTTCACATGTACACATATACTAGCATATCGATTTGTTTGTTTTCTACCAATTACACTGCTTATTTTATTGTAATGTTACATGTTACAGTTTGCAAAATTTGTAATGTATATAAGAAATAGCTTACAATAAGTAACAACCAAGTTGAGAATTCGATCCGATCGACCGAATTATGATAGCAATATCTATAATAATATATATAATATATTTATATAATAACATTAACACTTTATGAAAATCTCAGAGTGTGAATTCATTCTATTAAAGATACGCCGAAACTGTTTTGCCTTTTAATCCAGTGTTTTAAATAAATCGGCTCTTTTTTGGAGTGAATTTGTGATGCAAGTTAAGAAGTAGCTCTTTCGAAGGCCCTTCGAATACTTTCATGACAAGTAAATCAATGCTTTATATTCTGGCAATCCGTGAAGGTTCAAATTCATCGCCTTCGTATGTACAAAGTATAGGGGTAGGTCAATGGCGATGATGGGTGCACGTGGGGCAGTGAGCCTTCTTTACACTGCAAAAATACTTCTTTCATCCCTACTCTCTCTCTTCATCACATATCACAGCTATGTGAAGGGAATATTTTAACGAAGTGACGTTTAATTAACATTTTTGAATCATTAACATTTAATCTGACATTTTCTCCGTGTTATCTTGGAAGGATGTCTTATATGTTGATATCAAATCATTACGAGCTAAAATCCATGCTTTAGATATAGGATCGACCTTATGTATTTACTGATGGATAAGCGGAAATAAAAGTAACCGAAAAACATTTGGGATGATTTACTTTCAATTATCTAGGTTAAAAATTTACTTTGATTGAGGTTATAATTTTCAGATTAAAAATTAGATGTCCATTTGTATTTTGAAGTGCCCTATTTATTGGTTTTGCGGCGGTGCTGTAGAATACACAAGTGAGCGTTTTAAATATATCTGAAATATACCGGCTGATTGTTTAATACAGTTCAAAGAGGGTTTTAAAAATTGTTTTTCACTTTTTTTAAATTTGAAATATATTTATCTTTAGAAACGAACGGTTTGCCTCACGCCGTTGTGAGAAATTTGAAAATACGAATGTCTTACTTCTCTAATATATTGCAATCCCTGTATCGAATTCGAACAGTAAGTTATCTGTTAAGATAACACATGGATTTTCTGATTATAGCAATCTTTCAATGGATACTAACGATAATAAATAAGTATTTATTGTAGGAAGCCTCTAATCAGTTATTTCCTATAGTAATGGGATAGAAATGTGTAACTTCTAGCCCAGAATTACAAAAAGTGGCAGTTTCAAAATGCCATTGGTTGAAAAAGGTAGAGTGGGCGTTTCATCTGTGCCATCTAAGCACATTTAGAGGGAAACTTGAAAATTAACGAGGGCGCGGCCATAAAAAAGGTTTTGAAGAAAAACGACGAATAATAATAATTATAATTACGACATTAAGAAAAACACCCGTCCACCAACGAATATGGCCACTTTATGAGGCCGAATCGGCGTCTTTTTGGTGTCAACCACCAAATGTAAACCTGCCTGACCTTTCTCAGTTTGTAACGCCGTGGGTCAGTTCAAGGAAAACATGTGGACCGTGAAAAGCTCAACTTTTCCAAACTTAATTGTGCTCAACCTCTTTTTTCTTAAGATCGATTTTTCGCGATATCTTAAAAACTTGATAATTAAAGTAATGATCGCGGATTACTCGAGGTTTCCTGATAGTTTGATTTTACGCCGCAAAATAAATGAAGGTGGAAAATTATATATTATGCAAATGCCATACATTACGAGAGGCGGGAGAAATTAGAAAAAAAACTCATATACATTTGCAATTAAATCGATAAAATTACTATTTAGAAACGTGTACTGGGTATCAGTCTCCCTCAGGTTGGAAGATTTAGGTTAGTGTTTTAGCCTTTTCCGAGGATGGTTGAGTTTTGCTTTCTCCTTGCGTAAGCAATAGTCGCACATTTCCGATGTGCGTTCAGGTTCGACGATCTCCAATTTTTCTGAAAAGCGCATGCCGCAGAATTTTGAAACTTCTGATACTTCTCGACGTAATTTTCGTGAATACTAGAACAATTTTTAAAACGTCGCATAGTGGGCTAGAATCGAAAAAAGCTGGCCAAGAGGCCAAAAATGGTTTTTAGAGTGAGGAACGTGAAACTTCGCACAGGTATTCAGAAAAGATTGAATTTTGTTGTTCTGTCTTTTGTTCTTCGTTATTTGAGCGCGTCAAAAAGATACAGGGTGTCAAACTTGGGCAATTTTCACAGAAAAGAATGTTCTCGGATTTTTCTGAAAAACTTTAAAGTTTGCTGCGATGCAGACGTGATTAAAGGAAACTGATGGAAAAACCGATTATGCCATATTTTAGTATGGTTTCTGATCTTTTGATTCGTTATAGTTTTGTGCTCAAATATGGATCTCTGCTCATTTTACGCAACAAAATGGCGGACACCTTTTTCGGCCACTTTTTGAGATAAAGTGAGGAAAGCAACTAGGAAAACGGCGCTAAACTATCGAGTCTCTTGTACCACGTCAATGTCTAAGGTTTTCTAATATAGAATGTGAAAAAATTGCTTCGATTCACTTTATACCCTGGGATTGCGATTGCTTTTTCGATCCCGCGGCATGGCCCTGCTGAGCGCCACGATCTCTAAGAATTCTGTCGCGTTGCCAATTCGACAGTCTTATGATCTTTTAGCTATTTTCATGTTATATTCCGACTTTAAATGTTATAAACTTATTCCACAGTAATTTTAGACCCTACTAGGACATTTTTATCTCACATTTTAGCGGCGTAAAAGAATAAATAATTATCCAATGCAACTCAGGGTACATTATTTGTTTATTTACAATTATCAATTTATTATTAAATTAGAAATACTGACATTCACCTCTTTAGCATTGAAAATGATAACTGTTAGAATTTAAAATAAAATTACTTTTAATATAATGTTATTTTGTCATGCTATTCCCTGTGACGGGGATAAGCCCCTACTTTGCTCTCCTTCTAGAGCATTTATTAAATTAATTTTCCTAGAATTAATGTATCGTATGCTCGTATGTTTTCATATATCATATTTATATTACTTAATCAAGTGACATGACAATAATAATATTATTCTATGACATCGCAACATCAGCTATGACCAGTATCTTTACACTGGTTTCTAAGTTATAAATAACTTCTGGCCGTACTTCGTGGAAAGCCATCTAGAGAATAAGGAAAGTCTTTACGAAGTCTTTCCTTATTCTCTGGTTTCTAAGGCATATTTGTACTTGAAAGGAAAAAAATAATTGAGAATGAGTAGAAAGATACGGTTGCTTTTAAAAGACGTGGCCCGAAGTTTTCAGCCTGATATCTATTTCTGAATTTGTAACGGAGATGGTAACGCCAAACTGCACGTAAAGAAATGGAGACCTTATAACTTGAACGCATCTCGATTTTCCAGGGGGAAAAAACAACCCATAAGCACTTCTTAAAGTGCTTTCAGCAGAGATGGAATCATGTCGAAGACGTTTTAAAAGCTGTACAAGTTTTCACGAATACTACGAAGCAACAGAAGTTTCAACTTTCTGGAGAAGTACTCCAGAAAAAAAAAATGGATATCTTAGAACTTGAATGCACCGAGTATAATTGTATTATTGCGATTGGAAGTGCTATAATGACGACTTAAAAATTATAGGATAGGCGAATTGGACAGAATTACCTAATTTTAAGTTTCTTCATCTGGGAGGGTTTTGATATTGTTAATCCTTAAGTTTACCATGCTATTGCCAAATCTTTGATGAAACATTTTCTTTTGCACTTCGAACATTCCCTGTCTAAGGCCTTGTATCTATTGCTTCATTGGTGTGTTTTAAAACCTCTTAAGTCTTTTATCCACTTGTATCATTTCCGCGTATCGTAACCCCGTTACGTATCATTCTTCGATACGATAGGGTGAAACAATCTTCTTCTTTTTCCCAGTAGTGGTAGTATTGTTAAAAGTGCTTCGATAGCATAGGTCACTTTGCACGGTGGCCCCCACCGGAAATCAAACCCACTTTCACCAAAGTTGAATGCGCTGCGCACTTGGCTATCCGGAAGCCCGTATTTTTTTCGTTCATCGTATCATTTCCTTTGATATGTCGGGAAAATACCGACAAATCACCGATTGGGCTGATTGCGTTTCTTTGTAACAAATTTTGATGCGGAACGTAGTAACGTTTCTGTATCCAGTGAAACGCAACGGGGATACGATACGTTGAAATGCAACAAGTGTGTACAAGCCCAAAGAGCTTGCCCCAATCTTCCTCTATGAGATAGATATTTCGATCAAAATAATTTTAAAATTATTATATTGAAAATAATACAAAGAAATGCGAAAACTTCAATTTAAAATTGTAATTTAGGAATAACATTTGAAATACCGTTCTTCCCATTTATTTTCAAGCATGAGATTAAAGATGTTTGCTGATTTAAGCAAATGTTTCACGTGAAAAATATCAAAAACGCTCACTTTAATGTTTCTTATTCGAGTAAATTTAATGAAATTCGAGTCATGATGTAAAATTCGAGTATCTCATTTGAAGCATCACAATAGAAAGGCGTTTTATTCTGAAGAATGACTCGATATCGAAACGCACGGAATATATTCAGCATTGTAAACCTCATTTTCAGAGAAACGTTTTACATGGAAATTTTCGGGATTAAAAGCGAAACTGGTTTTTCCTGTCGGAATAAATCTTTTCTAATTTGTCCCCCCTACTGAGGATTTTTTTCATCCTAAACAAAATGACAAGGAAATCGTCTTTTGCGTCAGCGATTTTCTCGATCGCAACTTGATTATTTCCATAATATTTTTCCGCGAGGGCATTACTAATTTGTTTGTGTGGAAATTCGAGGAGTATTATCAACTTCTTTAACATTTTTTTCTCATTCAACCACTCTTAAAGTAAATAACGATTTTGATCACGCTTCTAGCAAATTTATTTCGTAGGACTTCATCAGCAAATAACGTATATTGAATGTCTATCTGGATTTTAACTGCTATTGTTTATTGTCTTCCTGTCGCTGCGGAAATAGTGAAAGCGTTAGAAATCTTAATGACTCATCGTATCCTATGTCATAAATTCATCGATAAACTGCAATTATTCACTACTATATCATGTAAAGTACGTACATGGATCAGTTCTGGAAAGACAAACGTTACTCAAATGGAAAGGAATGGCTCAGATTTATTGAAAGATGTATAAATAAAGAACAAATCACGACAAAACTCAAGGACTGCATTCAAAACATGATGGTAATTTTTACGCTCAAATATCTTTCGTAGAAAGGGCATGAAGAATAGGCTACAATTCACATAGTAACAGACTTATAACTCTCGATTTGCAACTAATCTCCGTTTACATTTGAATTGACGCAAGTGTTCTCATATGTTGTCGAGTAGCCAGCGATCATGCACATTGCTCATTTCTCGATTCCCTTCCCTTCGAGGCGTACCCACGAAGTAAACATTCGTAAATCTTTCGGAGCTTTTGCGCATTTTGCCTGTGTGCGCATTACAGGCTGCGGTGGCGTGCATGCTAGTGCTCCAACCCCAAGGTCCCGGGTTCAAATGTCGGCTGGTCGGATTTTTCCGGTTAGGGCTTCGTGCGTTCGTCCGTTGTTGTTGCTGTTTAATTCCCACCACTGTAATTGTCCGGTAAACGGATGTTTGTGAGGGCGTTGGATAATAAATAAATAAATTTCCGTAGATACACGGCACGAGCTGATGAATTTTTTAGATCGATCAGTTAGATGTTAGCCCCATAAAGGAAGCCGATCTTGTTAAATTCCTGGTTGCTGCATGATTGATTCAATTGGTACACCCTTCAGGTAGGGGATAACGTGCTTTGTAATACATTGTGAATTTTCTCGAGGTAACCTATGTAAACCATTATGTAAATGATCCATGAAATTGTACATCCCTCTTCTATTCCTTTGGTAGTTTGAGAATTACATTTCAAAATATAACTTTAATGGCTCAAAAGGCGCTCAAAGACATTTTTTGACATATTAAATTGCTTTTTCACTATATAATCTAAAATAGTCTCAAATAAACTTCACAGTATCAGGCGAGGTGCTTCGGAAATCCAACACAAATACAATAAAACTGAGTCGTAATTTTCCAAAAAAATTGGTGGAATGGTACAACCCGTAGTTTGATCGTTTCTAAGAAACTCTATCCAAAATTCATTGTAATTTATAGAAGTACTATGTAATAGGACTAAAAAACTTGTTTAATTATTCTTGCCGTTGTGGAGCGACTGAGATTTCTGCGTGATTTATATGTATAATTTATAAAAAAATGAGTTTTTGCTTATAATGCCTAGTGAGGGCCCCATTCTGATCCATGCGCTTAAGGCCTCTGATAAGTTAAATCCGTCCCTGTAGTTAGAGAAATTTTACTTGGTCTCCTTTGAGAGCAAAAGTTTGTCTCAAATATTCTATGGAGTTAACGTACTATATTGCCGAAATAAAAAACTCGGCGATCATATTTTACCCGTCGACCTCGAAGTGACCGCAGCTGTAAAATAGAAAGGAACCACCGAAATGATTGCCGTAGTCATTGAGGGCGAGAAACAAAATGCGTGGTTGAAGGCCTGGTGGAAGTCCAACACGAAAAGATGAGGAAAGGTCAAGAGATCTTGATGAAGCGAATGTCCTAACGTTCGGAATATAAAATAAACATGTGGATAATATAATAAAACTTGTGCTGCATTTACCAATAAAGTATATGGATGGTTTTGAGCGTCACTTTATGATTATCTGCTTTCAACTGTCTCATCATCACGTTCAATTGTAGACCCAGACATCTCGTTTCCCATTAAACTGTTCTACTCTTTCTTCCTATAGCCTTTTTTGCTCCCACCCTAATTCATAGTACTTCCTAATAGTCTTCTAATCTCTTAATAGTCTAATGATTTCATTATTTTTTCCGACAAATAGATTGAGCCAATACTGGATATCTGCAAGCGTTCAACTTTTTATCTATATTCATTCTCTTTGATATAGATTCACTGTTGGTGAAGCCCGAAAGCTAGAGAAGAGCATTGTTAATGTCAACTATAGAGCAAGATGAGGTGATTTTGCGTATTTCTGGGCATTGGCTCAAAAGAATTTGAACTTTAGCACTGATAAAACTGATTATAAAGCAATGATCGTTGCATAATGACTCAAATTCATAAAAAAATATTTAAAAAATTATATTCGTTTGATAAAACTTTTGATGTTCGTGAATATTGATTAGCTCCCTCAAACAACAACCTAGTTACTACGAGAGAATGATCGCTAGAATCTCAATTGCAGATGTTTGACCCGTGAGTTCCTAGTGAGATCGCTTCGCAGGGCAGTTCCTTTCCAATTCCTGGCATGCCAGTTTGCTTATTATTCCGCAATTCAAAATTTAGAAAATTTAACGTTTATTACAACATTACATGCTAAAGAGTCGATTCTAATTCAAACGAGGATAGGTGCTACATTTTTTAGGATATCAAGCAACATGAAATATTGATTAAGCTCTTTATTTCACGATTTTCCTAAGAATAATAAGATGAAATCAACATCGTCGGTCTTCTTATGGTAGGTTCATATGCCCTACAATTCCTTACTTAACTTCCTATCTTATATGTCTTGATACCTTAACCTGCCCTTAGCTTCAAGTATCACCTTTTGCGTTTGTGACTTACACTGCATCCTCCCTTCAATTACTTTCCTTAGCAATTCCTTTCCTCCAAATATTTGGCCACATCTCAAAGAACCTAATATTTCGATGAAATGTTAATTACCCTATTTCCAGATGCCATATTTCCCAAAGCGCAATGTTGTCTACAATTTCTACTGTATGGCTATTTCTAACATCAGCCGAATCCTCACCCTCGGTCCATATGATGCCGACCGATTTTAGATGAAATATTCTCGGGAAAAAGTGCGTCTTACGGCCCGGAAAATACGGTATATTATATGCAATACATCTAAGTACCCTTTTGTATGTCAAATCACTCCCAATTAAAAGGTGCGAGTGAGTCATTTGTCTATTTTTTCCTGCTACCAAACCTTGATGAATGAATATTTCGATGATAAATTTTTGATGAATAATAATTTCCATTTTTGTCTTATTTCGTAGGGATATAAGAATCTTCCATTTACTTTTGTCCTGTTCTTGTTCATGGTTGTAATTATAAGAAATCTACTAGGTATGAATGATCTTGCGAGTGGCATTCGTTTAGGTCTCTCTTTATTGAATGCTATGGAAAGTGTTGTTCATAGGATCATTGTGCTGCTCTAATGTGTTTGTTTTTCAATTGTATCATTCTGGCTCAGGGAGGATATCTGGGGCAAACTACCGAATTCCTAATTTCTCCGATCAACCCCCATTCCTTCACCAGAGATTTATAGATAATATTGTATTCTAGATTATATTGTAGAGTAGTGGTACCCAAATTACGTCCTTAAGGACAAATCGGCCCGTCGAAAACTTTTATCCGGTCCGCAGATATATTTTAGCCAGGATCATTAATGATCAATAGAAAACAGGAATATTATAAACGATGACCCATTACACTTAGCTAGCCCTCGAGTATTTCAAGTGAAAGAGGTTATTTCTAGAGAGACTGGGGATAATGGCGTAGAAAAATATAATATATTCTACAGCTACAATTGTACATACGCAGTGGCCGAAAGAATCTTGACTAATATGGTATGTGGCTGTGTGGAATATAATGTTTGGTGAATTTGGGTGGAATTCTGTGCAGATAGATTTATCAGTGAGCGTGAGAAACTTATTACGTAACAAAGGAAAAGAATTTACAACTCCCTTCATAACTTTCGAAACGAATAAGAAAATCGATAAAGTTTCTCGGACGTCTGGTCATGCGGTAGCTAAAATTCCGCAGATGCTTTTCTACTACATCAAGAGTTCGGACTGATTACAACCACATCGTTCGCCCGGGCCCATATTTCAAGTATTTCATCCAAATTATCGCATTACCGAAGTCTCGAAAACGGTGCTTTTCTCTGTGGAACAGAAGGAGCGGCTTTTCCGACAGAAATATTTATCAGGGCCGGTTACTACATAATCGCTATGAAAGGGTCCATCAAACTTCGATCAAGGACGGGCATAATATATTTCCTTAATAATATCGTAAACTTTAAGGCCGAATTGTTGATAGGTGTTGATATAGGTCCATGTAGTTATTACGTAATTCCTTGAGATCTAAAAAAAAGCTAAAGGTAGATCATGTACAGAAGTACAAAAATCCCAATCTAAAGAGGTTTCTCGCTCCAAAACTTTCGTAAGAGAATTACGAGGTAACTCAGCGGGGAATGAGTTGATATACCCGCAGCAATGTGTCCGATTGCTAGCAGTCGTCGACCTCTTTTTTCAAGTATTTCCTTAACCATCGCTACGCAACGAGATTCATGCATGCATTTCCAGAACTCCCTCAGTGGTTCACCTGCTATCCCTGATCCAGATTTCCTTTGTTTATCTCACGAGGTGAGACATACCCGATGTGACGGGAGACATGAGGTATTGCATCACTTGTGAATGCTTCGAAGATGAAAAGTACTCGACCCCGGTGCCTTTCATTCGCTTGCGATGACATTTAAGAATCACGAAAATCTGACAGGCAATTTTCATTTAGACGGGAAGGTCGCTCAAAATGGCATCTTTCTCGAATGGATGATTATTTTCGTAATCAGATACGATATTTCCGAAACGTACGCTGTGGAAGTTATGCTGAATAGTCCTCTAGTCATCTATCATTATCGATTCTTAATTTCACTTCTGGCGATAGCAAATGAGGTTTTCGCACTTTTTGACTACTCTTCGCAGTAAAAACCTGATTTGTACGTAGTATATAGTACGCATGGCTTTAAATAGATAAAATATTCTTCTTCTCAGCCTTATTCCCATCTTTTAGGGCTATGGGGATGATTGGTGGTAATGATGATGAATTTTGGTTTCGGCACTCATTTTTACGTCCGAATGCTCCTCCGGTGGGCAACCTATATAAAATACCGAAAAATCGTACACGATTACACAATAGTATTATCATATTTTATTTATTTATTTGCACGATTGGACTACAGATAGGCTCCAGGCCAGGTGGTAGTCATCTTTTCAGGGGGAGAAGGAAATACAATACCCTGCCTGGTATTCACCCTAGTCGGGAGGGAAACCCCCCAAAACCTCCCAATAATATATGACAAGAAAAATCTTATCAGCCGGGACTCGAATCCGTGACTTTGGGGTTATGAAAGCTCGCTCACTAACGACTCCGCCACCGTGGTCGGTCAAGTGGTTAAAAGGTTACGAATTTTTATTTTAAAATGCCATTCGATTATACAAATCTTCAAAAAATATTTTATGATTATAATAACTGTGTAAAATAAAAGTATTTCTCACTTTTCACGTATAATTGGAAGTAAAAACAAACATTTTCCCCTGATAACGCAAGCCTTCAACTGTCATCCTTTAATTTACACTAGAACGGAACTCATTTGGTGACTTTCATGTAATTTTTCAAACATGATTGAAATATTGAGAAAAATTACCACTTCTATCATAAAAAGTTCTGCTCTTTTGTAAATCATAGTTTCCATCATCTCTACTGCCGTGGAAGTTATTAAATAAGTAAATAAGTGTCAGGTAAACTTCAGATAAATAAGTGACAGGTAAATAACAAAGACTGATTCATTTAAATAAACATTCGTGGCCTTGTTCGAGGAATCTGAATGCCTTTCAATGACGTAAACGATTTCGCAATCTCTGCACGTTAATTCCTTGCAAGAATAGTTTCAATTAAATTATCTAGTTCCAATTCTACGCTCTTGTGTAACCCTTTACTTGGGAGCATTACCAAACAAGTCTGAGAGGGAAAGGTGTACTAGAGTGAATTTACTGCCGTGAATAATTGACTTTAGTGAAAAGATTTATCGGTAAATAAAGGAAATGCTTTTACAAAAAGGTGCTCCAGAACTGGGTAACTCTGTAACGATCGCATAACAGCTCTGTATCTCAAAACTCAGCCATGTATAGAGAGGAAATGATACAGAAATGTGCTTCATGATAAGTGTCCAACGTCTAAAACAGTTCCAGCAGCCATTTAGTTCCATTTAAGCCGCTTCAGTGATCGCTGAATAAGATTTTCTACTTACCTATCACCCATTGAAACTATTTAATCTAACTGAAGATGAGAAAAGCCATTGTATTTTTTTTGTTTGGTATATGTAACTGGAGGTATCCATAATTTTCATGGATTTATTACCTAATGTTGCATAAAAACCATCATGCTTTCACACTCGAAAGAAACGAATGAATAAGGCTTGGATACATAACAGGCTCCCTTATGGTATGATTAGTTAAGAATTCATTTACTCTAAAATCTGTTATAACGGATCACTTATTGGAACAACAAAAAATGTTCCTAGGAAGTGGTTCGTCACGAATCTTACTTACGTTGACGTGAATCATCACTTACTTACATCACGTTGATGAAAATGCATTTCTAAATCATATTAAGTAGTTAGTTACCAGCCCGTGTCATCTGGCCAAGGCATTATTGAAAAGAGTTAATGATTTTGAAATATTTTCTTTGCCATCCATATAGGCTTATGATATTTTTCCTCTGTGCCAACGGCGATACTGTTTCCATAGATTCTTCAACTAAAGGTGCTTGAATTTAATGTTTTCCTTAAGTTTCCCTTTCCCTTGAAGGAGAGGGTGATTAGCTAAGATAACAGGTTTTTTATCGTGCATGATCGGCCTCTTCGGATTTTCTCAAAAAATAAAATTTGAGGAGTCGTTAACATAATTAATAAGTAAAGCGTGACCATGGGCTGAGGGGATTCAGTCTAACGGTAATCGGGAAGAGAGGGAAATGTTCAATAAATGTAGTAAAGCCAGGGTCAATACGGTGAAACAGTCTTCCTTTGGGTGGCGATCTCAAACCAGTCGGTGGAATTAGGTCGCGAGGGTCGAGGGACCAGCACAACCAACGGCGACTTCGTATTGCGAGGCGAGGTCGAATCAAAAATCATCCTAGCAGATGAAATTAAAAGGTCGAGGCTCAGGCCAACCCCGAGGCTTCCGGACAAGTTGCAACAACCTCGGGAGGATTTTGAAAGAAGATCTACTTACCCGAAACAATGTCAGATTTTCAATTCGACGCGCAATAACTCTGCCAAAAAGAAAACAACGCACACCGATCGAAAGGCTCTATGTATCTCGTGAAAGAATGGTTTTCGCTACATTTTGACGCGAGCTCCCGAAGATTCTGGAGCAAAGATGGCGCGCATCTGGTTTTTCTAATTGAGTTGTAGTAGTAGTAGTTTTAAAAGTACTTCGAAAACTGAGGTCATTTAGAACATGTGGGCCCACATCGGGGATCGAACCCGGACCGCTTTCACCCAAAGGCGAACGAGTTACCAAACTGCTTATCCGGGAGCCCTTTACTAATAGAGTGCAGCAGTATTTGGTCATTGAAATCTCCTGGAAGAAATTCCTTTCCTTTGGTAAATCGTGATTGGCGATGTTGGAGATTCTTTCGAGGCGCCCTTGGTTTGCTTCCCTTTCTTTCCAAATTCAGGGAAGGCAAGTGGCACTACCCTCTTCAACCGCAGTTTTCTCAACACTGTGCGGTTGCGGAACAGCTGCGTTTTATCACCGCTGTTTCGGAACGATTATTTACGCTATTTGGAAGCCTTTACTTTTATCTCTTACTAAATTATCTTCTCCATGTATCAGTTAGCTTAAATTCTCTTGTATGACTTGGAAATTACTAGAATATTAGTCTTTGTCTTTGCAGTCGTTAACCTTCATGCTATCTTCAATCTATCAATCAACAAAATTATCTTTATTTAAGAAGCCATGACGCTCTGCAAATAAAAAACGTAAGATCTCGCCATTTCTTAAGAATACTGCCCGCAGCTCTTAACCACTGGAATTTAGTTTTTACAACAAATCCTGGAAATGAATTTAGATAGAATGGCACATTATGCAGGTGTTGAAGGTTGAGTGATACGACAGGAAATCCTTAAAGTGGCCTCGATTTCGGAAAATCTTTACTAATATAGAAAGATGAACAATTCCGGACTGGAAAATAGCCATTAGTAAACGAAGATAATGATGTTCAGCCGCTGGTACATACCGCGAGCAGCAGAGAAGCGATGGAACATGTGATCGCGAACATCCTTATAAAACGTATCGGAAGTAGAAGAAGAAGATGAAGAAATTTGATGAACTTTCCTCGTAAATTTAACTGACACGATCTTATTTTGAAAAATTACCTTTAAATTTACACTAACTTTCAAGTTCGAACAAAAACCTTCAATTCCATTAAGGATAACCAGTTTTATGTATCTAATCTTAAAAACAGCCTTGTTTCATTCCATAAAGATTGATTGAGACCAATCAGGGTCGGCTCTACGTTAGTGGGAGGAAACCAAAGCATCGGGGCTACCGGGTTTTCAGGGCACCCTGAGAGTAATTTCCTTCACTTTTTATGTTGGGAGATAAGGGGTCGCCTTCACCTTTCCTTTGCATCGTGTGTATCAAGTACCAAGAGACAACTTTGCTTTTCAGGATTTGCAAGGATTCGATTATTACACACGACTTAGCGATACAGCGGATTTAATAAGTGTTATTTTACTTCAACTTTCGCAGTTTCGTTCCTCAGAAATTATATAGATACTCCGTAAATTAACAAGGAAAAGGGTTTTAGGTACTTGGAACGATAAGGCGTGCACTTAGGAAAATTCCCAAGGAGAAACGGACATGATAAAAGTCTGACGGAACCGGGACTCTAGGAACCGTATACCTACAAAGTATCCCAAATGGATGAATGTTCTGGTGGAATAGCTCAATGGATAGAGCAACCGACCGGCAATTGGGAGATCCGTGTTCGAGTCCCGGTTCCGTTAGAGCTTTTTCATGTCCGTTTCTCGGGAATTCTGTAAATTGTTTTCCTGTGGTATAAAGAAGGGGTGAGTATAAAAAGTAGCTTTTAAATTATAAAATCAAAAATAATTTCATTCAATCATACTCGTTGTATTTTAAATTATAGATCACTTAAGCTCTTACATAATTCATACTTAAATCTGGAGTAAAACAAAAAAAAACCTCAGCACATTCCGAGATTATTCAGCTATATATTTGCATGCTGGTAAAATCTCAAGGCAGATATTCGATAAATATTTCTGTTAATATGCAAGGTTACTCTGGAAGTGCTGGTTCTTCCTCCATCGCGGCTTGACACGACGCGCCTGGTATGAAAGGGGGCATGAAAACCTAAAGAGATTCCTTCGATCGACATGACGTGGTACACGAGAGAAAACTTACATACAATATTTCATCAGAGATCGGGAAACATTGACGAAATCTTTAAAAACTCCGCGAGGACGGGCCGTAGACAACATTAACGGTTTTCGAACGAAGCGTGCGAGTTTTTACTCGGTTTTTCTTCCGTCGCACAATCGGAATTCTCTCTAATTATATCCCATCGATTGATTTAACGCGCTCAAACACGGAGTCAGTCGGACTCCTGTCACTCCAACACCTATGTGCCGTTCTCCAGACCTTTTTTTTCCAATACAACGGGCGTTGTCATCGCCATGCACGGGATCAATCGGCCGATATGAGAATGGGATCAGAGGTGTCAAGCAGAGGGGGTGAAATGGAAAGAAAGGGGGGGGGAGGGTGCAAAGATTGCGCGGTGGGATGGGGAGGAGCTAAATCGAATGAGGCACGAACGCCCGGCCCACTTTACGTCATTAAAATGTCGTAACCTGGTTTCCATGGGAGATATTGAAAACGCCTCCTTTTAATAGTGCGAATTTTCCGAAAAAATATATCGTCTCTCATCGTCCCAATGAGAAGGGGTGAGAGGTTTATGTGGATGGGGGATGAGGTCGGATGGTTTAGTTTCGCAAAATCCTCGCCCCTGAGGGGTCGACTGGCTGATGAGTGATTCATAATTATCTTTTAAATGTTTGTGGAAGGTTTATAGTTAGGGTGGCCGAACACGAATGTCGCTGAAAGGCACATGTCGCCATACGTGTTGCTCAATGCATTTCATAAACTCCAGGGTTGCTTCATTTTCGTGATAATTAAGGGCAACGACAATTATTTTCTCGGATAACTCGATTGAAATATTTGAGATATAAAAACTGTATAATTTGTAGTGAAAATATTCACTGAATAATTATGCTGAGAATGTGAAGCTTTAAAAAAATAATATATGTTAGTAAAGCACAAGGATAAATAGATGTGAAAAATAGCGACATGATTGGAACTCGAATCCAAGGCTTCCACTTTCAGAACAGTTATTCTACAGGAGACCTGGGTTCGAGTCCCAGTCATTTTTCACATCTGTTTATCCGTTGGTTTTTGGCGCACGCCTCAATATGCAAAGTTAAACATATTATTCTTGCCCTGATATGTTGGTAAATTTTGCTGGATGAAGTTAGTTGCGTTACTTAATAAATGGGCGAACTCTTTTCTAAGGCGAGGATAATTGCCAATACCTAAGATAATTTATTATATAGAGTTAGGAGAAAATACAGAAAGATTGGGTTTTTGGGTAAAAATATTCTCAGCTGAAAGTTGAAAAAGACAAAAACCCCACAGTAGGGAAAAATCCTCAAGAAAGGGGAGGTAAATACTCACGAAAACACGGATAAAATCATATTAAAAAGAATATAAAATCAATTAAATAGCAATGTGAGTTAATACAGTTAAACTAACAATCTATGAACAATAAAATCCAAATCGAATAAGAAACATTATAGTAAAAATTCACACAAAGTATAAATAACAATATAAGTTAATACAGTTAAACTAACAATCTATGAACAATAAAATCCAAATCGAATAAGAAAGATTATAGTAAAAATTCACACAAAGTATAAATAACAATATACGTCCATTTTACGTTAGTATTTAAATCAACGCCACTTGTTCATACATATAGAAATGAACAAATATTGTTAACATATATCACGTCATAGACAAAATGGATACCTAAATCTGAACCTAATATACGTACATCGTGTGTGTAGCCAAGATAAATACTATATATACGTTATATCTATAACTTTTCTTATTCACAGAGTCAATATATATACAGTATCCTCATTCTTCATTGCATGACTTCAATCGGGTATTGTAGTCATTCTCTTATGTAGCGGAAAAGTTATTGATAATAGAATTGTAATAAGAGCTTCGACAGCTGAGGTCCTATAACACGTATGGGTTCCCTCCGCCAATCGAACCCGGTAATCCTATCACCAAAGGCGAACGGGTTATCTACTTAGCTATCCGTATACACCAAAATGGTTATTTCCCTAGAATATGCAAAACGTGTACGCATTGTGCATTTTTGCAACCAGCAGTGTATATATTGCTTTTTTTACCATATGAATTTCTAATTTTAATTGATTAACATACAGTCTTCATTAAAAATATCAGTTTACGTCGTCAATTGAGAGTCGCGTCACGAACCTCTTAAGACTTTTTTCATGTCCGTTTCTCCTTGGGAATATTCCATGTTGCACGAATTTTCATGCAATAGCATCTTTATTCCTTTCCTCTAGGCTTGAGTGTTTATTTTACTCACTCACTAACGCTTAGCCAACTGTAAATAGCAAAACGAAATATGTCAACGACTTAATTAATTGCTTAGGATATGGAGGAAATATTTATTACCATCTTCTTCCCTTTAATATATTAAATGACATGTTATTATCGATTAATGGTTACGTATTTGATTAAATTTATTCAACTGTTGTATCAGACAGTTAAATTATATTTACCAACATCATTATGTACCATTTATACTAACAGGTTACTGGCTGAAACAAATAGTTGCAAACAAGTAATTTTTAGAAAAGAAAGCATAAGTAAGTAATTGCGAGGTAGCATTAATTCAATACCCGCTTAAAAACAGTATATTATACTTTTCTTTAGCAGCATTGCGGATGATTTCAGAAACTTTTCCCTAATTCATGAGATTCCAATTCTTATTGTTAGATTAACTGGTCTCATCTTAAAATGAAACACCCAAATACTTCCATAATTTGGTTTTAAAGCGGATTTAATTTACGTGATTTATTGACGAAAGAAATTGATGATTTGAATGAAGGCGTGCTGTTGCTTGAGTCAAACCTTAAATGATAATAAATTCGAATGGAAGAGATATTCATTCTCCATTCTTAACTAAATGCAAACGGTTAGAATTTTATATCGTGAAAATTCCAGAAAATTATCTATTATAGCAGTAACGGAGAAATTGATGGTGTCGTTCCCACAGAAACNGTACGGCAGTAATTATAAAATTTGGCGATGCGCCACTGATATCGATTTTAAATGTGATTAACGTCCCTCCTAGGTTAACTACACAGTGACTGGTTCCCTTAACCACATTATGGTCTACTAGACTGGAAACTTGAGTGCGAAACAATTATGGTAAATAATTCAATTTACAATGGGAAAAGACGACGTAGCTCCTCCGGGCCTTCCTCCTCACCTCCTTTTCCATAAATAGCCCTAACTTGCTCCCAATTAACCCAAGAAAAGATATTGAAAAGAGTGATTTATTAATTCAATAGCGCTCCGTGATTTATTTGAGTTTTCGTCTTTATGGGGCTGACATCCAAACAATCGATTATCTATTTTAACGACTGTACTTAAAAGGCAATGTTTAAAAAATCTGGAATTGCCGAGTGTATTTTGATTCGGCAAATCTGTTTATTAGGAAAGAATGGCTTTCAAATGAGTTTACGTCGGAAACAGCTTCTTGATGGCGGCGTTAATGGCTACGCGACCCGTTAAAATGAGAGAGGGGATCAATGTTTGCTGGGGTCATAGTTAGATTATCTTCCTTCCTAATGGAATCCTATGACAGCTGACGAGGGAAGGAAGACTTAACTTCTACGATAAGAACTGTAATTATCCCGCCATTAAAGGTATTATGCGAGTTAATGCGGCACTTATTTATAATAAAACTGTTCGAACCCGGGGTTGCTGATTTTAATGCCCCAATATTTTTTTGTTTCTGGTAAGTGCTTTAGATCCGAGCCTAAGTTCATAAAAACTTTCTCCAGAATTGTGTGAACAGCAATAAAAATTGCAAATGATTCGTCGTTTACTATCATCACATAGGTGAGTAGACTTCACTCTTAAATAAGACTTCACTATAAATAAATGCCCCCTGCCACACGCCGAAAGGCGGCTTGTAGGGTATTGATGTAGATGTAGATGTAGAATAAGCGTTTGATTAATAACAAGACGAGGCAAATGTACATGATTTTGATGCGAGATTGCGCAAGATTCTTACTATGGCTACAGAAAATGTGAACAAATCCAAAATTTTGACGATAAATATTGGAAACATTCCTGTTGCATAACATTCTTTCAATGCGTTTTTGGTAGGTGATCTTGAAAACATTGTTGGCCATTTCTGTTGAAGCAATCGACAAAGAAGTTGTGTATCATCGATTCTAAGGTTTAGGGTACTTTTATTTGTTTAATTTTAGTTAGGGAAAATTTAGATGTCCATTTTCATGGAGTAAGAACATGCTGGTAATCAATTCGGTTGCAAAATATATATGAATTAAATACAGCGGTGATTTGTTTCAAATTGGTCCAATTTTTAAGCAATATTTTTCAAAAGATAACAACAAAAACCAAGAATATAATATAGTTAATTAGCTAACATTGATGTAAGCAGCGTTAGTGAGAGGTTTATTTTATTTTCTGCTTTATTATTTTATTGTGTTCATTAGATTCATCCACTTCAGTGCGTCATGTGACCCTTTACATGACAAAAATAGTATCATGACGAACCAATATTATTATATGAACAATGCTTCGGGCAAAAAAATACGTTCCCGTACAGGAAATCGAACCAGGGCCTTCTGGATGAAACTGAGATAATCTAGTCTCTAGACCACATGGGGATGAAAACAAAAATTTTAAAAACTAAATTTTCATTTCATTATTTTTCATACTCAGTCCAATGGAAAGTGAAGGAGCTGAGCGGGAATTGACCGTGCAAAATCTGAATCCCAGGCAGGAGTTATCATATTCATGAGAGAATATACTTAAATATAGAGCATATAGAACAATGAACGATTACTGCTTGACTTCTTCCCCATGTTTTCACTGAGGTTTACGTTTCACTTGGCCATAAAACTCCTGGAACCGCTATTATTTTGGAAGTTTTAAATCGAATTTCTTTCTTTCTTGGAGCATTGTTTGCTCAAATTCCTTTACCCCAAGCAGTTCCGAAAGGAGCTTCCGATAGCGTAGTGGGCAACGCGTTCTACTTCAGTGAAAGCGGTCCCGGGTTCGATTCCCGATGGGGGCCTACGTGCGAAATGACCTAAGCTGTCGAAGCACTTTTAACAATAATACTACTACTAGCAGTTCTGAACTAATTACTCATATATTACGATCTTGATGGGTTGCCCTTCCAGATAACGTATTTGCATGACGCAACCACATTACTACCTATTTACTGAGAACTTTCTACTTAACGTGAAATATTACAATTTATAAATAGCTACATATTTACGGGTAATTCCTTATTGTTTAAGTAACAAGATAATACAGAGATATGAAACAATTACACCGGTGAAATCCTTTAAATAATAACACTGAAAGCTCTGTAGACCATCCTTAGCATTAGGCCGTCGGCCTAAATGATAAGTATTGTATTGTATTGTATTTGTATTTGTACTTGTATTTTCTTTTATATTTATGACGTACTGCCTTCGGGAGGTTTTGGGGGGTTTCCCTCCCGACTTGGGTGAATACCAGGCAGGGTATTGTATTTCCTTCTCCCCCTGAAAAGATGACTACCACCTGGCCTGGAGCCTATTTGTAGTCCTATGGTGCAAATAAATAAGCAGACGTAGTTGACTAAGAAACGTTTTGTTTTAACGGTTCATCTAAAGTCTATATCCTTCGTTTCGGCTAACTGATTTCGATTAAATTCATTTTTACAGCTGAGGAGGAGCAAGAAAAATCACTTCATTTAGGGCACGGAGAGGGATAATAATCATACATAAGTAGATTAAGGATACTCTTTGATTTACGTATTGGGTTTATCAGTTAACTCAGTGATTCTCATTACCTCTCTAGAATTCAGTCTCTCAACTCCATGCTGCCACGCGTGATGTACTGTTTTTTTTACTTTATCGATAATTAATCTAATTAATATTGTTAGGGTTCAATTTGAGTTCGCTAGTATATTGGAGGCAGATGAAAAAATGTGAATTTACTATAATAGTATGTAAGTAAGAATGAAAGCAAAGCGTTGTAACACAGACTTCAGAGAGACTGATTTCTTATGGAACTCCAGGGATATAATGGGATTACAGAAAGTCGTATAATCTAATCATCTTTTATTGGTCTCCCTCGTCATAAAAGAGGTAATTTTTCTTGGTCCTACTCCTCAGTGATGAAGATTAATTTAATACACCATAGAATATAGTTCTCCAAGTCGAATGTGAGTGCAAATCGATTAATTTAAATTTGTACGAATGAATGCATTTAATTTTTAAAATAAAGGAAATACATGAGTGTACTTTTTCAACAAGTTTATTTGCACACTATCGGTTTCAACGAACAATCGCCATCCTCAGGTAAAGAAACAAATACAGAAAGCATATTTATTCGTTGAAACCGGTCGTGTGCAAATAAAATTGTGGAAAAAGTACATTCATGACTTTCTTTTATTTTAATGTGATGAGTTCCACAAAACTACGCCTTTCTCCGTGGAATTTGAATATACATTTGTTTGAGTCACTTACCAAACGCCATGTTTGGAAAAATATCGCCCAAAATTCAGAATCTTGGGATAGCGATGGTAGAAATAGAAAAATACAACGAACGTTTATATTTTCGTTGCGAGGAATTCAATTTACAACGGGAAAAGACGACGTAGCTCCTTCGGGCCTTCCTCCTCACCTCCTTTTCCATAAATAGCCCTAACTTGCTCCCAATTAACCCAAGAAAAGATATTGAAGAGGGTATTTGAGTCCGTAGGATTCCATTTCGAGGCCCGTAACTTTACGAAGAGGGGTGAAATTTCGACTTGGGCGGACGCAAGACGCGACGGAGGCACCTCCTGCCATTTCGGAGAGCATCCCTTTGTTCTCCCGCAACCTCATCCTTCCTCTCCCATTCCCCATTCTCACATCGTGTCGTTTGATCGCACCTTTTAACTCAATTTCACGCTGTGCCTAATTGCAGACGGGGCTTCCATGAGAGAGGCATCACCCATTTTTTCTTCCCCTTCCTGTGCCGATGGATCCCAGTCTCACCTCCTCCCCAACCCTTCCTCTCACACTCTATGCACCCGATGCCGCACCTTTCATCTCCATAGAGGGAAAGCGTGTCTCGCAAAAGGCTCAGACCTCTCTTCTCCAACTTCAAATTCGATCTGATACACTCCAGTCTTTCGGAGGTAAAATCCAGCCGTAGGTTAGTCTCGGAATTAAAAAAAATTAACCTGCATTTGTAACGAAGGGAGGAAAGAACATCGACTTTTGATGCACAATTAATTATTAACTATTCAACTCCTATAGTTTCAAAACGTCCGGTTACTGGCCAAATTAGTTAAAAACAGAGATCGTCAAGGTAAAATGCTTGTCGATTAGTAAACAGGATGAAACGGTAGAATTCCTATTTCTTTTTCAAGGTGTTAATACCCAAGCGGTAGTTTCTATCAATATAAATAAAATTCGAACTGAAGAAATCAGACAAAGAAGTAAATTTATGTAAAAATGAAAACAAAAATGAACAAATTAGAAATAAAATAAAATTTGAATTAAATAAAGTATGCTTTAAATAAATATTAATTAAATTAAACAGAATAAATAATTGATAAGAACTAGAAGCTTGCTCAGACATCTCAGGATATCTTGGTCGGTTAGATTGATCATTAATTCTAAGTTCTTAGTATGATGGAACTGCCCATCGCTAAATTATTTAGTCCGAATACCGGTTGGAACCTTATTCCCTCTACTATTAGCTACCAAGAGGGGGAATGAGGCTTAATATGACAAGAGGAGTGAGATGACTAGATGAGACAAGATTGAACGCAAGATTGAAGACAAGATGAGGAGTGGGGTAACTTCCTCACTGCTACATTTACAATGGTTTTTCGAGTACTACCATAAAAATGGTTCTTACTGGTGTCTACTTGTGTGGCTGATAATGGGATTTGGATCTAAGGAAAGGTGAATGACAAAGGGAGATGTAAAGGCAGCAGAGCGATAACTCCAAGCCCCTAAGGGATGAAGATGAAGTCTTCTGGTGGTGAAAGAGGTATTTCCGGACGAATCATTCGCTTTCTGCCGTCTCTTCACTACGCCTTTGTGGAGGCGACACCTTTGCAGACGTTTGCGCATGTCCTCGGTTCCAAAAGAGAACGGAAATGAGCAAAATCGTCCATCTTCTGAGTCGTTCTCCGATGATAATGCAGACATTTCCACCTTAGAATTGGCATGTGTTCGTATTTTATGTGTGAGGAGCTCTCATTAAAGAAAGCAAACAAAAAAGTCGTGTCATAAAGTTAATCTGAAACCCTTAATCGACTCCTTTAACTTGTTTTAGAAGACTATACTAGCTAAACTAAAAACACTGTCATCTTTCCCATGTGGTCTAGTGGATAGGATATCTGGCTTTCACCCAGTTCGATTCCCGGCATGGTAATATTTTACTTCAGAAATTATTAATTTTCGGAACTGCGTACGTCAAGAGATATTTTGTAGGGATGGACGTCAAGGGCCGAAACTGGTCGGAATAATAAATTTCTACTGTGGGAAATACGAATTTTTGTTTCTGGTTTGTGCGCACACTTAATGCTCGATATGAATCGTTGTTTCCCCTCAAATCCTGTATTAAAGAAAACGTTGACCTGCAATGGCATTGCATGTAGGTATTGCCCTCCTCAACTCCTCAATCCTTCTCTCACCTTAATCCAGGGATAATAATTCCGCGGCTCCTAGTCCGATTGGGCTTCATCCGCATAGAAAAATAAGTGGCAAAAACTTCCCTGGCTTTCTGGGTGATAACTAGATATCTTAGCGACTAGACCACATGGGAGAGATTTGCAACAGCGCTTGTCACAATACATCACCTACATATTTTTTTTTCTATTCTTTATATTTTACCTCCGCTGTTTAACGATGTATAATGGCTAACGTACGGTAAATGAATTAATGGTTTATAAAATGAAAATTATCATAAAACTGTATTAGGAATTCTCTACAATTAAGGAAATATTTGTTCTTTAAAAGTGAAAAGAAAATATATCAACCCATTTGTAAAAATTTCCAGCAAGTTAAATTCTTTCTACTTTTCTAGAGAGCAAAACGTCAATATAACAAGATAAGACAGATTGGTGGTTTGTTTATCCACCCTTAACCCTTGTCATATAATTCAATACATGAAGCAATATAATATTCAATAAAATATTGTAAATTTTTGTGGAAAACTTTCATCGATTTCCAGAAAAATGACACCAAGGGCATGACGCCTATCGTACTCTTAGCAAGTAAATGCGTAATTTGCTGTGTACTCAATATAAATCCGCAACATGCGCTTAACACAGTTTTACGCTCGGCTAGTGGCAGTGACGTACCCAATTATGTCTCGAAATAAAGCGAGTATGTACTATAGACATGCAGTCATTAAAACGATATAAGACTTTGTGTTCTTCTCAAAACTTCACTCGTTATAACAATATTGGATTCAGTTGATTCCTGATAGAGAAGATTCAATTTGCATCAAGAAAATTTTCCAAAGATAGATAAAGGATACTTGGAAAACGAAAGAAAGGAAAATGCGAATTTTTCATTAGAACGACTGGAATTTTTTTAGAGAAGAGAAATTGAATGACACCCATTGGAAAGATAATGATTTTTATTATAACTCCCCATCAGGACCCACTCTTCTCTATGATATCACTGAAATTGCATATCATGCCAAGAGAGTAAGTATTTCGTACGGCAGTAATTATAAAATTTGGCGATGCGCCACTGATATCGATTTTAAATGTGATTAACGTCCCTCCTAGGTTAACTACACAGTGACTGGTTCCCTTAACCACATTATGGTCTACTAGACTGGAAACTTGAGTGCGAAACAATTATGGTAAATTGGTTTTGTCACAGATATGGAATAAATTTTGTTGCAGAAACTAGGTTTTAACTCTTGAATGTAGAGCCCACTCACAACGAAATGTTGAACATTTACTCTCCTGGAAATGTCAGATCGAAGTAGTCTGGAGAGTTGCATGGATTCAAATCCTTACTCGACGCGGCAGTTTCTGCGATTTCTACTACGCAAAATGAAAACATTGTAAATTATACTCTAATATTACATAGGTTAGAACAAACAAAGGCTGAACAATTAGGGATGCGAGGGCTAACAAATGAATCCTGAGTAATGAGTAATACGAAGCGTTGAGTAATGCATAAGAAGCACATTAACCGAATCATTGCATATCAAGCCACAAACTACAGATTTCTTGCTATAGATGCATATTAACCTTTATCCGCCGAAATTAAATCCCCAGCGGTGGGATTCTGCTGCCAGATTTAAATGTGACAATTTAAAAATTTTGTGAATGGCTTTGTTAAAAACCACCTATCTAGTGAACCGTTGGTGATATTTAGTTTAAATAAAAAGCAACGTTTTATAAATATATCCCGCAGTTGAGCACATATCCCATTTCGTAAAAATAAGAAAGTTTAAATAATTTTATTTTAAAAGCATTTTTCAACGATTTGCAAATAGCTATTTTACCGATTTCCAAAACTGTCCAAAAGAAAATACTTGATAGCCATGAACTTCTTCATCGTTCACAATGTTCAACTTTTAACCTATGTTTTGCAACTTATGTACATTATCCATTTAACCCATTTGCTCACTTATTATGAATTGTTTTTTCACATGTTAATTTCTTATATTTGAAATCTACGAAAGCGGCCGAGATATTGTGAAAATGCATAATATAGGAAAGATATATACTTTTCCACACAAAAACTTTAATTGTACGAGTTTTAAATAAAGGTTTTTGTGTGGAAAAGTATATATCTTTCCTTTATTATTACATTTGATTAATTATTAGTACAACGTTTATAAGTGGGCATAGATGCGGAAATTTGCGTCGTTAATGTTGAAATCTATGTGCAGAGTCAGGGGCCCTTTATTTCTTTTGCGAAATTTCCCGCATCCCTTCGACTTTTTCACGTCCCTTCGCTGCTCTAAGCTTTCTTTCGAGTTTTAAATAAAGGTTTTTGTGTGGAAAAGTATATATCTTTCCTTTATTATTACATTTGATTCATTATTAGTACAACGTTTATAAGTGGGCATAGATGCGAAAATTTGCGTCGTCAATGTTGAAATCTATGAGCAGAGTCAGGGGCCCTTTATTTCTTTTGCGAAATTTCCCGCATCCCTTCGACTTTTTCACGTCCCTTCGCTGCTCTAAGCTTTCTCCCCAGTTTCAAGTCGGTAGCGGAGACTAGGTCGTGGGGGAGACCTGTACAGGGAGGGAGGTCATCAATCAGTTGACCTTAGGCCGGAACAGGAACCAGGACCTCCTCTTAGGGCGAAGGATAAGGGGAAGGAGAGGAATATGTTCCAAGATGGAGTAAAGGATTTCAGGAGGAATGAATCAAGAAATGCAGGGAGGGATTGAGAGGGTGGATATATCGGGTGAAATGAAGAGAGAGAGAGAGAGAGATTGAATAAATATGTGGACGAAGAGACGGACCAAGTTCGAGTGTTCTTCAAATAAACGAAACGGAATTCAATATTGTACCATTTCCAGGAATTCATATTGGTGGCCTTTGCTTTATTTAAGATTGTTTAATAATATCACTATCCTCCCAACAAGCATTACTAAGTTTTAGAAAATGTTAATAACGGATTGTTTTATAACTCTTTAATTGATTTCATTTTTATAAAAGCCGCGATTACTTTTAAGTGATAAAATGAATAAGTAATGATAATGATTTTCGCGACTAATAATCTTCCTTGCGTTCGTGTATTTCCAAGTCGTGCACGACTGACCAAATTATTCCTATCGTTAATATAAATGATTTTACTTTATGCGGTTCGGTTATAGTTATTTTTGTAGTCTTTTGATGATTCTACCAGACTTCTAATGAATCTTAACCTTGATATTGTATCCATAGTGACACCATAGTGTTTAGATTTCACAAATTACATTTATACTCGACGAAAAATTACAAGCGTTGCTCTTCTTCCGGCACAGCGGAGTAAAACAGGTACGAATCTTAGTGGAAATGAAAAGTTTTTGAGTTGATGAAGAAATAATGGATTTTACGGCGTAATTTTCCTTATTAAAGATTTAATCAGATATTACTGTGAATCTCAACTTACGGGAATTGACAATTTTTTTCGTATGCGATCCACTTACGTGAAAATTGAGATAAAGTGATCTGATCTACTAATGAAATGTTTCCGACAGTGGGGTTTTTGTCTTCTCCGGCCTTCAGTTGAGAAGGTTGAGAAGGCGGAAGAGAGGCCAGTTTGGCCTAACCTCACCATAATTATGATTTTATTCATTCATTCATGTACGAGTACTTTTTGTTAGGCACATGCGCATATAGACTTGTTTCGAATCTGCGATAACTCTTGGATAAGATCCAAGCTTTTTTTAAATAGGGTATTACAACTGAAATAATTACACCACGAAAATAATTTGATATTTCAGAAGTTTTCGCATTATATTGATAGAAAAGAGTACGGGTAAGAGTAATATATTCTTTTTGACTCCAATAATCCATTGGATTTAGAAATAAGCTGTAGTCAGTTTATTTGTAAACATGCATTCCATTAGATTTGAAATTTCTGACCCAGTTTTTTATTTAAATGCAAAGGGTAAGACGGAGAGTTAATTTTAGTGCTAGATCCTCTAACATTAAAAACAGATTAGTCGTAAATTCTAAAGATGCAAAGTAACTATGGAAAAATTTCGTTATCGGTTTTCAGTTTAAGCTTCACGATACACACTTTGCAAAAGGCATTCACTAAGGTGCCATTAAGTGGAAGGGGACGATATGCTTCCACTGAATTCGTCACTGAAGGAGGAAGTCAAGGAAAGGGCGACGAGTGGTGAAATTTAGGGCACATGAATCTACTTAGAGAAGACTCGTATACTTCTTACTCTGCCTCAAGCTTATACTTCTTATCCCAACCATTAATTTCATTCCAGTCATTAAAATTAGATTTATGATCATTCGAAGAGCCAGCAGATTTTTGGGTCGCCCTGAATTTCCTTCCACGAAGGCAGACCAAACCTACGAAACAGTTTCGATTTTCACTCTCGCGAACTCAAAATTTCCAGCGCCGGTATTTCTGCTAGGAACGACGCATCTTCCTGCCAAAACAATACTGGGGAAACGGTTGAAGAAGCAGCGAGTCGTGGGCAACTGAGCGAAAACCCTCTTTTATTTCTTTTGCTACAAACGACTTGTTTTCTTAGCGCCTCTTACGGATACACCGTCGTATCCGCGCAACTAAACTCGCATTCCTTCTCAAATGTTACAGAACGATGGGAAAAGCGTGAAGCTGAGTTGGATGGCTTCCTCACAAATCTTCTCAACCTGTTGTTCCCTTAATGAGCTTTCCGCAGGCGCTCCCCAGCGGCGATCGTCCGATACAAAATCGACGATGAGGCGTTGCATAATGTCTCCGCAGCGGCGATTTCGCTAACCAACCCATAATAGTGCGTCGAAACTTCGTGTAATGCAGTCGCTTAACTCTTTTTTCCTCCGTTCACATCTCCATCGCAGGCGTCAAACGAAGCGTCCGAATGTTTCCCCGCAGCTTGCGTGAAGAGTTACCAGCATTCAATCACTCCCTCTTTCTTCTCGTGAGCATTTCTAAGGGGTCTTCAATTCCGCGCTTCCGCCGTTCGATGCAGCTTATTGGCTTAACGCTGAACGAATGACTGTGGCCGACCCATTAAAAAAATGAGTAAATAAATAAAATAAAACGTGTGATAAAAGTGGGGACCCCAGAAGTTTTTCGTAGGGCTGGGGGGCCCGTGTAAGAAACCACTGCGGTTTGTTTGTTTTCCTATTTTTTGCTCAGTTTTTGGATCTAGGATCTACTCTTATACTTGCCAGACGGAGAATTCGATACGTAAATATTTTTCCTCCCTGCAATCGAGAATAACTCAAAACAACCTTGATTAGCTTAAGACTTAAAAAAGACTGGTATTTATCTACTTTTACGTCAACCAAGTTCTTTCATATTTTAAGGAATATAATCATGAGTGTCTAATTTTGTGTAATTCAAACTAAAGGAACTACAACGGGAAATATATTAAACAGCTATTCACTTTTATATTCACTTAAAACTTCTACTACTACTATGAACCACCTTCTACGTTCAATATACTTTCTCTCGTACAATTTTACGATAGTTGGCCCTCAAAAACTGATTAGCAGGGCTTTAAAACTCCGCTATCACCAATTACCACGAATGTAAGTAAAATTTCTAAATATGATCCGTCCATGATTGATTATTCAATATTCTAAACGATTAAAAAATTCATTAGGATGTATGTAATGGAACAGATTATAACATATTATTTCAAAATGTTTTGGCCAATATTAAGATCTTAGTCGGTTTATCGACTTCTTTTCCGTTGTTTCCGGAAAATCACAAGAACGATAATCGTCGATACGGCTTTAAGAACGTTATAAACCTCTAATAATATTTAAGGTTTAACTCATTGCTTGGTTAGTCCAACGACTAACAGAAATTGAGACAATTGATATTTTTTAAGCTGCTGACATGTTCGAAAACACAGTACTTATGCGTATAAAACTGTCCATTATATTGAGGAAAACTTGTAGAATCTGGATCTTATTGCGAGCAGCATGTTTTCTACGAGGAATAGGACACAACAGAGGCCTATTTTGCAGAGTTCGACAAAACGTATTTTTGGATGGCTTGAAAAAGTTAGAATATCGCTGGACTGAATGTATTAAGTCGAAAGGAGACTATACTGAGAAATAAATTTGAAATAAGTTAAAAAATGCGTTTTTTTTGCGTAACACAGGCACTTATCATACAGCCCTCGTATTTCGTTGTGGTCCCACCGTTTCAATTCGTGACCAAATCAGACACTCAGATAGTCTGGATAAACAACCAATTATTCGTTACAAGCTATCTCCTCTACCTCAAATTATTCTTACATAGTAAATCAACTTATCAATGATTGTTGGTTTATTAGCTGGATTTCCTGGAGAAACAATCAACATCCTTTCTTTAGTACCGGCATTGTCTTCGCCCAGAGTAGGATATGCTATATCTTCGTTTTCCACAGCTGTGATACTCTGGTCTAAGATCAGTACTTCCGTTCAAGTCGGCAATACCACGAATCGAGTAGTCGAGGGCTTACATGTAGCGTCATGTTTATGTGGGTGTACAACGCTCGTCAAAATGTTCTCCCTAAGCTTCACGAACCAATCAAATCAGTTTATATTTAAGCTCTCTCTTTTCCCGATCCATCAGGACAGGGCAGCACCGTTAATTAATCCATGAGACCACTTCCGAGCCTTTCGATGGCCCTAATTAATCGACAGCGAGAGTGGTCACAACCCTTCAGCGGCGCCCCGTAGCGACACTAGCTCCGCCGCTCAAAACTGCGGCGGAGGGAGGAATCGATCGACTTCTCTGTGGAACGACTGCTGCAAGGCGCTTACAGGGGAGTAAATTAAATTTGCGCTCCCATTTTCAACGCGAAGAGTGGTCCCTCTCACGGCTTTCGAAGGGCGGAAGGTTGTCCAAGGATAGAACGAGGACCAAAATCTTTTTCTGCGTCTCACAGCAGTAGCGACGACCTGTGGGTGTAGCGACTCGAACTATAAACGAAGTTGACGGTGGAAATGAATTGGTTCGCGGACGAAATCGGCACCGGTGAAAAACTTATGCTTGCAGAGTGTAAGGGTACGTTTCACATTTATTCCTTATGGGCGAAGAACAAGTTCTCTGGGCAAGTTTCTCAGAAGAGCCTAATATTTGTCTCTAAGAAACAGGCTCGAATAAATTGTACCTGTTCGATCCTTCCCAGGAATGAAAATACAGGCTATGTATTATTTTTTTGACGGAAATATGGATTTAAATTGGTAGATATTAATAAAATTTACAAGAGGGAAATGTAAAAGAAGGATTCGCAGGAATGATTGTCAGACTTTCGACGAGATCGAAGAAATTCCTCGGCACTTCACTATAGACGCTTCGTTTACAAACTTTTTAGTAAATAGATTACGGAGGCTTTACGAAACAGGATATGGGATTGCAGGTGAAATATTTTAAAAGTCACATTTATAAACCATATTAAATAAAACGATACTAGTTACGATTCATTACGAAAATTAAATGAATATACCCTAATCTTGTTTGTGATAATTTTTCAATTCAAAAATATTGAATTCTTTAGCCTATTAATCAAATTTTCGTGAAAAAGCAAATACCGTTGCCACCGGGTCCCACGACCTAATCACGACGGGTAATTCCTAAATAAATAAATAATCGTTCCCTTTTGACGTAAACAGATTGTCATTTTTTTCTAAAGCTGCCGACGATTCCATTATAGGAGGCCTCAAAAAAGTTACTTTTCCCGTTTAAATGCATTGAGCGCATTTTCAAAAATTGATTTAGCGTATTTTGTATTAAGATACAACGTTGAAATTACGGAGTGGTAGAATGTATTTTTACCTTTTCTCTGATCGCTAATGGCTCGATGCTAGGTAAATTCTGTATGCCAAAATTTCAGAAAAACAGAAAATACTTTATCCACATGTAGGAAGTAAGCAAAATATGGGAGATGTAACTCCATTTACATTGTGTAAAAGAAAAATTTTATGAAAATATAACGTGAATTCGTATTTGCTAATACTTAATTGGTAGAGTTCTCTACAATCGTTTTTCGAAAAATAAAATTTACGATACTTAATTAGTGACTTTCTTGCAGTTACCGGATTAGAGATAAAGCTTAATTTGAAGGAGGAATCCATGAGTAATTAATAATTAAATCGGTGTGAGGATGCTTCGCATTAAATACGTGCAAAACGGAAAAAATATACAAACTGTCAAAAACTGGGTTTGGGAAGGATTAAAATAAATTATAAAATATAAATGCAATTAAATAATAAATTAATTATTAATATTTTCGCTGTTTGATATGTCATTGTTGAGATACACCAAGATCCTAATTTCCATTGGGTGGCGATTTTTATGAATATGTTAGCATTAGTTTCACTGACAAAATATTATCTTAAATGGCAGTTCTTTGAGAGACTACGGCAGATCCGCTTCCTGCGATAAATCTTGATCCTCTTCCTTGATCTTCTTGTATTCTACATACGTACATAAGGTACCTTAGCACCTGCACATTTAAAGCAAAGGTACATACGAAAAGGACGGTGATGAAATCTAGGTCAAAAATTGCACACTTAAAACTGAAAAGAATTTTAAATGCACTAAAAACAGATCTGAGGAAAGGGAAAGAGATTAACTTAGCAGGCTAAAGGACAACCCAAAGATGACTATTCCTTTTCTGCAAGGGATATTCGTATTTTTTAAATATGTGTGTGCGTTCGAGCGGGTGAGTTACTGTCCGTTGGTGAGCAAATGTTTTTTTTCCACATAATGGTCGCTTCGGCTATTGAGTAAAAGCAGAATATGAAATTCGCGTAGAAAGAAAAATTAAATTCTCACTCCGCGGACTGAATATTTTGATTTACACAATTGCTAAAACGTAATTTTTCGTAGGGTATTTCGAAAATGGAAAATACCTCTCCTCGAAGTGGGTGTATTTATTTCGTCCATTGCCCGAAATATTTACTCACTTTGCAATGTAAATTCTATCTTTCTCGAGTTGCCTTTCGCCGAGTAATTATTTCGCCGAGTTGTAACTTCGCTCTATAGCCACCGAACCGTAGTAAACACAACGTAGTCGGTTGAATTCAAAATTTGCGAATGGAAGAAAGTCGAGCAATTCTCTCGATCGTAGTTCTCCGTCCGCACTCTCTTCTCAAATCTTTGAGAAAAAAACGCGGCGAATAATACATCCATTATCCGTCTACCGTCTCTCCCATCGCCACGGTAGAAAGCACTCAGGGAAAAAAAAACTCAAAAAGATCTCTCTGAAAAATCGGTCTGGAAGCTCTCAGAGGGTGCATAAAAATGAATCATTCCGGACTTTCTTTCCAATTTTTCCCTTCTCTCGAGATGAGTGAGCCTTGGGATGGCGTCGGAATGTAAAGAGGAGATGGCAGAGTGATGGGATTAGTAGGGACTCAACAAGTCCAAATCTTTCCGCCTCCTTTCCCTCTATTCCCCATGGAAACCTGTTGAGCTCGAATCTTGGGCCACTTCTTTCGCCGAGATTGTCTTCCTCTCCCGACCGTTCCCGGGGGAGCTGAACTGATAAGGGGCTGGTCCGGAATGGGATGAAGCCGTAGAGAGACGTGTCGCCGATTATGAGAAGGGAAAAGGAATGGAGATTATGGATTCGAAATAGTAGTGTATTGGGAGAGGATTCGCGCCATTTAAATTTTGATGTACGAGGAGATTTCGGCAACGAAAGATAAATTCAAAGTTGCGAGTGCCGAATTTCTATTAGTGTATTGGTTATATATGTCCATCGCTGCAGAAGAAATGCAGAAGAATGAACCGATTGAAATCGTTTGATGCTTGTATTTTTTCAGATTTTGAGAAAGTGAATCGTCTCTGAGTTTGATATTGCTCTGCAGTATGAGTCACTCGTGTTTTAAAAGCAATTGAGACTTGAAATAATAATTATTTTTATAACTAAACTGAGGTTAGGCTGTATATCTGGTGGCAGTCCTGTGCCTACATAATTACCTGAATTTTACACTATGAATGCATGATACAAATGTAATATATACTCACTACCTACGTGCTAATTGTATACATATAAATTAATATTAAATATATTACGTATAAGTAACCCAAAAACAATAATAAGTGGTCTGCTTTTTCTGGATTTTTCAGGGTTCATGATGTCGTAGATTCTCCTAGGTTGGTGTTTACTAGGTCGGCTTCAGTTGTGTTGCCGTCCGAGGAAGCATTTGCTCGTTGACTTAATTGCTCAAACCTTGAATTAAATTTCACGCGGCAACAATCAAATAAGAAAATTAATGGCGTCATTTACAGGTTTCATTTGTGCTGGCGCAGTGCATAAAAACTTATAGAAGGAATAGACCCGTAACCCTTACTTTTGGGGACCACTCTTCACCAACGGATTATAGGTTCATGGCTGAGTTGAAAATCGGTCACATATAGCTATCTTCATCAACGATGGTTTCCTCTAGTCGATACCGTGCTTCGGAATTACTCTCAGATGCCTTATCTCACATTTGAGTGGAGAACGAAAGGAATAATTTGGTGAGTCGTGACGTTGGACAAATAAGTAAGCGATGAGCTACGCATGGCTCACATGCTTGAGTTTAGTTTAGAAGAGAGTCTGCCGTAGTCGGGACTTAAACCCAGGCTTCCCAATTTCTTGGCGGGTTGCTCTTCTCAACAAAGTCAACCACACGTTATGCTAACTATACACACCGTGTCACACCATAGCCTCAGAAAACGAAGGTGAGAGCGTTCTGTCGTGGTAGCTTAGTTGGTCAGAACACCCGCCCGGTATGTGGAAAATCCGGGACCTAGCTACGGTAGACTTTTTCTCCCGTATTTCTTCGACTCTTGGCGCTTACTTATTAGAGAATATGCGTCGGCAAGTATTAACTGCACCCAAATTTAAAAAAATAGGAGTTTGCTAGTTGCCCGCATTCCAGGGGCTACCTTATTTCCCAGTTTTACTCAGGGTATCGAACCGTAATATTTTCCTTTATGCTTTCCGCTCCGGTTCGACGATGATACTGAATTTCGGTTCAGTTCCGGTTTTGCTCCTTCTTCCAGCGTCGAACCGGTTCGAACCGTTGTTTTCACTTCGACCATTGTAACATTATATCCATCTGAAATTTTTTTTATTATTTCCAGATTTTTTCATATGCACTTCATTACACTATTTGCTAAAATAAAACTTAGTACATGCTTGTTTCGAGTAGTCACTTCCTCTAAATAAACTTAAGTAAAATATGCATTTTTGGGAACCGAAAATCAGAACGAAATAAATAGCGGGTTTCGGTTACAGTTCAAGAATTTCATTCTCTTCGGTTCGTGTCCGGTTTTATTACGAAGAAAAAAGTTTTTTTGTTTTGGTTTTCGATCCGATTTCGGTTTGATGTTCTGGTTTTACTGCTCTGACAACGAGAAAGTTCACTATTGATAGGTCACTCGGTATCGACTGTTTATAACAGCTCCGAGTAGCAGCAAAGCAAGGATGGACGGAAAAGCTTTGTTCACATAAGCGATCTAATAAAGAAATATACTGATAAATAATACGGCGGAGAAATGTAGAAAATAATGCTCAAATAAATGCTAGGATCAATATCTGAAACACTGCTGTTAAAGGCAGAGCTGCGCCCAGTTTATGTGCCGCCCGGGTGCAAACATAATTTTCCGCCCCTTAAAATCAAATACCAAAACCATACATTTCCTTTGCAGGTAAAAATTATTTTGTAAGTCTCGCGAAAGTGATCGATTAGGGAAGTAGAGTCATGGTGCATGTACCCCCTGCCACACACCGAAAGGCAGCTTGCAGGGTACATACAGAGATGTAGAAGTCAAGGCGAATATGATTGCAGGTGGAAAATGAGAGGATAGTGTGTGGTCAATCGTTAAACGTTCGGAATAGCCGAAAGTTACAGAAAATTAGCTGGAAAGGGAAAGATTAGTGTCATGTGTGTTAAAAGAATAAAGGCAGTTACAAATAAATGGGAAAGGAACGAATGAAGGCTAAAGTTACTGTGTGACCAATATAGAAGGGTATGTAAAGTTAGCTAGGACTGGTGTAAAGGATGAAAGGAGAATAACAAAGAACTCTACGATAGGAGAATGTAGCTTAAGGGGTGAATATGTTCAAGAAAAAGATGCGGTGAACGAGATCCTAAAGAAAAGAGTCTCGTTTAAAGAATAACAAAGAACCTATGAAACACTGTTCCTGAAAGGATTCATGCAAAGAAGAACGTGTGAAGTAATAGTATAGAAGCAAGAAACCATTAGCCTGCTTAATACAAATAGCGTGTTCGACCTTTGACGCAATTATTTTAAAGTCATACATACTCATTTTTTTTGCGAAACCATCAGGATAAAAGAGCTCTTTTTCTCTATGGTGAACATATCTCCATTTAGCTTGCACTAGTAGGTTTACCAGAAGAGTTGTTAAGTGGAACGAACGAATGAGTCTCCCCTGTACACTTGAGGGATTGCGAAGGCGTCTCTCTCACAGCAGGGCGTCCATCCAGAGCGATGATGTCACTGCCGACGATTACTAGCGGAAATCACCTTAACTAACTCCCCCTATACATAACTTGTTCAATTACAAAATTTTATTAATTATGGCCACGATACTCGGTTCGCAGGGATAGAGGTCTCTTACATAGCAGTTTGAAAGAATAACGCAGTCAAAAACACAGACAAAGGATTTTATTTGACAAAATTGAGGACGTCCCATCTTTCATTTAATCGGTAAATATGGTAAAAAATATGGTATGGGAACGTAAGCTGAAAGAGAAAAAGCCAGCAAGATAAGAGCCATTGTTGCCTCAGAGCGGGATATTAAAGGCCAGGGCTGAATATATCAGAAAGTTTTCAAAAATATTTAGAGGACTGAAAATTTGGAGAAGAGGAGGCAAGGAAACTATTTTATCGTTTGTACGTTTGAAAAGGGTGGACCATGAAACCTGATATGGGATGGCGATTTAAGACAATATTCGGGCCTATCAGGGGCAATAAATGCTCACATAAATGATAAAGATGCCATTTTTTCTTGATATGCAATACAAGAACAGTAGCCATGAAAACACTTGTCACAGTGAAAAAATTCAGTCGCAGTCGGTAGGATTCGAACCTACGCTCCCAGAGGGAATCTGATTTCTAGTCAGACGCCTTAACCACTCGGCCACGACTGCCCTTATTTAAATCAGTGGTTCTTTCCTTTCAGAACATATTCCAGATGTTGATAATAATATCAGTTAATTACAATGAGGATGACTAGCAATAAACATATAAAGGTACTATTTCGTTTACTTTCATCTTGGTTAAAATTAAACTCCTTTCTCGTTCGTCTAAATTAAAATAATCAATTAAGAACTCTCAATCGGACTATATATTTCGGGTAGGCCTTCCAGGTTTTTTTTGCGCATTACCAAAAAACTTAGTAATTTATAAGAACAATTATTCTAAAGATTTTTTTAGAGATTTATTCTAGAGATTTCTAGAGATTCAGACGTCTCAACCACTCGGCCACGACTGCCCACGTTAATACACTAAAACAATTGTAGGTATTAATGCAGGAGAAAGGGGAGGAATCAATACTAAGCAAAGCCCTAAAGAAATAACGGCATTTGCTCGATAAAAGACATTTTTCACAGAGTTTCTCAACTTACTTTGAACCGCAGTAAAATATTTCGGTACACTTTTAAACAAACCCATGGAGCCGTACATACTCGTACACTTGTAAGCTCAATTTTTTTTATGAAAATCCCATTTCTGATTCGCATAAAGAGTAGGATTATTTTGATGCAAGAATGAAGTGTCAGTAGAAAAGAATTATTTGTCAAGTTAAATAAGACTTAAAGTGACGCGTATATCATTAACCATGAAAATAGTGGCTCATTAAATAAATATAAAGGCGCTATGGGCATATTTTATGGCAGATTACTAAATGTTCCGAGGAATTCATTTTGAGGAATTCTTTATTAGTCTGAAAAACTATCTGTCTGTACAGTCATAATTCCTAAGGTTGGATCTGAAACCCAAATACCATCATTACAAAAAGATTTTGAGAGGGAATGAGGTAAGATGAGGAGTGAGGCAGTTTGCCTTTTTTTCTTCGCGAAGAAAGAATGTTATAGGCGGAAGGGTAGCATAATGATCATATGATTATCAATTTTCATAGCATTCGGTAGGATAGGAGACCAGGATAAACGCCATTGTTCAGCATCACTCAGAAACTTATCTATCATGACTGCAATGAACAAAACTGCTGTTGAAATGAATGAAAACAATTCCTCAATCTATTAACAAAAGAAAAATGCTTCATAATAATGACCCTTCTTAACAACTATGTACGAAAATACTTTTTAAGGCTGGTCATCGATCCAATGGCATGTCTTACATTATATATTTACATGTCTTACATGTAAGGTAGGTTGTCCATATTCCGACACGCTAAGGTTTCACGATTAAAATAAAAAAACTGTTAGTTATAGAAAGCTCTTATTTTTACGGAAGTTTGCATTTAATATGCATAATATTCGAAGAGCTCCGTTTGGTAATATCTGCGTCATTTTGGTAGTAATAACAGTCTGAATGAAAGTTGTAAAAATGTCGGAATTTGGGCCATGTGATCCAAACTCCGACACAGCTGTGATTCTAATTCCGACAGTGGGCTGTTATTAAATTCAATATATAAAGAGCAAAAAATGAGTACAGAACTGATATGAAATAAGATTTATTTACTTGAAAAAAAGAAATAATTTCAACATAAAGTGTTTGTGCAGGTACTTAAAAACATTTTGTCGTCGCCTTATGGACAAAAGAAAATTGCACGAAATTTTGCGCCTATATCTGCACATTCTTAATGGATAAACTGTTTGAAACGCTACACATCCATATATCGGCCACCCGGTCCTCCCTGCAAATGATGCGATACCAGTGTCTTTTTTATTCGAGGGCATTCCACTAGTACCCAGCTGGTCTGCGTCTCTAGTGCCGGGGTTAGAGACCCCACGCTCTTGCTAACCAATTCCTCAAATACTTACTCTGTATTAAATTATTAACTATTTATGCTGCACTATAGAGCAACAAATAATCTTTTAATCAATATACAATATATATCACTTTCTGAAAATTTAATACCGACAATTGCTTAAAATGACACCTCAAGAGACACTCCTGACTCACTGAAACACAACATGTGCTCTAATACAGCAAACGCCACACCTAGGACTATGAAACTTTTTGTGTGACAGTTCTGACAGACGCCCGTCATATTTATTTGCATCTCTCTGCCAATTACAGTACTTTTAGAAACACTCTCGGGTGTTGGAATGAAGCCCATGTCGGAATATGGCGTAGATACCTTATATATTTACGTGATTGAAGATTATCTCGATTTTACATCTTTAGTCTGGTCGGTAGGAATGATTATTGTAGTTAAGAGAGAACTGTTATCCACATGATAAAATAAAAGCGTATGTTAGAGCTTAAATAATTTGCTGAGCAAGTAAGGTAGCTCCTTATCCTACGTACAAGTATGTGCAAGCATATTTCCTTCCCGTAATCTTCTTACCTTAATACCTCGCATGACCCTGACAAAGAGGGGAGCACAGAGGAAGGTGTGATGATTGCAGGCCTTCGTAAGTTATACTTAAAGGTGAACTACATTCAACATCAAAAGGTGCAGCAAAAAGTTATGGAAATTTCGAATTAATTCGTTTTCCGTTTTGTGACCTAAATAAGAAAAATTGCAGGGGTTCGAATCACAGCATTAAAACGTACGTATATATACTTTGGCTATTATTTTCATCAATTCACAATGGGAAATTCTAATTTAATTTGGGATTTCATTTGAATTAGTATGTCATTTGAAAACTCATCTAACGCAAGTACAGAGACATTTTCTGAAAGTACATTTAGAACAAATGGTAGTCTACTAACATATGATAAGTTCATTTTGGTTGATGTATTTTGAAATATATTTGTATATTATTTGAAAAACACTCACAAATTCGTCTATTTTCGTATAAAACTTTCTCAGAAATTAATTCGCTGATAGTGTGAAATTAATGCCGATTAATTTAATAAATTATTCATATGCTTAATATTAATTTGAACACAGAAACAAAAAATGAAGGTGACTATTTTCGACTAATAGAAGCATTTTTCAGGCGGAGAAATATTTGGAAAAACTTAAGAACGTTTACTATCGTAAAAATATTTTTATTTTTGTTAGTGTAATTTATGAGCATCATGAAGTTTTAAATTCCTAAATTTTAAAGATAAAAGTTTTCCTTTATATTTATGAACAATTCTTGGCTGACATTAATTCGAATAAATACTTGATAGACCAATGCTCATCGAGTGGCTGAGCAGAAAGTTAAAATTATTTTCACAGGTGCCGAATGAAACACATTTTGCTGTTACATTTTCTGAGTTAGTGGAGGTGTTGCGGTGAAAGTTATTTATGAAGAACGATAATGGTATTCAGTAAAACCAAGTTGAAACAATTTTTGCTCAAAGAAAATTAAAAGTTCTTCGATGGATAGCCAGCCTTCAACTTGGTTTTACGAACTTCGTAGTACTAAACAAAAGATAAAAATTCAAAATGGAACAACGAGAACTAAACTAAAATGTACTAATCAGAACACCACCAGGAGTTTTTAGGTTTCCTTTCATCATCAATTTCACTTAGTAGTTATATCTAAAAGGTTCACCTGATGATGAGGCTGGTCCTCACAATCCAAAGTCTAAAGAATGAACGAAAGTGAAAAAGCCATGCGTGACTGAGACTCGAACCCAGATCTTCCACTTCCGGGTAGGGCTCAAAACCAATCGAATACGTATAAGTCTCACTCCGTTCATAAGGAAGCCATCCTGAGTCTTATTTGGAAAGCTGTCTTGAAATGGGCTCACGGATAGCCAAGTGGGCAACGCATTCGACTTTAGTGTAAGCGGTCCCGGGTTCGATTCCCGGTGGTGGTCAACGTGTGAAATGAGATTAGATGTCGAAGCACTTTTAACAGTACTACTACTACTACTGTCTTGAAATTACGAATATACTTAAGAGCTACATCACTCAGAAAGTGTCAAATACGTCTTTTATCGTTTAAAATCTCTGAGACTCCGAGGAAAAAATTATTTAAAATTCAGAATGATCTTCGTGGCTTTTAGCGCCACTAAAATTGACCACATTAAGAGTTTCCATTCCGAAGTTCTGCATTAAAACAATCGCGCTTAAAAAATTCGTCACGACAATTTTTCCTCGAAACGTCGGAGTTCGGTTTCTTAAAGAATTTTCTCAGCGGCTTTTCGCCTCTGACCCGACATCGAAAGCGTCCACCTCTCGCAAAGCCGAGATCTCGAGAAAGAAGAATAAAAGTCGAATAAAAGGATCCCGACGATTATCCGAATGCCCGCCTCTCACCATTTTTTCCGCCATTACCATTTTTCAAAGGAATTTCCTCCTTTCACCTCCGAGAGAAAGACGGGAGGGAGAAGAAAATAAAACAAACTCCGAAACATTTTCAATACGTTTCCTTTTCTCTTTCTCGCACGTACGCGTTTAAAGGAGTTGGGCCCTTAAAAACCCTTTGCTCTCGCTCACTTAACCCGTGGAAAGTCTCAATCCCTTTTACCTTCCATCCCGTTCTCTCCCTCTCCCTTTTTCCTCTCTCCAGCGACGAGGGGGAGGACGAGATGAGAAGGAAAGTGCCTAAGAATGAGTCGGGAAATCGTTTTTAAAGAAATGGTGGAAAATACGTGTGTTAAGAGAGCTATAGGATTTCGTCTGAAGGGAAAGGAAATTTGGATTAGGACAGACCGGCCTTGGAAGGAATGGATGAAATAAATAAACAAATTATTAGTACCTTTCAATTTGGGCCTTTGGCCAGGGGGCAACGCTGAAGGAGAGTATAACATAAAAATTAATTTTTATCATAATTTCCTGAAAAACTCATTCGCCCAAAGACGGGGGGGGGGGGGGGGGGGCAATACATTACGAATCTTCCCAATTTCTTGGCGGGTTGCTCTTCTCAACNCTTTCTGTCCACACTGAACCAAAAAATATTCAAAACATTCCATTCCTCAAGATATGGTTGCAGGAACTGTTGTACGACTGTGAAGCAAATTAATGACTCCTTCGGGAATCTTATAAACGACTACCTTGTCAAGATGACATCACTGATCCAAATATATTGTATTTCCTCTTTCCAAGATTCCAAGCTGAGGATAAACTCGTAAGATTAATTGCAAATAATTTGACATAAATCACAAATTTTTACACGAAACACATGGTTAGATATCAACACAGTAACATTTATAATTATTTCTTTTCACTTATAACTACGAAATATAAAATAGAACACTTTGGTACAGTACAATAATTCCTAGGTTTACAGTAAAATGACCGAAAACTACGAAATGGTATACACGGTAGATTTCCCTTATAATTTATTAAGTATAGGATGTATGTTCATAATTCTATTAAAGAATATGTCCTACTATTTCGGACTTAGTGGAAAGACACTCTAAATATGTGGAGAATAACTTTGAGGTATTTACGACTTATAACAAAGTAGTAGTACAGCAAAGTTATTCTTCACTTTTTATTTGCTAATATTAGATAATACTTCGAAATTGATATGGCTTTATTTCTGATGAAAATTTTGTAATTTCACTCAGAATTATTTATTTGGATATCTTCCGTAAAATCGTTTTCTTGGGTAAACAGTGATGATACATCCAACATTTATTTTCTTTTGACGCAACCAATTTAGGCGTAATTTGTGAAGTGTGACTGTATGAAGAAGAACCTCATTGGGCGAATAAGTGAAGGTGCTGCAAGATCAGTGATACGATTCAAGAAGATTTCAAGGGTGGGAAAGTAAATCTGAAGGAAAATATATTAAGGAAATGTTAATTTAACACAGTCCCAAAAACTGATTGTTGGATGCTCTGGCTCGATAAGTTAACTGGATAAAGCATCCGCTCAGTAAGTGGAAGATTCCAGGTTCGAGCCCTGATCCTGTCAGACTTCTCATGCCCGTTTTTCCTTGGGAATACTGCTATTGTTGAAAGTATTCGTTGGGAAAAAGAGGTTCGTTGATTGCAACGAAAAAACAGCAATGACATTCATAACGAAAAATAAAATAGAACAGAAAGTTGCATGTCATAAATTTCAAAGGCTGATAAACACATCAAATATTTAAGCAATGGAGGAACGCATGATATACATGCTAGAGTTCCCGGCTACGGCAGACTTTTTCTCCTTCATTTCATAGTCTAACATCAAATATTAATTAATAATATCACGAGTCTTTTCCGGTATTGTAAAGTGAGTGGTGTGAGGAAAGTGGACCTTAAAAATCTTAACAAGGTAGAGAAGTTTGATTACACTCAGATAATAAGCATGAATTAAGATATGAGAAGGAAACTTATGAGAATCTGGAGAAGAAAGCGCGAGTTCAGGAGATATATGGAAAAGATTGATTGAACGCCAAGGACGCGTCGGAAAGCAGAATAACAGTGCAGGGGCGCAGCCAGGATATATCTATGGGAGGGGGGCATATGCTTTCCATACAGGGACCGGTATATCGTTGCGCTGTAATCTTACAAGAGATGTTTAAAATTACCTTTAAAAAATAAACTGAATAGAAAACGAGATTTATACGGTTGTGTGTAAAGTCAATTTTATGACATCTTTCTTAAAGAATTTAACCCACTTGGGGGGGTATAACCCTGAAACCCACCCCCCTCGCTGCGCCACTGTAACTGTGATAGTGCTAGAATATCGCGCCACTCGTTACATATCTAGATATCACCTACTAGTGGATAAATAGTAGAAAAGGTACTTTATGACGAAGAATTGCTTTCTAGACCTTCGGAGAGAAGTTGGGCAAACGTTTATCATTTTCGATTATCTCCACTTGATTTCCACTCAAATTCGCGTCCCCTTACATCTGTCATAATTTCTTTTCGGTCGATACTTCGCCCGCTTTCCTTTTCAATCGCTTTTCCCTCCCTCATAACCCTGCATATCCCTCTTCAACATCCATCGCGATCAAATCGCTCCTTTCCAATTGTCCTCATCCCCAATACATCCCTCAAGAAGCCACTTCCGCTCTTAACTCCTTATTCCTTCCCATCCCATCGCTCTCACCCCTTTCCGATAGGCCCTTTCAAAGCGCCTTCCCTCAACCTTTCCACTGCTCCTGTGGCAACGAAATCCCAATATCGTATCATTGTTCTATCTACCCTCCCTTTCCTTCCCAATAGTCTTCAAGGGTTCCATCCGCTTTCCTTTCCCAATTCTATCGTACCACCAGGGGTATGTGTTAATCTCTAATCCCGCATATTCTCGCCAATTTTTAAATCTCTTAGTATAATCCTTGCCTTTGAGTTTTGAATTATGTAGATGGAAGATTAACAACTGTTTAGAGATAGAGGAATTAGTTCCGGATGACGTTGGGCGATAGGGGCTGCCTGTAAGGATCACTGGGAAATTAAGGTAACTTAATAAACGACCCCAGCTGAAAAACTGGGAAAATAAACAGTAAAACAGACTCGCAGTCGGTAGGATTCGAACCTACGCTCCCAGAGGGAATCTGATTTCTAGTCAGACGCCTTAACCGCTCGGCCACGACTGCCTTATATATGTATCGTATTACAGAATACCAAAACTAATTTGACAAATATGAAGTAACCGGTAATACGCAAAATCACGAAGTGAGCATTAACTGCAGTTGTTCATACAATTAAGACGTTTTGAATAAAGGTTTTCTGCCTGTGGAGTCATCATCTTGCATTGGGTCTGGTTGGATCCTCAACACCTGCACCATTTACTATTAATAGCTCTGGAAAAGGAATGTGGCTTACTAGGCAAGATTAGGAATTAATAAAACTGTCCTTATCCTCGAAAAGCCAATGAGTAGAGGGAGTCCACACAAATTTAGAACATCAACAATAACACTTTTCAATGGCATTATATAAGTGGTGGCCAAGATAAATGCCATCATTTGCTATTTGTCTACAATTTTCCATACCTCAGTAGCTTTTATATTACCACCATTACCATAGAGTACTATTAATCTTAATCTAAGATTGAACTTTGACTGCCATAAGCAAGGACACTAAAGAAGTAAGAACAAACACTTAGAAATTTCCGCAGGATATATTTTTTTATTCACGACTAGTGTCATTTACAGGCAGACATCATCAGCTCTGATATATTCTGTGGAAGTCACTAAGTATTCGTTCCTACTTCTTTAGCAGGGCGCCCTTCCACAAAGTAGTCCTTGGGCATTTTAAATTTATTAATAAGGATGTTAAAAAAGTAACTGAAAGGCATCTTTCTGTCCACACTGAACCAAAAAATATTCAAAACATTCCATTCCTCAAGATATGGTTGCAGGAACTGTTGTACGACTGTGAAGCAAATTAATGACTCCTTCGGGAATCTTATAAACGACTACCTTGTCAAGATGACATCACTGATCCAAATATATTGTATTTCCTCTTTCCAAGATTCCAAGCTGAGGATAAACTCGTAAGATTAATTGCCTGACGTCCGAGGGGAAAATTCAGACCATGCAGACAATCACAAAGAGAATTGTTACGTAAACAGAGCGTGCGCGGACGCTGGCGTATATGGCGCCGAACAGTAATCAGACAAGCGAAGCAAAAAATAAAAATCAGGCGCCTCTTCATTCTATTTAATCGCAGGCACTGCTTTGCGTTTGCCTTCTCAAACTGACCTGCCCACTTTCCCTTTGAACTCCCGCCTCCGGCATCAAAGGAACGGCTTGTGCTCGATTTGCGACACATAAACGGGACCTGTTTTTGTATACACATACTTTCGATATCGGTCATCAAATTGTCCGTTTGAGATAAGAGAATGAGCTTTAGCTCGCTCTGAAATTATAGATTTATCTCTTGTCTTGACTGACATCTTACTACATACTGTCATATGAGATGAGATAACATACTTGTATACCCTAACCATAAGTGCAATATATTTTATTCCAAATGAGTTCACAAATGCGTCTGATAGTTTCAGAATTAGGCATTATTTCACAACTGTAATTGATTACCGAGAGGTATAACTCTTATATATTCAAAATATTTGGTAGAGGAATTTCATCAATTTCTTACCTACTTTTTACCTAATTATGATTACTTTGCTTGAGCACTTCTTTTCAGAGAATCCTCTTATATTGTTAACCTGACTTTTACCTTTACTACTCCCTCTTAATTACCCAACATGAATGCACGTTTTTTCACCTTACTTTGTAATTTTTTCTTTCCCCCTCCCCATCTTTTGTTTAAGTATCGAAGCTGTTAATGTGAATTTCTGTAACTGATCATGTAATGTAAATACATTCATAATCATGATACCAATCTCGAGGCGTGACTTGGTGGAAAACTATAGCACAAAATATAAAATTTATGTTCAATGTATTTTTATGAAATAAATAATTAACTTCCTATGTATATGGATTCATACCAGTTTATGCTTAAAAATTCTTTTACTTAAGAAATAAATCATCACTAGAAATAACATTCAAAGAAATTACCTACCATTAAACATTAAATTCATAATATTTCGTGAGCAAATGATATAATGTTATGCCTTGTTTACGAATATTTAAGCTGAGTTTTTGAGTAAATATCTAATTACCGATGTAATTATCTTTTGCTGACAGTTTGTAGTGAGGAATGACTAATTTTAGCGATGCTTCCTCGGGTTTGTAGACTAAGAATGACTCTCTATTATAATAAATGAGACGCTAATTCGTAGCACGGAACTAATTTATATAATCGAAGACAATGCACCTCTTATTAGATCTAGTGAATAGTAAATTACCCAGAAGGCTCGGTAGATTTTCGGCACGAGAATATTTTTACTCCAGAAATAATTAATGTTTTGTATTCGTTTGAGATGGAATGCGAATGGGAGATCCTTTCATAGTTCACATGCAAAAAGCTCACAATGAGATTTTTTTCATTCTTTCAATAGATGAGAAGCCCTGGTATGAATTAACTTAGGCACAAATTAATTATTGTTAAAGATTAATTAATGAAAAACATCCTGTTCCTTTTTCTTTAAAAATAAGAGAAACATAAAAGGAAACAAATAGCTTCATTGCTAAATTTCATTCGCAGGATCCACAATTCTGAAACGAATGCAAAAAAAAATTCTAAAATCACAGTAGGTGATCTGCTTTCTATCGGTTAAGTTTGGCAAGTTCTTTGAAATTTCCGCCGTACAGCGATTGTTGCTGACATCAGGGGAAATATATCAATCTCCATGCAAATGTTTAACTACTGATTCATAACGGTGGATTTCAGGAAAACCTTTTTTTCCAATATGAAAGTAACCAAGTAGAAAATGATTTTTTCAGCCTTTATTATAGCATTACAAGTATATAGTATGAAGATTGTACTTATCATAAATCATGTTCATTCATATAGTATTTTAACTGTGAAAAGAAAAAATGTTTGTGTAAGCAATATGTATGTCAATGGAGTTATATTTTAATACCTCTTAGATGTTACTATCTGTAAATTTGAGCAAGTTTTTCACAAGTCCCATTCTTAGCCGTTTCCCTGGTACGGATTCTTTTTACTAGGCTTCACTGCGCTTTATTAAATCCGTTTTACTAAATTTACCGTACTTTTCTAAATTTATCTAAAGATGGAAGAGACGACTCCTTATTCTCTATCTCGTCCGAATAAAAGCATTATGTATATCATTCTCTAATTCACCTGATTCGACTCAGCTAAAAAGGTATCAATCACAAACGAACATATTTTTCAGCTTATTTAATTTTATTCCTGGATAAAAAAGTTCATTCTGTTCTTTTTTACTGACCAATTTATGCCTTCGGTAGCTCAGTTGGTAGAGCGGTGGACTGTAGAGGGATTCAAAGCAGAAATCCATAGGTCGCTGGTTCAAATCCGGCCCGAAGGAAATTTTTTTATCGATTACGACGGATTTTCTTCATACGAAACTACTACGTTACAAGGAGCAGCGGTCATATATTCTCTACCATATGGTCGTTTAATCATCACTAAAATGTTTGAAAATATGTACAATGATACGCATTTCTAAGTAATGTCTTGCTCTCATAAGGTCTGATTAACTAATTATTTGATCTCAACAAAGGCTTGCTTTCATCAGCTTCTTTGTAGCCACATATTTTATTACTGTGGAATTCCATTGAATATAGTTAAAACTATATATATAATATAGTTACCGTTTAATACGTTTTTATCAATTGTTAAGGATATTTAAAAAAATAAAAGCCTTGCGTCAAATAAGAGCGAACATATACATGCATGAGTAGATGGCTTTCAATGAAAAGCAGAACAGAATTCCTTTATAATTAGGATCAAAAATCAGCTATAATTTCTATTATTTACAGGCTGTCTTGAGTGAGAATGCGCAGTAAATCGATATCGTGGAAAAGGCTATTTTGTCCTTGATATAAAAAATTTTAATTAAAAAATCATTTAGTTCTTCGCCATTCTAGTTGGCGATAACGAGATAATGAACAAATTACTCTCGCTTGTAAGTTACAGCTAATGAAAGCTTGGGTAAACAGCGGCAATGTATAACCTTCGGTAGCTCAGTTGGTAGAGCGGTGGACTGTAGAGGAAATACCGCAGAAATCCATAGGTCGCTGGTTCAAATCCGGCCCGAAGGAAATTTTTATGTAGATATCGTAGATTAAGGAATAAGACTTTTTAAATACAAGAAGCAAAAATGAAACAATTTAGATCTAAAAAAAATTTTGGTTTGCATTTTTTAAAAAGTAAATTTTTGTCTTTTCCAACACTATTTCACCTCAGAATAAAGATTTTTCCTGCGCAAAGAATGCTTCGTTATTTACAAACAGATTGGGATCTACAGAACTTCATTATTACGTACTTTATGAACGATCCATTTCTCACAAAATGTCCATTTTATACCATTACTATTCAAAGGGAGCAGTCGAATCCTTTGGTGGACGGAAAGAATCACTATGAGCAAATAATATTTCTTGACAAAAATATCCATATAGGTCGCTGGTTCAAATCCGACCTGAAGGAATCTTTTTATTCTTCCGCAATGTTTTGGACGAAGTGTAGCACTCCATAAGTCTTAAGACTAATAAGATCCTGAAGAAGAAAACCCCGCCCTTAGAAAATTCATTATGATTTCTTGAGAAAACAAGAGGTCATAATGAAAATTCATTATGACCTCTTGTTTTTTCTAAAACATTTGTTAATTTATAGGTTTCGACTGGAAGGTAAACGGATATAATATAATGCTATTAATATACAATGAAATAAAGACCGTTTCGTACACTTCCACAGCAATTTTATTATGGCAACATGTTTCGCTAGTGTCCTAGCATCATCAGGCAAAAAACTTTTTCACATTTTTAATGTGAAAAAGTTTAATGTGAAAATCTGCCTAATTTCCATATTGAGTCTATTAATATACGCTTGCATGGTTCCATACGATTTACATTATTTCTCATAGCATATTCAAATTTAATTACGATGTATTTATAATGCTATAATGCAACAAAATATAAATCTTAGTCTCACCGAAGTTATTACGCGGCAATTTAATGCGACAATGTAAACATGATTTATACGAAATGTGGACTGCCTCTTTCTATATTTATTTTAATTTGAATGCATTTCTTGTTATCCTAATATCATTATAATGTTTATTTGGGTCATAAAATTGTTAAAATTCAAGATATGGTAATTGGATTCTGTGTAATTAATGAATTGATAATACAAATTCAAATTATATTTTTAGTGAAAGCAATAAAAAAATATCGTTTACAATCCTTTTTAAACAAATTCTTACTATGCTACTAGAAGCACTATACTAGGATATAATTCCATTCATTCAAAACGGTTAATGTAATACGATACTATATCTGCCTCTATCATATAAAATTTAGCATTAGAAGAGGTTTGAATCGGAAACCACATATAACCACATGGGCCGGTTTCCATCAGGATCGTATGTACACCTCCATACATTTTGATAGCTCATAAATATTGCGCAATACCGACTGTACTGTACAAGGAATGTAAATGACGACCAGTATCTTTAATTAATAAAATGTAGGTAAATATATACGTGACAGTTACTTCCTGCGTTGTTTAATACAACAATATTTCTATGACGATTTGAAGATTTTGATTAGTTACCAAACGATATCGCTTGCAATGAATGAGTGTCAGGACAAACTAAGCAACGTTGATTTCTTCAGGAAGTGTTGCTGTCAGATATATCGTTACGAGTGACTAGTGCTAACGCAAAAAACTTCAACACTTAAAATATATTGAGATTCGCCGTTATTAGAATGCTCATTTCTACAAGAATTCTTCTTCTAAGAAACGCAAGAGATGGTTTTGGAGTAATTCTGCAACTTTGGTGCATACATTTCGAGAAATATGTGACGGAGTGCCAATGTGAACGCAAAAAGCTTCTATGAGAAAAGAAGCATACTCTTAAAGCCATCTCCAGAAATTCCTTTGCCTCTTTCCGTTCCTTGTTCCTCCCAATTTAATTCCCACTAGCTGCCTCCATTTGACCCCATCTACTGCGACCCATTATCTCGAATCCCTAAGGGTATCGGAAAGACTTACCTAAGTCATCTTATAGATTCCTACTCGAGATTGAATCCTCTTCCCATCGGTGTTCTCGTTCTGGTTTTACTCTAGGGGCAACGAACGTCCTCGCCATTTCACCTGTTTACGTTCTTATACAATGAGTTCGACATTTCTAACATCGATGGTAGGTTGTTTTCATTTTAAAAGCCATGCTTGCTTACACCTGTAACTTTACCTCTCGAGATTACTCTATAATCAATCCATATTCTCAATGAATATTTTGCTTTAGACTCAACTAACCGACCGCTGTGGTAATTTATCTCTGATTGTATAAGAAATCGTTCAAAATCTACACGGAATGCCTTAGATATTTCCGAAGTTATATTGAAAAATTAGTCTAAAGGCTACATTATTTTATTAAATAAGCATTTTTTCATTATTATTGCACATGTGTTTTGTAAAGGGCAGAAAACGTCTTTCCTTGATGATTGTTTCATAAACACGACATGTTATATGATTCTAAGCAAATATCCTAACAATAACAAATTGGGTCATAAAGGGATTAAATTGCAACTACACGCGAAATGTCTATGTATTACTCCACTAAAATACTCGTGGAAGTCTTACAAGTGTATTTGTGTCATTCTTCATCCCCTAGAATTTTGACAACTTTGCTACTCTACACTAATAACTCTTTCCCAACCGTATCGTCTATCATAGCACAAAAGTTAGCAATTTGCTTTTTTACATTTGCTGAATGTTGAGTCGAATCTGAGAATGCTTATTTCAAATTTATTTCTGTAAGAAATCTTCCAAAACTCGTGGACTCATGGAAAAAGGATGTCTGATGGATTTAGACGGTTTCTGATCATTTTACATATTGCTTAATACGAGAATTAAGTGTTTTCTTATGCTAAAAATATGCCCGAGTCATATTATAATGTTGCTGTGAGATAATTTTGAATATCAATAACAGCGAAGATACTTGGTGGTTATTATTCGCTTACTTTATTTCCCTAATACAACTCAGTTCCGATCACTGAATAATGAAATTCATTTTTTACTTTATTACAGGTGCTTTCCTCGTACCATACTGTATTATGTTGATTGTTGGAGGAATACCTCTATTCTACATGGAGTTGGCACTCGGTCAGTTCAACCGCAAAGGGGCTATTACCTGTTGGGGAAGACTTGTCCCACTCTTCAAAGGTAAGTTTTTCTATACATTGAAATTGCAAATACACCCACTTTATTAAGCAACTAGGTAGAATTTCTCCATTTCCGTCGCACAATCACACACTCTAATACATTTTATCCATAACGTGAATATTATTAGTATTATTCATGGTAAGAATCCAAAGTTATTAAACGCCTAATTCAACAGTAGTATTTAGCAAAATTCTTTTTAGATTAAGCTATTTTTTCAATCATTAATCACCAACATCGTCCTAAGAGGGATTGTTTATAGGAAGTATATCAAGATTCTCAATTGGATGCAAAGAGTAAGAGATAGTGACTCCAAAGTGAAACTTTGACCCAAGGAACGTGAATTAGTTGGGTTTAGAGAAAAATATTTCTGTTTCTAAATTCTCGTGGGAAAGGTCACTGTGGTATGTACTCAGAAAAACAGCGGCCTCTATTGGGACAAATCATAACTAATAGAAACAAGCCTCGAATATTCATACAAATACACTCAACGACTTATTTTACGATATTTAGTAAACCAAGTTTAAAAAGTGCGTTTAATAATACGAATCATGCCTTTTTAATTCGAAAAAATTCGCTAATACCCAGTTCGGTTAATTTTGAGGAACGTAAAAAATTTTTAATTCGACCAGGATGAAAAACTGCGGATGAATTTGTTTTGTATCGGGAATACACTGGAAGATAGGCCAGTGTTCACTCCCCGAACGGTTTGTTACAAATATTAAATTCGCCTACAGAAAATTTTGTCGTATAGGAGACAAAACAAAGGGCATGTCACTAAAATATACAATTCCATGAAAGCAGAATACAGTTTATCAATGCCACGTTGAACTCATGCAAGCAGAGAGCGTTTTTTCGTAAAAAAATGATTAAATGATCCTATTAATTAAATGCATTGGCATTGCCTCGAGTAAGTGGAGGTTATTGCGTTGATCAAATTTGCATACGATGTATTAACTGGGAATTGAATGAGAAGATTAACTACCATTTGGAGTCGATTCGTGCATGTGCCATCTGCCATTGACGAGGACAAGCTATCGATTAAAACCACGAGGAAATCGCGAGCACGAGACGTCTGCCACACTAATTACCGAAGTCATTTCCGCGACTCATTGTGCCCAACTCTTCACTAAAGGCCCATCGGCTCCAATTGGCCCGCACCACTTATTTCTTTAAGATCGCGGAAGTGTGACCCGACCCCTTCAACCGATTTCAAATTCTCCCTGGGCCGTTTTCTCTCCAATCATCCTGCCTTTTCGCGTCTAATCTTCTCTTCTCTACATTTCCTTTCCCTTCGTATCCCATTATCACCTCTTACACACTTTCTGGTCTTTATCTTTAGCCTTATACTCCAAATCATAATCTTTTCACATGTTTAGGAACTTTTCACATACTTAGTGATCTTCTTTCGTGGACGTACTCCTATATTACTGCTGCTGTGCTGGATATCATATCTCTTTATATTATTCGTAATTCTTTATATTTTTACACCTGTTAGTAGATATTTCAACTGGTAATAGTAAATTGTTAAAAGTATGTACTTCGCCAGCTTAGGTCACTTCGCAAGTGGGCCCCCACCGGGATCGAACCCTGGACCGCTTTCACTGAAGTCGAACGCGTTGCTCACTTGGCTATCCGGGAGCACAGTTCAATAGATAGGTAGTGGTACGGATATTTGGTTCAAAAATCTGTGTAGAGAAGATTCTACTATAATATAGTATGTACGTCATAACAGGGGCGCAACCAACATCACTTCCATAACTGTGCAGAGGGTCTAGCGCAGTTGAGGTAACGTAAATACGCCTACCTTAGAGGGGCTGGTATAATCTTGCACTATACATCTTACAAGAGATGTTAAAAAAAATAGGTAGAAAACGAGATTTATACGGTTATGTGTCAAGGTAATTGATCTTTCCGAGATAGGATTGTGATATCTTTCTTAAAGAATTCAACCCTCTTGGGGGGGCTTAACCCTAAAACCCCCCGCCCTCGCTGCGCCACTGCGTCATACTGATGTTGTAGCGTTTCCGGTAGTTGTAGATAGTTTGCGTCAGAATGAGTGTGGCTGAAATTATCATAGTAAAATGTAATATTTTGTAAGTTAATCATCTGGATTGGTGCTCTACTTGCAAGGTTTATTTTTAACTATATTACTATAGAAGAAATTACCAAAAATATCTACGAAACATTTTTCAATGTTTCCATAAAATAATTCACTTAAAATTGCCAGGAAAACGAAAATAATCCTTAATTCATTTTAGTAACACGATAAAGAGAAGGAATGGACAAACGTAATACTCGGCTGACCATCGAGGGAGTTGTAAATCTTTTGGTAGGCCATTCTTACCTCTTCCAAAAACTATTCAGCCCCTTCAAGTCGTATAAATGCTATAAAAAACCCGTGTATACAAAATTCGTCATATGGATTATTATGAAAGTCATAGTAATTATTAAGATTAGGAATTGTGTGGGAGTGATTTGGCCGAAGACGGAATGACCTGGAGAGCTACAGCAAGCCTTGCGATCAACCCTTAACTTAGATGAAAGAATTATTTAATCCTTACATATATTTATGGTTATATTCCCATATACATCTGAAATAATTCTAAAAAAATTCTAGAAATTCTAAAACTCTGCCCATCCCTAATATGAAAAACCATAGCCGTGGTAATATGAATAACGAATAAACTCGCCCTCGTCTGACAATGAAATTTTACGTTATAATACATTTTGACATGATGTCAACCATCAGTGATAGGCAAGAGGATTTCATTGTCACATTTAGTTTACTGAAGAATCGATTGCTGAAGTCAAAAAACAGCAGAAAAAGTATCGTAATTTTTTGTCGACAATACTGCATAAATTTTATCATCTCCTCTCCTCTGAAACCTTGAGAATAATATTCGTCTAAATTCAGCCTAATGGATTCCCCTTGCAATTTCTACGCAAGGAAGTTGTTTCCAAATTCAAACTTCAAGGATCGAATTTCCAAGGATATTTTTCAAGAGATAATTGAATGAACCAGAGACACGTACATCAACATAGTCTCAAAATTAACGTATAGTTAATTTAACCTCTAATATATATGTTGAACATTCAGTAAGGAGCCAATTTTGCACCTCAAAGTCTCCCCCTGAAGCAACCAAAATCTTTGGAGAGGGAAGAATACTTACTAGGCAACGTGAGGAGTGAGGTACCCTTACTCTCCTCGTCGAGCCAGAAAGCTACGAGAGGGAAATGTCCTCGTAAGATAAACGCAATGCCCCAAAGAACAACGCATTTCTTAGCATGCAATTAGGAGGAAAAGAAATACCAATACTCAGCATCATCTGCTTCCACATCATTACAACCTGAGACAAAATTACACGAAACATGTCGTTTTCTCTTTCTTATACCAATAGAAAAATGGTATTCGTATATTTAGTTCATAATGGACTAATACCTCTACCGACATTGATAAAAGATTCATTCGCTTGGCTAATAAAATAAGTCTGCGTTTATTTCGCGGACTATTAACTCTTCTTCAAAAAGCGCTCGGCAGTAAGAAAATGCGTAGCACTCGAAAAAACAGTGGGAAGCTTATTTCCCGGGATTTGATTTTGGAGAAGAAGCCAACCGTAAAAGTTAATTCAAAAAATGCTTCGCGGTGGAGTGTCTTCTCTAACGAAAATCTTTCGTATTTATCCGTTTTACTCGGAGTCGCGTTACGATTTAACGTACATACATACTTACAACGTTACGGTTTATGATTTTCTCTTTCCTCTATTCTTACTCGTTTCTCTTCGTTCTCTTTTTCCGCGAATCGATATTATTATTATCCCCTTTTCTTGCTTCCGAACCCATTATTGGTTCCACTCAACTTCTTCTTCATTTCATTCGCGTCTCGCACCCTTTTCACTCTCTTTTACTACCAATAGAGGACTCTGAATAACATTTCCGGAGCCGAGACGACTAGAGCCCCGTAGTTTCCGACCGGAGTGGTGAGCGGAGCGAAAGAAGAGATTCCGGGAGACGGAGACGAATGCGAGGGATAGAGAGAGGAAGAAAAAGACGGTGGAGGAATTGGAAGAGGAAGGATAGAAAGAGTAGGAAGGCGAAGCAGAGAAAATATATGTAATATTTATGCACTAGAGGATAGATATTGGGGAAAGAATATATAAAATTTACTTACCAACGAAAATAACGCGTACCATTATCTTTGATTTAATCTCAGAGATTACCTCGCAGAACTGGCTAGCGAATTGACAGACATAAACCAATTGATTGCAAACATCACAACCGGATCTAAATGAGATTAGCATTGCTTATTTACGAATAGGTAATTATTTAGCTACATGAACAAATGTGCCCAGCAGACTATCTGCTTGAATCCAGATTCCTTATGAAGTTTAAATCTCAATTGAATAATTTTTGACATATTAATATGAGCAGTCGTGGCCGAGTGGTTAAGGCGTCTGACTAGAAATCAGATTCCCTCTGGGAGCGTAGGTTCGAATCCTACCGACTGCGGGATTTTTTTTTCCGCATCATGCTAATTTACACTTCTTGGGAGAGAAGGAAAGGAAATGAGATGTTGTCAGAAATAGATGTGGATGTAAAGTGAAATACATCGTAGAAACAAGAAAATACCAGCAAAATGTTAAATTCTAAAAGATCTTTTGAAGGATATGTCAGATAAAAATATTTAAGACGCAGGAAAATAAGTATCAATTTACTATTGAGGGATTAAATAGAAATCGATAAAGTAGCAAAATATTCTTGCAGTGCTCCGACTCTTGAAGATTTGAATAGAACGAAACATTAAAAATGGAAGCGGAAATCCATTGATACCGATATTATGACGATTGGTGCCTTTTTGAGACTGAAATAAGCAACTTGAATATAATATAATTAAAGTTGAAAGCTTTAATATCTACCTGGTTATCAAAATCAGACATTTACGAGGCTTTGGTGCTTCACCTAATTCGTTAAGTCAAGAGACCTTGGCCTAAGTACAGTTCACCAAGGGGAATTTTCTCCCAGAGACATAACACCGAATGATTTTACCCAAGAAATAGAGAGGTCATATATTTCTTGAGTGAACCGACTCGTGGGAAAAATATATTTGTGAAAAAACCCTTCGGAGTAATGTCTTTGGTGAAAAGTACCCTGACTGAATTGTCCATAGACGATCCATCACTTGCGTAAAAAGTCTCTTTGGCTCCAGAACCGACATTTCCTATTCTCCAAAATGAAAATAAACATGATAAAAAATGTTTTCAGTTCAGTTGAATCAGTTTTTATTTAGTCAGTATTTTGATTTCACAATATCTTCCGTCGAAAAAAGAATTTAATGAATCGTCATTAAAAAGGTAATTAACATTAATTTTGTTTCATATTCAGAGTCTATCGCTCGATTTATGTCATTTAAGATTTAAAAACGTGTATTTGTAGACAACAAAGAATAGGAACATTGATTTGAAAAGAATAAATTCCCTTAAAAACTAGATTCTTCCTTAAATATGTGGAAAAAACACGGAGTATCCGGAAATTAACACCGGCTTTACTTTGTGGAATTATATTTCACATAAACAACAAAACTTTGTGGACTTAAAATAATCAGCGCGCTTCCGAATCAGGCGATAAAATAAATTTTATCCCTATCTTATGGAATCATAAATCTTTATTGTTTATGCTTAATTATTTACTTGTAAAAAGCTTATTTTTTCTTAATTACTTGCGTATTTTGTTTCGCATAAACTTTGTCGGAGCGACCATGAATTGCTAATGAAAAATAAATAAAAACCGATCATTGAAACAACTATTTCCTTCGTCCAAAAGTTTATTTTGCTTCGTCCTCCGTCTGAAAAGTTGCCGACAAATCCTCATCATTCCAAACCTCAGTATTGACTCATTTAATATTAAAATTTTTGATCATCCAGATCGTGAGCCTTTTAATAAAGTCCGCATATGAAGCGAAAACAAGGAGGGATTCTTGCGAAGACAAGATCGCTTCCTGCATCCTTTTACCCTCGAACCCAATTATCCTTTGGTCTTTCCGCTTTTCATCATCTGTAGGAACGAGTTTTAAAGGAGATGGGGAGCTAAATGAAGATGTTCCACCTCTAAACTCGAAAAAAATCCGCATTATTATCCACTTCGTTCTTTTTTCATCGCTTCTGAGTTTCCTCCTTCAACGACTCCCAATGAAAATAAAGTAACGAGTAAGATGAGTAGAGATTACACCCAATGTGTATAATGTATAAATAAAATATGAATAAGCAAATAAATTCAAAATACATAAATGCAATAGATAAAAATATGAATCAAAATATATTAATAAAAAACAAATAAATAAAAATACAAGCCACAGATAAAGAAAAGTCGCCCCTGTAATCGCCAATCACCATGATTGCGCTACTAATATCAATATGGAAGAAACTGATTAATCACAATTTAATTTTTTAAATATAAATTTTATTTCACATCAAAAATATCGTAAAGAAATGTAAATTTAAAAAATATCAATTTTAATTTCAAATAAGGTGAAATATTTTATATGTTTAGCTTTAATTTATATATCTACAACAAAAAGCTATGAAATAACAACTTTGGACTTCAGTATTGGGGAATTTTTCGAAAACCTTATCTACATAGAATACTGATGCAATTTATTGCTATTATTGCTTGACCGGCGTTCATGTAGAGCCTGTAGAATTGACCCTGCCTAAGATTGCTGTCATGGGATTTTTGCAGATGTAGAAATAAATAGAGAACGAAAATTCACTTAAAACTTAGTCATTATTTGCAGAAATTTCACGTCTTCATGCATCAATTTCTAGAAATCGCATTTCACACTTCAAATCAAATCTTGTACTCATCACCGCGATAGTGGATTCATTTCCCTGCAACCCTTTTTCCTGTACAGTAACAGCACTGTTTTTCCACAAACACCCTTCGCCTTTGCTTACTCCACTAATGGTCTTCAATTTATTAAGATCTTAAACAGGCCTTCATCGAGCAAGATTAGAATTAGCAGCTGATGGAAGAAGAGGATCCATAAATTCTACTCGACCAAAGGAATTAAAGTGGTACTTCAACTTACGAACAATTTTTCTCCCTATTTTTTCCCCAGTAATTGGAATGAAGGGATTCTGAAAAAATTGATGGAGACTATAGCGTCAAATTGCATCGATGTTTATGTGAAAAGCGCCATTTCTAACAAATATATCTGAAGGTTCGTGTTGAATATAGTAAAAAGGAATAAAAGCAACTTCAACAATTAAGTCAAACTCGGATTCACCCCACGGGCTGTAGAAGATTTACATAACAATAAATCCAATAATGATTCAATCAGTCTCGAAATAATTTTGTTTCTCCTCTTTTAGGGAAATTTATTCCAGTCACGTCTCCGGGAGATCTGTGTAAGATAGGCAGGAGCTCTCAGGAAACGGAACGCTTAGAAAGAGAAGTTGGGGGAATAAAGAATTGCATTCAGTGAAATATATTAAATTAATTTCCTTTCCGAGATATTTGCAAAGATTGTATCCGTAGGTGTTCATTATTAACTACAATACTTTCTATGAAAAGCGAGATGGATCAAAATCCTTCTCTAATAGTTCACCGTTTTGTATTCGAAATATTTGTAAAGATTGCTGATGATTTCGACGAGGGATATTATTAAATGGGATACTTCTCAAAATCCAACCAAAAAGAACGTATTTGGCAAGTAATGTGATGAGAAATTTAAAATTCTGCGAAGTCGGTAGGACACGAACCTACGCTCCTATAGGGAATTCGATTTCTAGTCAGGCGCCTTGACCACTCAGCCACAGCTGCAACTCAATTTCCTTCTAACAAACATATAAAATTAAATCCGTGCTGAAGGTTTCCGGGTACGCAGCGTTACCCGAAATAAACAACGTTGCGTACCCGGAAACATTCAGCATGGATTCTTCGTGCAGCGAAAGCCTTCATTCCAGATATAAAATTAAAGTTAGGAATAAATAACTAAAACTTATATTTAGGAAAAGAATTTTCACTGATTTCCTATGCAGTTATTTAGCATAAATACACACTCACTAATACGTTGACAACATTAAAATATCACAGGGAGTAAGAACATTAACATCTCTTTCGTTGATATGTATTTGACAATCTCTATGTTTTGAAAAAAAATTCACTCTATCGGATGACTTTGTTTTAATGCGTGTCGTCGGAAAATTAGGCACCCATGAGGAATTGTCATATTAACCACATCTTATTGAGACAGTTTAAAACCGAAATTGTTTGGAAGAAGCACTCCGAAATTGTTTGGAAGGATGAAACCCGATTGATTTTTTTAACTGTACCTTTTATTATTGTTAATATAGTTTTATTTATGCATAAATCCTCCGTTAGTAAACCTTTTATTAATCTCTTACGATTGGGATATATAATTTGTAAATACTTCAGTAATTCACTAGGAACGCAATGTTGTTCGTTGCCTTTTACCACTGCAATTAAACTTTCAATCCAAACAAATCGTAAGACATTCACAGTATGAACAAAAGTATTAGAAACTACTTTTTTCTTCACGGGGATTTTGGGACTTTCCTGGAAAAATCAATGGGAGAATCGGAAATGTTGGTTTACATATTGAGCAATTTGTAAAATAACTTAAGAGCTATTTGTGAGTGTATGTGAAAGAATAGTTTCAAACAGGCGTATAGGAAAACGCCAGTATATTTTTATGTAATTTTCGATCATTACTGAAGAGTTTGTGATTGTTATGTACTTGTCATCTAATCAGTTTCTAAACCCCAGCCTCATTAATTTAGTTGTTATTATGTAAGACTCAAATAATACTCGTAGCCCATTCGTCACAAGCTTCTGCTTACGGAGATGGACGCTCGTGGTACTCTATGTAGTAAAGAGCCTCTGCTCAGTTGATGATAAACTAATGTAAATTACGATGTACTTATTCACAGGTATCGGTTACGCAGTCGTTCTCATAGCTTTCTACGTCGATTTCTATTACAACGTCATCATCGCTTGGTCTTTGAGATACTTCTTCGCCTCCTTCACAAGTATGTTACCCTGGACTACCTGTGACAACGTGTGGAACACACCTCGTTGCAGACCGGTAAGAGAAAAAATAATGGAAAAGTTTTCGACAAAGTTGTGATTCAATTTCGAAGATTGACAATAGACGGAGTAAAAAAGAATAATATTTGACTTTGAATCTTTTAAAGCATGCATGTTTGAGCTTTATGAGATGAAGAAAGGGCTTTGAACCGCTTTGAATTTCCCTATTTTTAGGGAATATCCTTTGTCGAGGTAAATTCTCGCGTCCCTGAGCAATCCGAATTTCGCTGTTATTTTCCTTCGTTGTTATCTTTATCATTCGCGCCATAACACAAAAGAGGATAACTGCAGCTAACACTGAAACTTTCAGAATACTCGGAAAGTTTAAAATGTTTAAATCGTTGGCATTACAAACGATAAAAGTTACCGATCCTCAACCTATTTTAAAATTAATATATCAAGACTAACTCCTCAGAAATCTTACTCTTTCCTTTCAAGATTACTTTTCTATTATAATGTATTATTTCCCCCAAAATTTTACGTCGCTCTTGGGGATATAATTTTGCATGATACTCTTTGAAGTTTACTTGAATATTTATCTTACATTTGCTAGATATTATCTTAAATGATTCAATATTTTACGGCTTAAATCTGAACATAAGTGACAGAAAACTTAATTCAGTTCCATTATGCAAATGGAAAGGGATAATTCCATTGAATATAGTATAGTAGTATCTAATGCGTATTGGAAATATCTGACTCCTATAAAATATTCGATATTGAAATATTTCATTTAGAATCTTCCCAAATTTCTTAGATGAATCTGCATCTTAAAGCACACCAAATTGCAGGAATCGCTAGTAAATAAAGTATAAAAGAATCCAAGTTATGTTAAAATAGTGGCAAGTTATAATGGTAGGATTGGCCCAGACTAGGGGTGGACAACGATTGGCACGCGTCCAAACTTGGCCCACCGATGACATTTCTGGCATGCAGACAAGTCCTTGTCCATCCACAAAAATGTTTTGCATAAAAATTATCATAATTATTTTTCATTCAGTCAGTTTAATGTAATTTACGTAATAATTTACGTATCAAATGCCGAGATAACGAATAATATGACATCAAAAAGATTTGGCTGGTAAGTGGTAAGATTTTGTGTCAGAAATTTTGCCGATTTCGGTACGCACTCTCAAAAAGACTGCGTGGCCAAACATACCTGACTGGATACCCTAAGAGAAAATGTTCGAATCAACGAATTATCTTCACAAGGATTACCTATTGTTGGCTTAACATGAATGTGATGAAAATATAGATTGATGCCCTCGAGAGTTGTGTCATCTATTCCTTAAAATTTGCAAGATTTGACCGAGTTTTCGCTGTCTAACATTGCCGCCAAACTTAGGTTGCGTTTCATAATTACTTCGACGGAGTGATCGCTTTTGAATGATGCGCCTTGAAGGAATCCTGCAAAATATGTATATCGCCTTGAGTTCAAATCCATATTTATGTAAGGAGAGGAATGTAAGAGTCTATATTTGTTATGAAGAAAGACTAACTTTAATAATTATTCTTATCATCACCTATCTTGTTTAATCCACTCAACATTTTTACCGCAGCTGAACATCGGAAAAGATAGCGAGAACGGCAACTCGAGTATGGAAATGGACACGAACACTTCCGACCCTTCCCTATTTTCCTACTCTTCGGTGAGAGACTTCGACTCCGCTTCACCTTACCCACCAGAGGATAACCAGATGGAATACGGCATGTCGCCAGCGAACGCTACTACGTTTACGTCAGCAGCGACCGAATATTTCAAGTGAGTAAAGTGAATAGGGATTACGATAAGTTATGTTTGTACCTTAAATTTCCCTACTGAACGTCTTTTCTTCCACAACTTCAGAACTCATCCTGCCCTTCTTTTCATCCTAAGACATTTGCCTTCGGTTTCACCTCTATCTATTCATTCGCATCCTTCCAACCCTTCAATTATTTTCTGTAGAAATCATCTCTAAATTTTTAGCCCAGCCATTCTCCTGCCGTTTTCATTTTTCCAAACTCTTTATCCTGTCACCATATGCAGCACTTTCTTGTTTTTCTTCCATTCCACTAAACTTACTTTTTCCATTCTAACGAAACAACAACCTGATTTCAATGGCCACAAATTTTTACTATTTCTTGGGGTTCCCGAATGAGCGGAGTATAGTGTTACGTAGCACATAATTAGTAAACGACTTTTTGATCCATTTCCTTTTCGGTACTGGAAGCGGAAGAGTGCATTATTATTAAAGTTTAAAATTCTTAAAGAAATATTTGACTAAATTTGGAGGTTTGTCGAGAGATATTTTAAAATTAAATAATTCGTTGATGAAATACACCGCTTTGAAGTAAATAATTTAAAAAAATGTTATTAAATTATGCATTGTTATTAAATTTAATATTGTATGTGCTCCCCCATAAGGTCCCATAGACTTTTCACATCCAACTAATCAGTCGAACGATTAAAAATTGTATGCATGCGCTAGGCCTAATATCGATAGTCCCTTTGCAAAAGAACTATCCCCTACTTTACAAAGGCTTCCAAACAGCAAAACGAGGAAACCACAATATTGATTCATAATGACAAACAATAACTGCCAAATATCGTAAAAATTATTTTAAATAGGATCTGGTGCTTTCCCGGCGAATCGTATGAATGAAGTTCTCTCGGGTTTCCATCCGGGTGGCTGCTTCGACGCTGGTCGACGTTTCGACTCCTCTCTCCGGAGTCATCTTCAGTCCTGAAGATGACTCCGGAGAGAGGAGTCGAAACGTCGACCGGCGTCGAAGCAGCCACCCGGATGGAAACCCGAGAGAACTTCATTCATTATTTTAAATATTTTTACGTATAATTACGCGTCAATTATCGGTAACGGCCAAGTAATTAACGGTTTTTATTCAACTGAGTTATCGGATGGCTGGCAATTTTCGGATTGCATCTATCTTAGCTTAAGATGCACGGAGTTTACGAATCGATAAACTAATTACGGTTTTTTATTGGATGCATTGCAGTACGCACAAATAGGGTGACACAAGGACATTACAAATTGGTAATATCATTTTAAGAACAGTCGCTAGTGCTTTCGGTGTTGGGATTCGGTAGTGTGTCACTACGTGAGTCAAGATTTTATGCATGTTACCAAAATAACCATATTTGTAAGTCGTTTGAATAAATATATATAAAATTTTAACTATGATAGTATTTTTTCAAGACGAAAAGAATTCATTTTGATTAATTCCACTCTTTTCTTTCGCGATGTTAGTCGAGCGATCTTAGAAATGGACAAGAGTTCAGGATTGCATGATCTTGGTGAAATTAAGTGGGACCTCGCACTATGCCTCTTAGCCGTCTACCTCATCTGCTACTTCAGTCTTTGGAAGGGGATTTCCACTTCAGGAAAGGTACGTATTTAAAACAATCCAAAGGAATTTTTCTTTAGCACATCAAAAGTCGCAGTAAGAATGCGAAAAGGGAGATACTCGATCCATTAAAAAAAACGAGTTCCTCTTGAGTCTTAAATAGATCTAGTTCAGAATAAAATGGTGACCAAGCCCCTCGCTCTCGTGTAAATCATCTGTAGCGATTCCCAAAATCTTCCCCTGGCGAAATATTTCAGAAATTCTGGAATTTAAAGGAACTCCAAGGCCATTTTTAGTGAAGTCAGGCATAAATGAAGTAAATATAGGAGTTCAGAGTACATAAATACATACCTATACACAATCCACATTCGAAGTGAGACCCCATTAACTTCCGAAAATCTCACGGAATACTCTTTGATTTTCCGTGGTACGTAGTTTTTAGAAACTCCACTCCCCTTTATAACCTTCTGAAGATTAAATTTCGAACAATGCAAGTCTTCGGAATACTTAATGATCAATAAAGATGATTCACCGATCCGGTGATCGCCGATTCACCGAAAATCGTCCGGAATCGTCTTTTTCAGCCCAGATTCATTTTTGTAAGAGTTAAAAAATATTAAAATACGCACATAAGCAGCCAATAAACTACCACGATGTTTACCAGCAATCAAGACTGGGCAGCATACAGTATATTTTGATTTCCTTGACATGCTGTGTTCCTTGATATGCATAATTGCGCGAGCATCCATCAAAATACTCATCAGTTGAATCCGTACTCGTTAGCAGAGTCTGTACACCAATATAGCTCCAGCACCAGTCAGTCGAAGTATCGAGATACTATCGTAAACCAACGTTCTCCTAAATAGTAAAGTTAGGATATTTGCGGACGACACGGTAATTTATAGGGAAATAGGAAGCTCAGAGGATAGATTAACCCTATCGTGTGATTTAGATAAAATTATGAAATGGTGCGATGATTGGCAATTAGAGCTCAATAAAGATAAATGTTCAGTAATCAATTTCTTCCATAGGAAAAATAATGCCAATGATTGTTCGTACAGGCTCCGAGGGCAAACTTTATCAACAGTAGAAACGGTGAAATACCTTGGAGTAACCTACCTACATCCGTAATATATGTGGTCGAGCGCTTAAGAAACTCGGATTCGTGAAGAGAATTGTCGGTAGAAGCGAAGACAAAGTCCGCGAGCGATGTTACGTTGTGTTCGTCAGGCCTCACTTGGAATATGCGTGAAGTGTATGGGACCCTGCAGAAAAACGCTGTATTCGGGAATTAGAAAAAGTACAGCGAAAGGCGATACGTTTTGTAAAGAATTGTTACGACAAGTCAGTGATTGTTACGCATCAGTGATGCTTCAGGACGCGGGATGGGAATCTTTAGAAGATTATAGGCTTAAACAAAGGATAAATCTACTTAATAAATTTAGAGAAAGCACGTTCACAGATGATGCAGATGACATAATGCGTCCCCCATTTTATATAGGCCGTTCTTATACTGCGAGGAAAATCAGAGAAATAGATGCTAGAACAAGTCGTTTCAAAAAATTCATTTTTTCCGCGAACGATACGCGAAAGCAATCGATTAGTGAAGTAGAGTCATGGTGCTTGTACCCCCTGCCACACGCCGAAAGGCGGCTTGCTGGGTACTTATGTAGATGTAGACGTAGAACATTCATTGTTTCAAACAGTTTTTGGGAGCCTTCCAAACGAAACATCACAATATGCTATGTGTTGGCGCGTTAGTTTCTCTTTAAAGGTGACAATCTTCATCTCTCTCCACAGGTCGTCTGGTTCACTGCTTTGTTTCCTTACGCGGTGCTGCTCATTCTCTTGATCCGTGGAGTAACTCTTCCTGGAGCCGGCGAAGGCATACGCTACTATCTCTCCCCTAATTTTTCGGCGATAACCAAAGCGGAGGTAAGTGTTTCGTTTATATCCAATGCGAATAAACGACGTAAGCATATTAAAAGTTTATACTTCCCTAAAATTAGGAAGTAAAGTATTGATCATTGCCCGTGATTGGCGTCAAATGCCATTGAAAAGTAAATCAAGATCACTCATCTTAAAAACAATGCATCGTTTCTTATTCAACAGAATCCGATCATTTATTCAGCTTGTTCGGAATTGAATCAGCGGAGATAGCTGAAATTGTCTTCAAAGTATTTAAGCCACTGGTTGTGAATCAGTGAAAGCCTTAATACTTGGTTAAATTTCTTTTGTGATGAATGTGAATCTGATTTAAACATCAGGCTACATGCAAGCAGTTGCATGTTATGTTAAAATAATTTATTTACAATTATTTTGATATCGTACAGACATATAATGGAATAGAATAACGAGTTCAAAAAGGATGGTATTATCAATTATCATCATTCAGAAATTCAAGGGATCACAAAAGAGATGTATTCATATAAACAGCAGATATTCCCAAGGTGAAAATGTATCCATAAAAAAGTACATTCATCCATAGATATACATTGACAACAAATTTCGAGCTAAAAGAAAATTTCTTTGTAAACTTTTTCGTATGCTACGATATGATCAAGTTCAATGATGAAGTTGATATTTTTTTGCAAAAAACTGAATTCATTCGCAAAAATTCACCATTTTTTATTTATTGCTACCCCCGGACTGTTTTTTTTCACAACTTTATGACTTCAAGTGATGGAAATAAGTAGTATGATTGTATTTCGGCCCCATGCTACGTTGAAGTTGGATTGATTATAGCGGTAAATTTTGATAGAAAGCATGAAACCTGTGTCTTGAGTATTAAACACAAGTTAACTCTAGCTTCATGCATTATCTGTGTTTACTGAGCTCCGTTATTACCTTTGATATATAAACCTAAGTTAGCTAATTATTAGTTATTCCAGTTTCCTTCAAGGTCTATCTAATCAGTGTAAAGAGTAATCATCTTCTAATGGTAAAATACGTATACGTTTTGGTGAGAGACTTTAGTGATCCGCCGTTTTAAAATCAGATCACGTTATCTAAATATCCTCGCGAGCCGTCTTACACTTCATCTTTTCCTAAAAATGCCGACCGTAAGAAATGGAAACCACCCGTACGAAAACTTTTCCTTCGTTCTGAATAAAGCGTTTAGTGGAAAAGGAAGTGAGTGTATTATTCCATTTTTAACCTCTCCCCCCTCACTTCTTTACATCTTTTTCTCCTTTCTACGTAGAAATGCGTTGACCAAAGAATAGGGTCTTTCTGGCTTTCACCCACCCACATAACCAAAACCCCTTCCTTCAAGTCAGGGAACATATTTTTGTCTTTATCCTTAATATTATGTGCCGTCATGGCCAGGTAATTCCGTCTCTACTCTTTTTTTCTTTCCCTTGACGGATTCTTACATTTTAATAGATGAAATTAGGGAATGTAAACGTTCCAACTTCGTTTTGTTGCGTTAATACGTAAAAATACGAAAAGAAAATCGAAGGTGACGATCTTCCCCTGTAGCGCAACAAATTGAGTTGATGGCTGGGTTACAGATGAAGCAATAGAACTGACATTAGCGTCATTAACATTAGCACATATCTGGAGAAAGAGTTTGTGACCTGCTAGAGAAAAGAGGGTTTAAAACGAAGAAATCAGAAAAGAAACGAATCTGAAATGTAAAATAGAGAGAGAATAGGCCAGATAAAGTAACTTTAGGGACAGTTATAGTATGAAATAGGAGAGAGCGTTTACGAACGATTATATTAGTACTAATCATGTACTGATGATTTTAGTGGACTTAAAAAAAGACATGCGCATAAAGAGGAGACGTTTTTTGAAGAATGGCTCATTATTGGTGAGAGTGTACAAAACGTCATCAATATAAATAAACTGAGTGATGGAAAATAATTTAAAATATACTTTTTGGGATACTATTATATAATAATTTAATAAGAGAGAACGGAAAATAGCTATATTCAACATTTTGAGAGTAACCTCATGGGAAGCTAAAAGAAAGTGAAAAATAAATTAATGATTCACATACTTCTACTGAAATCGCTTTAAATATTAAAACAATTTCAATGACATACTTCGTTACATGTCATGACTATAAAATATCACACTATATCCATGATAAAAACTTGGATTGACTAATCACAGATGCGTTAGGAATTATCTAATGTACTTTTATAAAAATCATTCATTTTAAATAACTATTATTACCAAAATTCCAAAGTAACAGTAGTTATCGTTAAGTTAAATAAAATTGTAGAACAAAAAAGTCTGCCGCAGTCGGTAGGATTCGAACCTACGCTCCCAGAGGGAATCTGATTTCTAGTCAGACGCCTTAACCACTCGGCCACGACTGCCCTTATCTAAATCAGTAGTTCTTTACTTTCAGAACATATTCCAGATGTTGATAATAATATCAGTTAATTACAACAAGAATTACTAGCAATAAACATATAGAGGTACTATTTCGTTTACTTTTATCTTGGTTAAAATTAAACTCCTTTCTCGTTCGACTAAATTGAAATAATCAATTAAGAACTCTCAATCGGACTATATATTTCGGGTAGGCCTTCCAGTTTTTTTTTTCGCATTACTAAAAAAACTTAGTAATTTATAAGAACAATTATTCTAGAGATTTTTTTTCGTTATACATGTTATCTCTGAGTACATTTATGACAAATCACAATTTTTATGGGATACCGCTTCCAAAATGTAAGTACGATCCAAAGATGTAGATTTTATTTTACCCGATCCTTAGCTATGATTTTAAATTTAATAATAAGTAAACCGCTGTAATTCTCTGAAAAAAATTGTCGCGTATCTAAGCACCATTACCCTGATTTCCGCAGTGGTGATTACAGCCTATGTAAATGTACGAGAATGAATTCACTAAAATCAGATCTAAATGTTAAATATTTTTACTCCTTCCAATTAACTGATAAACAGGGCCAGCCGAATGGAATATTCTGTGGATGCTTAGTACCCGGGCACCCAGCTTTTAAGGGTCCCATTTCACTAGGGTATTTTTTTACGTCGTAGATGGTAGATCCTTTATCTACCAGAAGGGTCCCAAGTAGACATTTCACTTGGGTCATTTAGTAAGTGGCAGGCCCTGCGAATGAAAAATAATTTTTCATATTTCACCTTCCGTGACAAAAATAATCAGTCTTTTCCTGAGCCTGCCTTACATTTGTCAGTGATTTTCACCTTTTTCTCCAATAGGTTTGGGTGGACGCAGCTACGCAAGTATTCTTCTCATTGGGGCCCGGATTTGGTGTACTGTTGGCATTTGCATCGTATAACAAATTTCACAACAACGTTTACAAGTGAGTGAATGAGTAAATTTGCTAATGGCATCTTCACCTTCTCTTTGTTCATGGTTCAGAAGTCTTATACAGACTTTAAATGCTATTATTGAAATTTGCCTCGCTTGCTGTGATCACACCTGTCCGCTATCTTGCGTGAGTAGGATTGTTATAAGATAAAAACATTCTCACAAACTTTACCAATATTGCAACGTTTAAAATTTGGTTTGAGAGTTTGAAAAAAATTGCCTTTCAAACTAAGATAGCTCACTACCTCAAAATTTTAGAATCAGAAACACATTTTGGAACCTGTGCGACTTGAGCAGCAAAAAGAAATGGTAAACCGGAGAAAAGTAAATAATTAATATCGACTTCGATTTCAAATATAAGAGGATAGCATAGGGAGCGGTGTTATTAGGGTGAATTATGGTATATACTTTTCATTCTCAAGTTAATTAAGCCGCTCAGTTAGCCATTAAATGATTTTCAGCCTTGTTATATAGCTAATTACTGTTTAATTTGAAATTGCTATTCTCATTCGTGGAGCATTGGTATGGTCATACACAGGGCCGGTACAAGAGTATCTGACACCCCTAGGCTGCCCAAAATACCGAATACATTGTTTCCCAGAACTATATAACAAACTCTTGAGAGCTCAAGTCTTCGCGCACCTAAGTGATTCCTCAGGTTTGCTTAACCGGCCATGTTGTAACATAACCCACCATTTCCACCAACATTTCCTTTCGGTTTCACCATATACCTATAATCCGTGGACGTGCCATTCTTTTGTCTGAGAGTATTACGATCCAAAAAAATACTTTCATCTATCAAAGACTTAATGCATTTGGTTAAAACGTACGTGCATGTCTTAATATTCTTAAATATGTGTGTTCCAAATCTTCCGACATCATTATCCGATATGTTTTTATTGCTGTGCAAGGTCCTTCGAACTTTCTTGGTAAGCTGCTTCTCTTTTAACGGTCGAGTTGCCTCTGAACAGAAATGCCGGAGAAAACGTAGCTGGTTTTGTAACACTATCTTTTAGCAATAAATAGCGTAGGAAGTAACGGACGTGTGAACCCTATATGATGACTTACTCTTATTTTCAGACAACCGAAGGATTACAGGTAATCGCATTACAGTCTTTGGTTATTTCTTATAGGGACGCATTGATAACTTCGATCATCAATTCATGTACGAGCTTCATCGCTGGATTCGTGATATTTTCGGTTCTCGGATACATGGCGCATGCGTCCAAGAAACCAATTGAGGAAGTGGCAACCGAAGGCCCTGGTCTGGTGTTTGTCGTGTATCCAGAAGCCATCGCAACTATGCCTGGGTCCATCTTCTGGGCTCTCATCTTCTTCATGATGCTTTTAACTTTGGGGCTTGACAGCTCGGTTCGTGAAAATAATACATATTCACTTTTCCCCTTAAATTCAGATATTTCCTCTTTTCTTGTTGAAATAATGCAATTTGATGTCTCTTTGCGCAGGATTCACATCCTCTAGTGTTGAATCAAAGGGATCACTTAATGAATCTGTATTTTCCTGGTGCGTTGTTTGGTTTATAATCAGTATCGAATTATGCGATTTCTTACCCTTCTTCGGCTCTTGCAATTCTTCCCCTTAGAATATTTCCTGGATTCAAATATAGTTACTTGTACCATTCAATTTAAGCTAAGAATACTTTGAAAGTTCAGGCTACAATCAAATACTCCATGAAGGTAACAAATATGCAGAAAAGATTATAAAAATTTGCACATCTAGTTAATATAAAAATTACACCAGTGGTTTGCCATACAAAAGGCATAAGTAAATTACCTCAATATCTGCATATATGCCATGGCGTTGTCATAAACTCAATAGAATGCATAATTTACTGAATAATACACATTGCATATGATACACATTTCATGTCTTATATAAAAGAAAAATTATTTAATGGTTACAACTACATAAAAAAAACTTTCACTTGAGAGAATAAATAAAATTTCTATTATGTAATCAATTTAATAAATCTCTATTTTTCATGGTCCCAATCAACGTAGAATTTGAAGACCTAGTGTATTGCACCAGTCAAATATAAATAGCACCTGGTATATCCTATTATTTTATAAACATTTGTAATAAAAATTGATCAATAATAATAGTAATGTGGATGTGATAAATGAATATAAGGGAAAAACAACTATAAAGAGCCTTTTGTAGTTGATATTCTTTTTAATGCATTCCTGGCATTAAATACTGTCTGAATGCCCTTATCCATATTGTGCCATGAATTAAATTCATTCTTTTGTTCGTATATAACTTAAAATCTAACTTTTGTTTTCTGGTGGCTTAATGGAAAATTTTTCTTATTTCAGTTTGGTGGATCTGAAGCTATCATCACAGCTTTGAGTGATGAGTTTCCTACTATTGGGAAGAATAGAGAAATATTTGTGGCAGGCCTCTTCACACTTTACTTTGTAGTTGGTCTGGCATCATGCACACAGGTGATATATCTTCCAATAAAGCAAACTGAATTATTGAAAGAAAGAAGTAATGAGTTTTAGATTTTAAATTCTATTATCCATAAAACCATTTTACTATTAGTAAATAATTTTGATTATTATAATTTATCATACATTTCCATTCAAAAGAAGTATTAGCAATGAAATTTATGTTCTACATCATAATTGGCAATAGACTACTAAGTCAAAAACAGAATTTCCCAAACTCATTACCGTGTATGGTAAAATTAATCCATCGCAATTATATACAGAGATATTTTTATTAAATTAGTAATTCTCAGTGATAAGTCATTGAATATTATTCTTTGAAGAATTTATACACTGATGCTAAATAAACTTTTTTGCAGGGTGGCTTCTATTTCTTTCATTTACTGGACAGATATGCAGCTGGATATTCTATGTTATTTGCAGTACTCTTTGAATCAATAGCAGTGTCGTGGATATATGGTAAGCAAACATTTTGCATCAGCAATGTGTCATGTTAGTCATTAAAAAAGGCAGGCAAAAGCAAATTATTGGATGACCATGTTCATGTTTGGAGGCAATTGGGAAGTTCAGGATTGAAATTTTCTTGGTATTTGAAAAATGTGCAATTTGGAAACATTTTTTCCATACTCAAGACTTCCACTATAGGAAAAAAATGTGCACAGGGNTGAAATTTATGTTCTACATCATAATTGGCAATAGACTACTAAGTCAAAAACAGAATTTCCCAAACTCATTACCGTGTATGGTAAAATTAATCCATCGCAATTATATACAGAGATATTTTTATTAAATTAGTAATTCTCAGTGATAAGTCATTGAATATTATTCTTTGAAGAATTTATACACTGATGCTAAATAAACTTTTTTGCAGGGTGGCTTCTATTTCTTTCATTTACTGGACAGATATGCAGCTGGATATTCTATGTTATTTGCAGTACTCTTTGAATCAATAGCAGTGTCGTGGATATATGGTAAGCAAACATTTTGCATCAGCAATGTGTCATGATAGTCATTAAAAAAATCAGGCAAAAGCAAATTATTGGATGACCATGTTCATGTTTGGAGGCAATTGGGAAGTTCAGGATTGAAATTTTCTTGGTATTTGAAAAATGTGCAATTTGGAAACATTTTTTCCATTCTCAAGACTTCCACTATAGGAAAAAAATGTGCACAGGGTAATTTCAAATAATTGGTAATCCAGAATTTCCTAGTTTGCCTCCAAACACAATTTCCATTTGCCAATAAATGGCTTACAGAGTATTCTTAAACCTCCAATAAGATCAGTATGTGGTGTGAAAGAGAGTATGGCTATGTATTTTCTTAACACTCATCACAAAAGTGAGTTGTTGAGGCTCCAAACCTTTCCAAAGGTTTTGAAAAACTCAACAAAAATTTGAGTAGATTTGGCCAGGGAATTCAATTTAGACAATTCTGTTTCCTTTGGAGAAGAAGAACAATACTACTGAATCTCTGGATGATAATATGAAGACTCACGATGATGGTGAATGTTTCATAAATACTTAAAGTGAAAGGAGGTACAAAACAGTTCAATGATGGTAAGCAGAGTGAAACTGTATCTAATTCAAAGCACTCTTCAGATTGAACAGGAGTTAGCCAGAACAAAACAAAATAAGACTCATTGTCTTAGAGGTTCAGTTATTTTTAATAAAAATATTTTTATTGAGGTAAGAAAAAAATAGCATAAAACTCAAGTGTATAACTGTTCAACTAAAAGCTGTATTTGTGTTACAGGTATTGACAGATTTTGTGATGACATTAAAATGATGCTTGGTTTCTCCCCTGGAATCTATTGGAGAGTGTGCTGGCGTTTTGTTGCTCCACTTTTCCTAATGGTAATTTTGCAATGATAATTGCTATAATTGGCTAAATTATAGATATGTTTTATTATCAACATAGTTTCTTAATGATAATAATGTTAAAACATCTCTATTTGTAGTAAGCAATGGGTAACTTTTGTAGTTTAAAAATTGAATCAAAACATCATCGTTAATATTTCTGCTGATTGTCATTCATTATGATCTGTTATTTTCATGCAAGTTTGAAATCCTTATGACATAATAAAATTGGATTAAACTTACAAAATTATAAATGACAACAAATTGCTTAACTTTCATTACTATTAACTCCAAAGTGATCTAGTGATACTTTTAGATATTAGATTATTTTACTGCCCAAGCATTAATGTATGAATTAGCATACTTTGTACACTTTGAATCTGTGCTGATATGATGGCTACATCTCTTGATGTTTCCTGTCATAAGTAATGTCATAAATGAAATTACTTTGTTATTACAATGATTTTTTATATATTTTTCCATGTTTTCAGTTCATCATAGTATATGGTCTAATAGGCTACGAACCTCTGACCTATGGTGATTATGTTTATCCAGTTTGGGCAAATGTACTTGGCTGGCTAATAGCCGGTTCCAGTGTTATGATGATACCTGGAGTGGCCATCTATAAAATAATTGTGACACCAGGGACTCTATCACAGGTAATTCTACCAAAGCAAACATAAATACAAATATACAATTGCATTCCAAGTTTTTATATACCCCCATTATCTACAACAGCAAGATTTAGCAGGCAGATTAAAGCGGATGAATGCAGGTTAGAATATTTGAGTTTCAATATACATATCTCCTATGACACTGCTTGAATTACAAGAAAAAACTTGGGAACAGCACCTTAAACTGAATGAATTTTATATTTCCCTAATACAAATGCATAAGAAAATATCCAAAATTTTGAAATAGTAAATTTTCTGCTTGAAAACAATGATTTGCTCAAAATATAGTTCATAGTTATTTGAAAAACATGATAGCTTTTTATCTCATTAGAAGTTTTATACATCAATTCTTACTAACAGTTCAAGTGCATCAAAATGTACCAACCAGAGACATGGCTAAAATATATTGTTAATTAATTTGACTGTGTAACCAGGGGCAGTCAAGAGGGGAACTCTGAGGATTCCTAACACCTGGACCTCAATTTTTAATAGGCCTGATTCTAAAAAGGCAACTTCCTGACTTTGTAGAAGGAGAGCAATACATAGATAGAAAATTTTGTTACAGGTCTCACTTTATTTATAAAAAAAATACCCATTATGTGGGCATAGGAAGTGCAATAGGAGCCATTGTTGAAATTTCACTTCCAGACCCCTGTATCATTATATTGTTTCATATAAATGCATCAAATTAGTACAGACAGTTAGTGGGCTGCACATTCAACTTTGGTGGTTTTGACTCCCAATGAGGGCCCTTAAATGTGAAATGACCTTAGTTGTCAAAGCACCCTTAACAATACTACTTTTCATTGACTAAGTCCCATTGATAATAATTGTCTTGTAAATATAATCTATTATTTACGAATAATTTTCATAAAAAACTGAAGATATGTAATGGCATGCTTGTTAGCCTAAATGAACTATTTTCATTTGTTAACATGAGTTTTAAATCTAAATTCAATTTTAGATATTATTAATCCTCACTCAAGACACTTTTTACAAATTTCTCAATATTTCAGTTAGAATTCAGGTTCCTCTATTTTAGAAATTATTTGCTTTCTAACAGTTCTAGTCAAAGTTATATATAAGATGTTTTACTCGATAGCAATCATACAATATAGAGTTATTTAAATTTATATCATAATTAGAATGTAAACTTGACTTACTTCATATGCCTATAGAGTATTCAGATATTTGAGTAACATTGATGACAATAATGAAATCATTCACCAATTTTGCATTCATTTGCACTAATTTATATGGTAGATGAAACTTTCTATGCCTATGCAAGAAAAACTGTTCTATTGACACGTGATCCCAGAGCAGGCCTGAAGGTGGATACCTTGGATGCCTAATATCAGGGATCCAGTTTTTCAAGGTCCCCATTTTATAAAGTCAACTTCCTTACTTTGAAGATGGCAAATGATACATCCATAAAAAATAATTTTACGTCAGTTATCAAGCTTTATTTATGAAAAATTACTTATCACATGTGCAGAGATAGCAGATAAAGGGGGCATGTGGAAATTTTGCACCCAGGCCTACTTTGATGAATGTCCAGTCCTGCATGACCCCTTATCAAACCCTGAGTGATGCAACATAACAAAACTTTATAAACAGTAATCCCTGATGGTATTAATGATCATTTAAAACCATAGATAGATACCACACAAATACCTATGTTAGAGCTCATTTTTTAAACATTGTAGCCAGAATATTACTATACTTTCCAAGTTGATATTCAAAATTTCTTATGCTTTTCTTTTTAATGGCATTAAACATATGCATAAGATAACAGTATATTTTTGCTGATATTATTCAAGTAAATAATTAATTCAATTCGAAGTTTTACCTAATTTCCATGAGAATCACAAAAATAGGATGATAATCAAAGTTAAATAATTAATAGATGTTACAGTGATTATTAAAAATATAATTCCTTTGCTCCTTGCTATTGTAACAATCCTGTATGCATTGTTAAGGATACTCCTTTATGTATAGTACGACGATAGACAAATTATCAAAAAATTAAGAATTGATGAAAATAAGAAACATTTCTTTCCCTGTAGCGCATTAAAATATTGACAACACCATGGAGAGACCAACAAGTGGCCAACATGAATGGAGTTCAAGCAGATGCCACCCACATCAGGATGGTACCTACTCCCATGGCAGAAAATGTTTGATTAGTCCTCAATATTTATAAATTTAAGATTTTGTTCAAATGAGCTAAAAAAACCCCTTTGAATACCAAAATGTGAGTGATAAACCAAGTTTTTCATGAACATGAAATGAATTTTCATATAATCAAAGCATGAGTTACTGCTATGATAAATTCATTCCATTACTGTAATCAAATTTTAGTTTGTTATAATTAATTCTCTAAAGGTCCAAAGAAGGCATAAATATTACTTCTTCATCAGAAAAATATTAGCTGATAGCTTCTAAGTAGAAAAATTAAGAGGAATGTATTTTATCCAAGCTAAATACTCATGAAATTTTTTTCAGAATTACTTTTGTGTATAGCTAGCAAGTAACCAGATAAAGTAACACAAAATCAACCATATTTGATTGGTTTCATGATGCTGGAGTCTATCCTGCAAACTCAGACGTATGCCTTACTTAAAAACCAATTAGTCAGCTTTATTAAAGGGAAATGAGGCTATATCTATGACATTTAACCTAAGGCCTATAAGGAAAAGGTCATAATGCAATAGGCTTTACTGTTTAGATATAAGATCCTAATTCTCAAGCAAGCAGTGTTCAATATGATAATATACAATAATGTACATTGATGTTAAATTTTGCTAATGACGTAGAGATGACAAATTGTACAGGGTGGATAATACAAGCATTAATATTTGATACTCAGTTTATCACGTTTTTTTAAGATGGAATAATGCATTTTATAAGCCATAGGCAGAAATGTAGTTTACAGCTGTGTGTTAATCATTTGTTGTTAAATCAAAATTAAATAATGAATATTGTAATATTACTATTACTTAGGTCTCCACCAATGAGTTGGCCCAAACAGCCATTGGGTCTTCTCAAGGTAAAATCCACATGAATCATGAGTAAAAAGAGTGATATTTTTACTCATGATGAATGGTGGACATAAATGTTGTAAAAGAACACAGCAGCAACGTTAATGGGTCCAAATATTAAGACCACATTCACAAGCAAAATGTTGTGATTGTTAAACTGTTTATATAAAAGCAGTTCATTTGTATCTCTGAGAACTAAATGTTGAGAAAACTGTCATGTTATTATCATGCTATTTTGATGTACCTTGAAATGTGAGATTAAGTGTTGACTTTTATGTACATAGTGATTATATAGGTTTAATATAAATCATACTTGAAATTTTATGTAAAAAGATTGCATATACATATATGTAAAGAAAATAGGTTAAGATAATGAAAGCTTTTAATTTAAAACCTTCAAATGAATCTCAGAAAAATCTTTGGGAAGGGTGACTGAAATACTCTCCATATTTATGGAATCTTTCTTTACTCCTTCGGAAGAAGTTTCATTCTAAACTATAGGTTGAATTCCTACTAGTAGTAAATAATTTTACTTGATTCAACTATTGTTCTCAATGCAGCCCCATTAAGAAGAATTATATACAGTCTGACAACCAATAGGAGCTAAATGCAACAATGAAACTATTTCATTAAATGAGAATTTTTGTGAATGAACATCCTCTGAATTACCTGGATATTTTGGTACCATAAACTTGTAGTCAAATTGAATCCTTTTAAACTACGAGCAAAATTTTGTATTATTTAAATATTGTATTTAATTTATGAATTATTTTTTAATAATTTTTACTTTTTGTAATCATAAATTATAAATAAAAACATGACATTCTTTAGCTTTATGTAAATCTCTCCTGACATTGCATTCCCTGAGGCTTTCTTATTCATAATATTAAGAAATGTTAACATTGAACAATTCATTTTATTATAACAGGGCTGAATGCAACAGTACCAAAACAAGGCATCTCACTTAATACATACTTTCTACATACATTATTAAAAGAACCTCACATGAAACTAGATACCTTCCTTTGTTAGCAGACAAAGTGAAAGCTGAGGGAAAAAAAAAACAATTATAAACCAACTATTTCAGTAGTGTAGCATCCTCAAATTCAATTATAACTAGCTAATTATTTGAAAGTCTAATTACTCAAAATAATTCATTTTAGGCTTAAATACCCAGCAAAACTACTTCCATCATAAGTGCTCCACCTTTTGGTAGATTTGTGTGCCCTAATATTCTCTACACTAGGCTCTTTCCTTTATTTCATAGTAACTTATCACATTCTTAATATCATTTAACACAGCTATCCTTAATCTACTTTTCTTTGCATCCTACCTTCAATCACTTACTCTATTGATAAATCACTCTAAATATTTGACCTACCCATTCCTTCTGCTGTCACTTTATTATTTGCCAATCAAAACTATCCCTTCTCGGTACTTTCACTCACTCTTCAGTTGTTATTCTAACTAATTGACTTATATTTTTAATTCTATGAAGCACCCATATCTTGCAGATCTACAATCTTTTAGTCTCTTCTTTTCTTACAATAAAATATCTGTGAAGCAAAACACTCCAACTCAAGGATTTTACCAATCTTTTCCTGATTTCCTTTGATAAACCTTTCATTAGATCCCCTCACTTCACAAAATCTTCCGTTGCAAATGCTATTCTTTTTTGAATCTCGACCATGCTTCTTCCATCCCACGATAGAATACTACCGTAGCAGAGGAATCAATCTTCCCATTTCTAGTTTCTTTCTGATTATTAGTTCAAAGAATACACAGCATAACTCCATCCACAGAAAATTGTCAGAAGTCAGATTGTAATTTCTTTGAACTAATCATGGATAAGTTCCACCAAATATCGCTGGAATTATCATTCTGATCTCAATTTTAGTAAATCTCATTTTGTTTTTCTGATGTTTACTTAATTTTACTGTAAGTTAGTAGATTACCACTGAAAACATTTACATAGACAAAAGCAAATTTCACCTGGAGTAAATCCTAATTTTCAAATTTTTGTATGACGTTGCCCAACTCAAATACTACAATGAAATTACATTTTGCCATTATAAAACTAAAAACCAGATATTTTATGAATATTCTTTCTTATCATTTGTGGTGTAGCTGTGCAGCGTAATACTACTATTACTATTATCTATCAGCCCAATAAATAATGGAAGGAACTATAACAAAGACTTCAGTTGAAATGTGAAAATCATTGAAATGATTTCTGAACATCAATTAAGTGACCTTTTTAGTTATTCTGAATATATAAAATGTATTCAAGTCATGGTTATGAACATAAAAGCTATGTAAAGACATTAACAGTTGTGAAAATCTATAATACTCTAAATAAGCCGAGTAAAATTGAAAATGAAAGACAAACACAATCATAAATTGTTAAATCAATTAATGAAAGCAAGATTAGTTATGTATCTTCAGTATTATTTCATCTACAGGCCCATTACATGCACCATTGCTTTTGTGTTAGGTTTTCAAAAAGTAATGTACCACAGATGTACATTATTTATATTATAAATAGAAATGTTTAAAATTAATAGTTTCAGGCGTTACTTTGTGGAAGTTCTTCATGGTAGCAGAGAAAAGAACACACTTTGTAACTTCCACATAAATTTATTAACAACGACCCGTGTTTCGTTGCAGTGCAACATCATCAGGTCAGAAATGTTTAAAATAAAAGAGGAATAACACAGAAGATTATTCATTGTATAATACACATTAGGAAATACGTCATTACTACCAATAATAAAATCCACCTGTTTTTCTTATCTGATGCTAGAAAAGGCAATTTCTTTGGGAAAATATTTTTTGCAGACATAGAAGATGCAGGCTAATTTATAGCCATATTTTAGGCACCAAAGAAAAATGCACTTTATGTACTGAGGAATAAAGGAAGTAAATGATCTGGGACAGTGCTTTGTAGTTTATCTACTAAATCATAGAATCATGTTCTAGATGCTTCCACAAAAAAGCTATGGTAAAACATTCAAAATCCAAGTGTCTCCCTTTGGAATCAATTCAGTAAACAAATAAGTTTATACTATTGTTATTTCCCAAGGAAGAATGGACTTGAAAAAAGACATATGGGACCAGGAATCGAACCTGGGTCTCCCAATTGCTGGTCGGGTGTTCTGTCCGTTGAGCTATCCCGGCAGAACATTTCTCCAAGCCATTCGGGATACTTTGTGGGCAAGGACGTTGCGAGTTTCTGTCCGTTGAGCTATCCCGGCAGAACATTTCTCCAAGCCATTCGGGAGACTTTGTGGGCAAGGATGCTGCGAGTTCGTCCACATGGTGGCATTGTTTGCGGTCTTGGCTTCATAGAAGCACCGGCCACACAAAGTGATGGAAAGGATACCTCCTTCAGGTTGTATACACAGGAAAATGGGTAAGGGTGACTTTGCGCAAGATGGTGAGCACCCAGGAAAAATCCCAAGGAAGAATGGACTTGAAAAAAGTCTGACGGGACCGGGAATCGAACCTGGGTCTCCCAATTGTTGGTCGGATGCTCTGTTCGTTGAGCTATCCTGGCAGAGCATTTCTCCAAGCCATTCGCTTGGAGAAACTTCATCACTTTGTGTGGCCGGTGCTTCTATGAAGCCAAGACCGGGAATGATGCCACCATGTGGACGAACTTGCAATGTCCTTGCCCACAAGGTCTTCTGAATGGCTTGGAGAAATGTTCTGCTGGGATAGCTCAACGGACAGAGCACCCGACCGGCAATCGGGAGACCCGGGTCTGATTCCCGGTTCCGTCAGACTTTTTTCATGTCCGTTTCTCCTTGGGAATAATTCCTAAGGTTGGATCTGAAACCCAAATACCATCATTAAAAAAAGCTTTTGAGAGGGAATGAGGTAAGATGAGGAGTGAGGCAGTTTGCCTTTTTCCCGTCAGACTTTTTTCAAGTCCATTCTTCCTTGGGATTTTTCCTGGGTGCGCAACATCTTGCGCAAAGTCACCCTCACCCGTTTTCCTGTCCATTGTTATTTGTTAAGAGGGATTATGTCATCATGAATAGAAGAAAGCATACGACACTATCAAGCAATTTTGATTACCAGAAATGTTTTAAATTAAATGACACAAATTTAGGGCTTTTCCTGTCACATGGTTTAGATGTCAAAATATGAAACATTTCAGAAAAAATGATGCAGAATAACCACCAATCAGTGCTCAGATACACAAAGACAGACATCAAGCAGATAAGTTGAAAGAAAATAGAGCCCAAGATTATGAGTGAAACTATAATCATATGAAAATAACTCCTGAACATAAATATGTTAATTTTGTAAGGGAACAATGATAAAACTGATGCGGAAGGATGCAAAATCAAGCAATTTTGACTAGAGTTTGTCAATATTAAAGGACAAATAGTTGACAAAGATGGATTATTTTCTAATAGATGAAAGAAACAAGGTCACACCGGGACTCTATTTAAAAACATTAATACATATTGTGTACACAGCGAGCAATCCTAAATTTTTACACAATGGAAATTTAGCAATTGCTAGATTTAAATTGGCAAACATGAGATAAGTGACAGATATATACTAAAAATTATTATATACTTGTACTTAATACCAGAATATCCATCCTCACCCTTACTCCACTGAATGGGTAGAACATAAGAATATAGAAAAATATCTTTTTCACCTGTGAATAATTTTTGAACTAATATGATCCCCTTAAAGGTCCAACTTGAACCCTTACACCAATTCTACATCTAATTCTATCGATACATCTTTTACAATTTCATATTAAAGGAAGAAAACAAGTTCTGGTAAGAAACTACCATTAAAGGAAATGCATTATTTAAGATAAAACATAGTAACCAGCCACAACATAGGTACCCCAGGGTCTGGAGGTTTGTTACAATAGAAAGTGTTGTTCACACCAGCTGATACAAGGATGCAAAGATTTGATTATTTCTACTTCTGTATGATTGTGAGTTGCTGATCATATGCAAGAGAGCATCAAACTCAGGTATCCTCTGCATTTGAAACTGATGGGTCATCCAATAATTTTTGTGGAGGACACAGTATTCTGTCTCTGATCCATCCTTAGAAATCATTGAGCTATATCACACATAAATTCATTGCTCAATTGGTGCTCCAAAAAGTTCATTTAAATGGAGTGCCAACAACAACTAATTACAGTTCAATGGCAGTAAAAAGAACTTCACATTTGAAGCCCCCATGATGAATGATAGTCCAAAATCAATTAGAAATACAATGAACGTATAGGTAATAATGAATATTTATGTTGCAAACGGACATAAGAAAATAAGGCTGTCTCTGCAGCAGTAACTCAATGGTGGAGCATCTGCCAAATGAGAGGAAGATTTACATCCTGGTCTTGGCTAACTTTTCCTTTTTTCTCTCTACAATTCTAGTCGTCACACACGACACCATTAAAACGAATCAAAGGATTGAAAATAAGGTCCAGGTCATGCAATCTGAATGAAAGACAAGAGTGATTGTTTGGTGTATTTAATGTATGTACCTGGTAGGCCGAGGGAAAAACCAAATTATACTTGTTTAAAAAAACTCTCATCTGAACTAAACGGCAAACATTTAATTAAATGATTACATCTCTAGAATTTCCCCATATTATTTTGAAAAATAGATACACATTTAACCTGAAAATGTGTTTCCAGGTAATTTTATGCTAAATTGATCTTTTCATAGTATAACATTCTTATAAATCATTTACATATTCAAATCTCAATTCCATCAATGAGAATTAATATGAAGTATTATCAATTAATTGAAAATGCAATCTTAAGTGTTATTTAATGAATTCCTGATGACGTTCACATAAAAATGTATCGAATAGCAAAATGATTGAAACATATCACCATTTAAATGTGATGACGACATATACATTATATAATCACGTATATATTGACAAGCGATGACCTGACAATGAACCGATACTGATTTAAACACCAAAAATAAGAAGATACAGGAGATGTAGCTATTATATGAAAAATAAGCTATTTTAAATGTTCTCATAAATATGACCATGTTACCATATCTTCCGTCAGTGGAATAATTAATCTTGTATTACGAAAAGTTTGATTGCACATCAAATTTCGGGCTAATTTTTTGCCAAGCTTAAATAAAATATTATAAATTGCAGAAGTGAAATGTGACTTCGAAGACACAAAATCAAGACAAATATTATTGAAAAATGACGCCTAATGTTTGTCAACGCTTCAAGTCTCACTTCGTTTTTAACAGAAATAACAAATAAATTAATGACGCACTTATGCACGATTGAGACTTCCCTAGCATAGTGGGAAATGAGGCCCCCATGAGAAACGTTAAAAATCTAGCAATTACCACGTTATTACCACTCTCATCCGGTACCCAATCAAAAGATACAACAGCAACAAAGAATAATGTGATCGAAGACTCGAACTGGTCTTGTGTGTACAGTTGGATCTTCTTATCGAATGTTAATTTTGTAAAAATGTATCGACTGACAAGTTGTTTTAAGACAAAATTTACAACTGAATATACCAGCAACGTTAACACACGACGGCTATGAAAACATCTCTTTAATAATTTCCTTGAGTAACAACTAACAAAAGTAATAAAGTAAAACTAAAAAGAACTGGGTAGCTACGTAGCTACAAACTGCTTTGAAACTTTGGCATTTCTTCTTCACGAGCGACTTAGTTTCATAAGAAATTGAAATTATTCGAATTACCGCGATTACTTTAATAATCAATGGTATTTTCGTCTCTACATTTAGCTAATTTACGTACACAATGCGATCTTGGACAAGGGAATATAACGCCATTTCCGTGCAGCGGAATGTGAAAGTTTGGGAGACTACCGCGTAGATTCACCATTTTGGTCAATTATATTCTGTGGTTCTCACTTACATGCAAGTAAACGGCTATTTAATTTAATTATATTGATTTATACTTATCAGCATAAACGCATTTATATATTAAATTATTTATTTCGTTAGTTTTATTTTGACTGTAGTTTCCAAGGTTTCGACCGGTTTCGATTTTGAACATAGAGTTAACCCAGGAATCCAGGCAATCGTCAGCTGATTGCGACGCATAATACCCGTTGTTGTTGGTTGAGTGAGCTTATTCCTTCTGATTTCTGGGCTAGATAGTATTATTTCATGCTCACGAGCTACGCACTTTAATTATGTTTGAAGACATGGAAAAGAAGGGGATAGTTTTTGATCTACAGTGGAAAACAAGGAACTTAGTATCCAGCGGAGAAGAATTTGCAAGCATTGGCATCTGGGAAGTCGACGATACATCCTTGGATTGGTCTAATTTCAAGCCTTATTTGGTAATTATTATTGTAACGGGTTAAATTTTCTCTTACTTCGTTTGTTATGACTTGCGTACAATTGTAATCTCTTATCTAGGACTTATGAGGTTATCGCTATAGTATTCCGAAAATCAGCTGTATGTTGTTTTCATTATATGTTTAGAATTGCATCTTACTCATTCACATTTCGTACAATAATTATATCTAGCTGTTCATTTTCATTTGTTTGAGTAACGTTCGAAACTATATCGTCTAACAAGATAAATATTTAAATTACAGTGCCAAACTCTTGGAAATGTGGAAAACCTGTCGGTGTCATACGTAGATAGTGATGGTGATTTGGTGAGTAAAATTTCACTAAATGTATTAGTTTTCAAGAAGATTGGAAATTATGGTAGCTAACATTTTTTCGGTACTATTCCAGATTCCGATCGAAAGTAACTGCGAGTTCCAAGAAGCTCTGAAGGTATTTGTAAACATGGAAAAATAGTTTCATAATATTCATATTGCTTTTGTGCTGGTATAATTGTACAAAAATGTCAACTTGTCAAATAAAATAAGTTTTCTGCATGACGTAATTATTGAGCATAATTCAGCGCATCGAATGCCGAAATAATTGCCTAATATTTTCATAAGTTGCATAAGTTGATCTTTTTTCTGTATAGTTGTAATTTGCGTGATATTTAGTTCATAAGTGTTGAGTTTAAAATTATAAATTTTGGAGTAACAACAGCTGAGGTATGTATTTGTTTGGTCATGTTACTTTATTTACAGTAAGATTTCCCGTTGAATATGTTGTAAAACTAGTGTTTCTTATCTATAACATATTTCACATAAAAGTGTTTGAAGAAGTGTTGGTTTTAAGCCTATCAACGAAACTAGTTTTAATGTTCTAAAAATCCATCTATCGCTGAGGTAATGGAATTGTGTTGTGATAATGGATTATGCCAATTTCTAACGTATTTTCCTGTTTTGTCATTGTTTAGTATGCTAGAAAGAAGGCAGCAATGGGACAAAAGCTTATTTTAAAAGTTGAGAAACTTGATTCTCACTCAGCATGTGGTGGAGTTGAATTATCAAGCAGTCCTATTTACATCAAGTCCTCCAATTTCATAAAGGAAAGGTTAAAATTCCATACCGGCAATAATGAAGATCAGAATCCATTTCACCTTTCCACTGGTGATGCACCCATCAAAATTGGTAGCTTGTCCTCCAAAGTGAAGTGCAAGGCTAGAGCAAGTGAAGTAACCAGTCAAATCGAAAGTTCTGATGCAACTCCTCCTCTTTGGTTTAAGAAATATATGCAGAAGGTATTGGAAGTTGATTTTGCTTGGTTATTGTTAGAAACCTTCTTCTTGTATTATTTGAATGATAATATGAATCTTTCTTTCCCTTTAGATGAAGAAGGAAATCGTAGAAGAAGTAACTTCAAGTCTCACACAGTATTTTACAGAGATGCTTGATGGTAAGCAAAAAGTGTTGTATGTTCCACCTGCAGATCCCATCCCAGAGGCATCCGATATATGTGCCATGGATGCAAGAGCAGCTAAAAACATAAAGAAGGTCGCAGAAGAGAATTCTACTGAAGCTGTGAAGATGGAAATAAGGTTACTTTTCCTTCTATTTGAATTTAATAGAGTTTGATAGATTAGAATGAGAGGTGTCGAAAAAAAAACCCTTTTTGCTCACCTGTAAAGTTAAGCATTCAAGCAGTTAAACCCTAAAGGATCTGTGATTGACACTTATCTCTCTTAGTAAGTGTTGAATTGCAAGATTGTCACATTTCTGGATGCCATTTTCATTTTGTCTTAAAAAAATAGATCAATTCATTTCATGAATAGGTCATGTACATTACAGGTTATTATTATATAAAACATCAAATTCTAGCTTTTTGCTACAGCATACACAGATATGTACACCTGTATTTGTAGCAAATGTAATCACAGTCCTTTAAAAGAAAGCAAAAACTCACCAAATTACATTGTATAATGCCTTACATGTGTTCTTACTGGTTTGCAACTGTGGAATTGCAGGGTGTTAGATGTTAGGGTTATTAATTGATGTGAATCTTTTGACTTTCATTGATTTTAATAATCTAAAGAAGCATAATTTGGGCTCTCCTTTTAATAATTATTATTACAGTTTCTTTAATGGAAACAGAAGATAATCCCAATTCCATATCCTTTTTTCAATTGTTATTGTTGATAAACACAAACATTTCCTAACCCCAAAAATCTAATTATCTGGGACTCAAACCCAGGAATTTGGGGTTAGAAAGATAGAACTATAACCATTCTGCCACCACTGCAGGTCATAATCATATCAGAATCAAATCTCAAATCAAAGTCTCATAAAATGCATTCCTATTGGTCTTAATTTAACAAGTTGCTGGTTGACTAAGGATTTGTGGAAATTAATTTTGATTTACTGAAATATTTCCATCTTTGTTGAATCACATTCCATTGTAGTTGTCCTTTGAGTTTCCTAAGAACTTACATTTATTTTTCTTTTAAGAGATTTTTGTATATGCTCAGCAATGTTGATGATATCTTGTTCATTTTTTTAAATATTGATTTGGGTAAATATTTCTTAGGGTTCAAGTGTGGAGAGATTTTCTTTAACCTTTCAATACTCATGAATGTATGTTTAATATAAACTGAGGACTTGGCTGTAGCAAAGATGAAATGTCTCAGCTTTGAATAATATTAGAAGTATATATCCTTTTGTATATCCTATAATTTTGTAGTTTATATCCACACTGCCATATCTTTTATGGGAAGTTTGAAGAAGTAGGTCTCTCTTTCGGTTTTTTCAGACGAATAGCAATACACTATATGATTAATAAGTCGCGTGGAAATAGTTTTTTATTCTTTATTCATGATGCTGTTGTAAGTAGTTATTGTTAAATTGTTTCTATATCACTTCGGTTATTCTCATCTAAGTAAATACGTTGGTACAGAAAACTATCGTAGGCCATTTATTTACCTTAACTACCGAGCAATATTCACTTGAGAATGTTTAGGGATTTAACTTAGGTTGGTTGAGAGTATTTTTTTTAAGTATTAGCACAATATTTTGTGAATTAATTCTTTGTATTTTCAAATTCAGGGACAGGGAACTCTTTAAGAAGATTGAAAAGCTTCATAGAAGAGAGAAAAGGTTGGACCACAAGAAAGAGAAGTTGGAGCAGAAGTCCAAGAAAATAGCTGAGAGGAAGGAAAGAGAGTATCTCTCTAAACTTAGGCTTGAGAGAGCAGGATGTAGGAGACCTCACTGTGATGGTTTTATCCGCAAGTATAAAGAAGCTGAAAAGCTGAAGCAGAAAAAACTTGTGGTAAACGACTCTCAACCAACACCCCCTGTAGAACCACAGAAACCCATTTTGGCATTCAAATTGTTGTCCAGTGATAAGCGCACCCATTCCGTGAAGAGGGGCTGCAAATTTCTGAAGAAGTGGAAGGTAGTGAATACTGGAAATGTTTCATGGACTGATGAGGTATGTAATCAAAGACATTCTTTACTGAAATTTCCTGAGTTATTCCACATTGATGATACATTTTGATGCTTACCAAGACTAAATGTTTCATTAATTAAACATTATTTGATATTCTAACGTTTCACTTTTTAGCATAAAATAGCAGTCATTTTGTTATGAAGATCTATGACTAACTATACTTTCTCCATGTTCGCCATCATTATTTATGCTGAAGGTTGCGTAACTAAGTTACATAACTGCATCATCTGTAGTTACATAGAAAATTTTATTATTATTATTAGAAGTAGAAAATTGTACAATATGTTACTGTCAAAATTTAGGTTTTTCGTCAAATTTCTTTTTTATAGGCAATCTTAAACATTTTTATTACTGACTTGGTTCTTTGGCTGTTATAAATGATGCAAAGTTCCACTCAAACCTCCCAAATTTCAATTTATCATAGTACAGAAAGTATGAATGATAGAGAAATGAAATTACAGAGGATATAAGAATAACTAATTAATTTTCCTAACTAATCAATACACCTCTACATGTGCCCCATTAGTAGCACAAGCAACGTACAACCTCTAATCAATTTCTTGTGTTCTCTTCAACATATCTCCTACTTCTGTGGTTATTACTTGTGACTAGATCACTCATCATGTTACACTCAACTGTAATTTTGTTACACTGCAATCATGGATTTTATCTCCTCATTCTGCACCACTGTTTTCATGAATTGTAGTTCAGTCACCATTTTACAAAGTACTGACTGATTTTACTAACTTTAAAGCCATCAAATAGAAATTTTTAGCTGGCCTTTCGTTTGGTGTTGCTGTATTAAACATATTTCATAATTCATTGTATTTTGTTCACAGAGATTAGTTGAAATTTGGGAGGTTTGAATGGAGCACAGTGTATTATTTGATTATTTGCCTGTGTTTTGAAATAAACTCCATCCAAATCATAAATAAAGAAATCACAGCTGATGTTTCGTGAGTACAAAAATGTTTGTCTATATATTCAATGTAAAGTGCATACACAATGTGGTTGCAAGAAATATTTAGGAGAACACACCAGTGCCATAGATGCATTAATCATTATCCAACAAACATCGGAATTTTCATAAAAGCGATTTTTATATTCTTGTGTATTTTTCTTCATATTATTACCAACTGTTTTTGGATATATATTTTTTTAAGCAAACCATGATTTATTATTGACTGTTCTCCTTGCAGTCCTTGATAACATTAAATTGATAGCAATTTTTGAATAAGTTTAAATTGAAGTAGTATGGTTTAATCATCCCCTCAATTGCATCATTTGCAGCCAAATTTCCAAGTATAATACTATTTCTGGAAATTTACTTAATATTTTTCATTCTAATTCAAGTAAACACAACATAATGTTGTGATTACATGAATTAGTTGATGTTAAGTCTCCATTGTTCATGATTTTTTCTGATTCTTAGGGATTCTCTTATTGAAAAGGTTCTGATTATCGAAATTCTTACATTTTAGACAGAGGTAAAGCTGTCATGGGGAAATGCTGGATTAGAACCCGATGGCCAGACATGGAAATGCCCTCTCCTTCAACCCGGGGAAGAAGGGGATATATTTATTAAATTCTATGCTCCAGGTAAGGTTTAACTTTTGAGTAACATATTATTGTTAATGCATTCTCATATGCAGTTACAAAAATTTTATGTAATTGTTTTATCTTGCAGATTTTCCAGGTTTATTTGAATCTCACTGGAATCTCTTTCACAAAAATACAAGGTTTGGGGGTGGAATACGGCTCATCATTGCTGTGGATCTCATCACAAGTTCTGAAGATGAGGTATTACTCTTCTGAGTAAAATAATTAGGTAGATAATTTAAGAAAAAAATTATTGTGCCTCATTGTTTTAATTATATTTCAGACAAAAAGCGGCAAAGAGACATCTTTAAGCTCAAATGAATTCTGTGTGACTCCTAAGGCTAAAACTGTAAGAGGTAGGTGTTATCATATGCTCTAATCAAGTCTGTCATGCATTATTGCCATCATGGTCAAGTTAATCTTGAAGTAGATGTTATGCTTTCTATTGTTCCTGTTATCTTATCCAGGTTCAGAGTACCATGTTTTTATCTCAGTGTTCGTTTAGAAATAAAGTATTTGTCCTTAACATAGTTAAAAAAAAGCTAAACAGCAATTGGAAGATAACCACAGTACAATTGTTGTTATAACTATAACTCATAGTTTGCTCATTATTCCTTTGAGAATTATTTTAATTTATTCGAAGTTATATATTTGAAAAGACTGATTCGTATTCCAACAAATTTGACAAAGATTGCTATAATTTTAAATATGAATAAATTGGAGAATTGTTTTTTGTATTATTTTTAAGCTTAATTGATGTTTTCTTGCAGTTTTCCTTATTTAAGCATTCATTAGTTGCATTTATCACGTAAAATGATTAAACCTATAGATGAAAGAATATTTCATATTTTATCTGTTGAAAGAGTAAATGAGAATCTGTAGAGATTTGTGTATCCAGAATGTATCAGAAGCTCTTCTTGAGTTTTATCATTGATTGATGTCTTGGTTTTATTTTCTATCTAGTTAAGGATGACAAAGAAGTGATTAGTAAAGGACAAAATGAATCTCTGATTGTCACTGATGAGGCAGCTGCATCCCCTCAATCAGAGAAAATCTTTCCAAAGATAAAATCATTTGCATCAGCTTCAGTTCCTTGGGAGTCTTTGGATGATGGGGACGAAGAAGATGAAGAAGAAAAAGAAGCTGAAAACAAAATTGAGACAAGGAAGGAGGGGGAATTTGAAAGTGTATTTACCGATGATTTCAATGGAAGCTTTACAAGTATAGGATCTGATTCTGATGACAACTTTGTTGTTGTTCCCATGCCTCCCTGCTTTAGATTTGATGTACCATTGAATTCAGGTAAGTTACTGTTTTAAGCCCTTGTAATCTTTTCTTAAAATTCAATTATGAATGTCACATCTGAAATGTAAATGAAGTACTTTGAAAGCGTAGTTTTCATACTCTCCAATTTCTTCTTCTGCTAACTAGGAGTCTCATATACTCCTGGTACTATTTTGCTATATTTATATACCTCTTCTGCTTTAGATACATTGGGATACCTTTTCATGCACTCAATTTTGTGCTGTTGCATTCTTAATATGATATCATAAATGCAATTATGTAATTTTTTAAAAGTTTGTTCATTACCCAGCCATTACTTATCGGTAAATTAAAAATTTGCAGGCTATACAATACTAACATAACTGACTATAAGGCTAAATATGCTTGACAATACATAAAATATAATTACTCTTACTATTTAATAAAAATTGATTACTTGTGTTCACAAATATAAGGAAACCCCAAATTTTTCTAGTACGACGGTGGTTTGAAAAGTTCTCGGAATCGCCATGAGAGATCAGCGCTAGCGCAACGAGTTGTTCACGTGATATTCATTTGACTGTTGCCTATAAACAGGTGTCAAGTCAGTGCTCTTGGAAGAAAACTGTAGCGGTGACATGGCTCTATTGTTGTTCCTGCTTAGTGATTTGCGAAGATGGAAAAAGTCTAGATTCGAGCAGTGATTAAGTACTTCGTAAAGAAAGGTATGAAAGCAAAGGACATTCATGCCGATTTCCAGAATACACTGGAGGACTCTGCTCCTTCATATTCAACTGTTGCCAAGTGGACAAACGAATTTAAATTTGGTCAGGAGAGCTTAGATGATGATCCACGCAGTGGTCGGCCAAGATGTGTCACTACCCCAGAAATCATTGCAAAAGTGCACAAAATGGTCATGGAGGATCGCCAATTGAAAGTGCAAGAAATTGCTCAAGCTTGCCAGATGTCATCTGAAAGAGTATATCACATTTGTTTAGTTATGAATGAATTAGTTATGAAAAAATTATCTGCAAGATGGGTGCCGCGACTCTGGATGCTGGATCAAAAACGCATGAGAATGGAAATATCGGAACAATGCTTGGCCTGTTTTAGGAGAAACGAACAAGATTTTTTGCACAGGTTTGTGACTGTAGATGAAACTTAGGTCCACTACTATACCCCAGAGTCAAAACAACAGTCAAAGCAGTGGAAAAATGCTGATTCTCCACCACCAAAGAAAACAAAGACAATTCTTTTCTTGGCATCAGTGTTCTGGGATGTGAAGGGGATTCTGTTTGTAGATTATCTCCCCACTGGGCAAAGAATTACTGGAGAATACTATGCTAACCTCCTGGACCAATTACAACAAAAGATATGCGAAAAAAAAGGCCAGGTTTCATAAGGAAGAAAGTCATCTTCCATCAAGACAATGCGTGTCCGTACACATGTGCCATCGCCATGGCAAAATTACACTAAGGTATGAACTGTTGCCACACCCACCTTATTCGCCTCATATGGCTCTGTCATACTTCCATCTCTTCCCAAAGCTGAAAATTTTCCTTGGTGGATGAAGAATTGATAGCCAAAGTTGACAACTATTTTGCAGGAATGAAGGAATCTCATTTTCGAGATGGGATCAAGGCATTGGAACATCGGTGGACCAAGTGCATTAATCTACAAGGAGACTACATTGAAAAATAAAAGAAGTTTTAGTGACGAAAGTACTTTTTTCTATTCTGTTCCGAGAACTTTTCAAACCACCCTCTTACTAAATTTGGAAAAAATCCTAGTGTTATACGATAATTAGTTGAAGTATTGGAAGGCTTATTTAGGTTAAATATTATTTGCTAAAGATCAGGAAATTGATGAAATATTACAATGTGCTTATAAGTAATATATTTACTTGAATGTAAGACAAAGATTTTTCCAAATCCAGTCACAGAAAAATGTAAGGTTGTCTTATGCTTGCAAGCAGAACAATAAAAATTCTGAATTACAATGATAGAATTTTTTTTTCATGTAGTCTGCTATTTTGCATCTTAAGTCAGTAACTCAAAGAAATGGGCAAATCAAGTTATAGCAGCTTGAGTATAAATTGCAAGCATTATAATACAGGAAACAACTTGTCCCAAAGGAAAGTAGATTCCAAATTTATTTGCTTAGTGTTCTCCATGGAAATTTTGGAAAATGGTGATCTTTTGATGTCAAAGTGTCATTGTTAAGCTTCAAGTCATAGCTTTTTACTGTTTTCCCTACGTCTTGGTCTAGTATGCTAAGTTAATAAATCCAGGATCCAGTTCCCCTTTGGAAAAGTTTTTTCTCATATTTTAATATGTCAAGGAACTCCTCCATTTAACACCTTCACCAGTTATGCTTATAAATGGTGAGAACTTTGAAGTTTAAGTTTCCTTGTGTTTGGATAACAGTTTTCTAGGAATAGAAAAATAGATAGAGTGATAGTAAGAGAGATGCATGTGAATGTGGGTAGAACAGTGATGGGTCTGCCATTAAATGTGAGGAACCGTGAAGAGGTAAAAATGGCTTTTTATAGAAGTGTTATTGCACCCACCTTGTTTTATTTTAGCAAAAGATAAATGCATCAGGAGGAATGTATGAGTACAATTAGGGTAGTTGAGAGAAGAAGTATATGCTGCAAAATAAAAGAGTAAGGACTGAATGATAAATAAATAAACACTGAAGTCTGTATTGCTAGCATAAAGGTTTTTAAGTTATTTTAGGCATATATAAATAATAGGTAAAAGCAGAATGACTAACGAGGTGGGAAGGAAAAATAATTATGTCAAACCTTGAATTAGGAGCATAATTCATTCTGGAAATGTGCTCATAATCTGAAGCATTTGTATATCAAAGTGATTTCCCGGTAAGAAATAATGGGAACTAATAACGATAATAGTGAGATGTTCATGATTTGATCCACAACCTAAAAATATTCTCATACATAATAGTAATTATTAGGGATGTGCTGCTAAACGATGACAATATTCACGGAAAACCACGGAATACCATCTCACGTTGCTGCATTCGAACACTTGTGAGAAATCGAGGAATCACAGTCGAAAAGAGACAAGGAAAATAGAACAACGTAGGCAAGATAGTGACGAAATCAATATAATTAAATTGCATGGTAATAATAAACTGGAAAACAGCAGTAGAAACAAAGTCAAACAAATAATGAGACACAAGAATGACTCAAAGTAATACTGATAGGAACTGTCCCAATAATAGCTGGATGAAGTTCTATTCACTTTCAAATGTGTTTTTCCAAGTCCATCATTAGGATGAGAGAGCACTCATAAGTTCAGGTTCAGCCTTCTTGACAAAAAACTAGCAAGACGCCACTCTTACAAATCACTGACATGCCTTGCCCAGAGACAAAGGAGGGGAAAAGAGATGAAAGGGTAGTGGAGGTCACATGACTCAAAGCAAAATAGAACTGCTGGGTCTTGTCCCAATGAAATAGACTCCCGTGACTTTGATCACTTGATGAATCAGTGTGTCCATCCGCATCACACTATAGAAGTCCGGTATCTTTGCTGCACGGTGAGTTGCAGCGGCCAGTTTGTTACGACTTAGAAAGAGAGACATGAGTTTGCTGCAACTTAGAAAGAGCGACTGAGAAGGGCTGCCGACCTACTTTTCTCTCTCTCTTTCTCTTTTTCACTCAGACTAGATGAGATATTTTATGCAAAACCCTTGCAAACCAAGTTACTCACAGACAGAAGTTTGACCATTCCATGAATAAATTTGGTAAATGTGGTGAATGAGATGCTGTCCCTAGCTTTGAAAGTAAAATGGAATCAATGAAAAGATGTGAGGATGTGCATTGTGTGAAACCCAGGTTAGCTTATTTAGTGGTCAGGCAAAGCTGTCATCATGGAATTTTATATCTAACTAATTTAGACCAAGTCTCTGTGACTTCAAATCTTCTTAAATCTTGTTATTAATATTATTTCCTATCACTATTCATCCCTGCTATTGCCATTAATGAATAACCTTTTCTCCTGAACTAGTTCCAGTTTCAACCAAAGAGGAATCAGCTGCACTAAATGATGACTCCCCCAACACACCAGTTGCAACAGCTCCACCAAACTGTCAATCATCCAAATCACCTCAGAAGAGTATTGAAAGCTTGGCAGTTGCTAGCACAAGTCGTGAATCTTCCATTCAGGAAAGTGAAGTGTCATGCGATACAGGTGAAGTCATCGCCAAGCAAGTACCTCCACCTGAGGTGCCATTAATTGCTGACTTGAAGCAGCTCAATGTGTCTGAGCAACCAGAGGTAACAAGCCCTCAGAAGAGGAGCCCAGAGCCAGTTTTGCCTCCACCTCTGCAGCCAACGCCTGCACCTGCTCCAAAGTCTAGAGCAGCACCAGCCAAAGCACAGTCCAGTTCACCTCCTCCCAGTGATCATGTCCTAAACAGTCCAAATGGAAGTCCACAAAATGCAGGAGGACCTTCACCAGCAATCAACATTCCTACCAACCAGGCAAGATTTTCTCCAAGACCAAGGCCCATTGATCTAATGCCTCCGGTGTTATCTGAGGTATGGAATGAAGCCATGAATGCCACAACCTCTGCTCTGAATACAGCCTTTTCAGCCCTTGACACAATTATAGGACCCTCTGTAAGTAATCGTCATTTTATGCCTAGAGATGAGGAGGAATACTAATCCTTGCCTTCCGGCTTGGGTCATTAATGTGGAAGTAGGTATTCATTCTGATGGAAAAATAAAAGTTTTCGAGAAGAATGTGATTGGAACCATGAGTTTTTCTGGAAACTCATTCCTTTTGCATGGCATTTGTAGGTGTACCTTGATTATCATTGATATGCCAGTTGTAGGTATACTAATAACTGACCAGAACTAGACAGAAATCTTATGAAATTGAAATTTGTTGATAATCTCAGGAAATCTTTAGGTAGGAGCTGGCTTTAAGCCAGTAGTCAGTTGCTCACCAGAGACATATTCTAACATGTTTATGATTATTGTCTAGATCATGAAATAACATTTAGATCAACTATGGTTTATTATATTGAGCCATGTGGCTGATGGGAGGAGTAAGAATTAGAACTTTCTTTGAATGAAGGGAAGAACAATCAGAGATGAGTAGATTCATAAAGATTTATCTGGAAACTCAGAAATTATCTCTGTAGAGTTCCATGAGAAATCATGTTCTCTTAACTCTGTGTTGCCACTTGTAATATATTGCTTGTATTCTCTCTGAAGTAATGTATTAGTAAATTTTTCCCCTAGCAATGTGGTTTATACCCATGGGGGTCGACATGAATGTAGTAAGACAAACAGTGCATTTGATATGATAATATGCAGCTGAGAGAGACTGTTTTCTCCTGGAACTCTATAAAGATCTTGAGTGTCTCTGAGTTCACAGATAAGCTGCTTTAATCCACTAATCAAGGATTGGTATTTCCCCATGTGCTGAAAAAAGTTCTTTTCCTTGCTTCTCTCTCTAACCCTCAAATATAACTTTCTCCAACCATAATTGAGTTGAAATTGGCCTTATGAATATGTTGGTTTGCTTATGCAATGAATGGTTATATTTTTTCATACATAATCATTTTCCACAGCTCACTTTTCTGGTAGTAAAATCTTCTCAGATTTTCTCATTTAGGCATAAAAGTTCGTCCCATAACTACTCCAGAGCCAAGATGTAAAACTCATGCATTGCATAGGAGATTAATATTCTACTGCTTAGTTTCATATATTCTACCTGAAGACTAATGTAAAGGCAAACCTCCTTTTAAGTACTATCGTTATCACCTCATAAGGTCTTGATACCATGGTGTAACACTTTTAATTTATTGATTGACTAAATTGTTTTTAAACTACATCAGGTGTAACATTGTTGTTGACTGGCTCAGCTTTAAATTATAGTCAGCATTGTCATTTTCTCTATTACACCATGAATGTTTTTATAAATGAAGTAAGCATTCTTGTGTGATAATGTTAGTGTTTAATTATAATTATATTATATTGAATAGCTTTCTAGACTCTGTGATGATATAATTGCGTAAATTCTTGTAAATGTTAAATCATTATTTGTTACATTGATGTTATCCTCCAATCAAATTTTCTGTCCATCTAACTATATCATGATATCTTGTCAGCTGTCTGTTGGAGTACCACATAGTTCATGATCAGTATCAGTTTCACTTACATATAATGCAAGTGGTTCACAGCACTTAATTTGCTCCAACAATCACTTTCCTTACTTGCATGAAATCTGTAGCTGTTTTAGTGTAACCCAGCTTTAGCTTTTCAAGTTCCTTATGCCTGCTGTTGTAAGAATTTATCTCAGCATTGGTTTTTCAAAATTATCTCTAAATTTCCATAAAAATTTTCTATCATCTCAGTCAGGTAATACTGCTTTGTCAGTTATATTCATTTAGTTAATAGTGGTTTTCTGTGGCTAATCAAGGTAAACCTGTGCTGCTTTTGTGTATGTGCATGTATTTCTGTACATATTTCACAGTTTAACTGAATCAATTTTCTAATGGAGCTCTTCATGCTTAAGTGAAAGAAATATGTAATCAAAAAAGTTTTTCTTACCACATTGATGACTCATTTTTTTGTGATCTCACCAATAACTGTTTATTTGTCATATGTTGTTTTTTCCTTGGATATCAATATTCAATGCCAACCTGCTGTCAAATTTTAAGTTAATGAATACACAAAATGAATGGAATTTAAATTTTACTGTGTATTTTGTTTGAAATGGTTGCAGGTTTTTAATTAATAACACTGTATCCAGTAAAATATCTGTTTAATCGATGAATGTTAGTATTGTGAAAATATTATCTGGTTTTGGCTGATTGTAGGTTGTTTCAAGTACAGGTAGTCTTTTGTTGTGCATCATTTGCATCCATGGACTTCTTCGGCAAAAAAGTGCTTTGCTATTTTGCAGTCAAAGATCACAAAATGACACTAATTTTTCTTAATTACTATAGAAGAAAAAATTAATTCCTTCAGACCAAACAAAATAGGTCCATGCTTCTTCAGGCAAATGGAGAAACATTATAGATTGTCATTATAAGGGGCAATTGTAAATAATTAGGACAAATATAAGAAGACAAAATATGACCTCAAAGTGGAATGTGGAAAGAAGGTGATATACTGTTGGCAAGATTTGTAGTAAAAGAAGAAATCTTATCCATCTTTCCTCTTTCATGACCTAGATACTGTATTGGCCAGATGGATTCATCAAAATGGCACATGATTTTTGTAACAATTGTGATTATCTGAATGAGTGTTTGCTTTGGAGAGGAATTCTCTTTTTCCACCCTCCAAACCTCAGTGATTGTAGTTAATTATGATAATGATTAGAGGAATTTTTTGGAATCGTGAGCTGTTTTTGCCATGTCAAATTGGCTTCTTATAAGCAGATCATTCCCAACAAAATGAATGAGGAGCTTCCAAAATTTGTCTAAGACTATCCATCTGAGTGTTGTACTGTACATGAAAGGATTAAAAATTTTGTTTTGTTAGCTACTTTAGTTTTCATCAACCTCTTTCGGCCTTGTTTAATGTCGCTTTTTAGAGTGTCTATTTTAGCTGCATAAGTGAAGCTAGCCCATGTGATTTCAGCAACTGCTGCTACTACTATGCAACCTTATGATGACACCATGCATTAAACCTAGTTCATGGAAGATAAAAATTCTGTGGTTACATGCATAAGTTGTTTTTATTTCTCTTTCTTTATGAAGAGCTGCCACAAAGTTGAGGCCAAAAAAGTGAATTTTGATGAACATTGGCTCATGGGTTTAACTTCTATGATTACAATGTATACCTTAAACTCAAGGTGTTCAGGCCGAACATTGTGGAACGCCATCTAAATAAATTACTAAGTTCTTCGTATTTTCCGGAAAATACGAAGAACTTAGTAATTTATTTTATGTATACCTTATGTTATAGATTTGCAACTTATTTATATATTTTAGCATTCTTAAATTTCCCTGTCAAGCAGTTAAATACTTTAAAAATTCCATCGAAAAATGGACATGAAAAAAGTATTACAGGATCAGGACTTGAATCTGGAATCTTCCTCTTTCTGGGCTGATACTTTGCCTGCAGTCTCCTGAAATGGCTTGAGAAAATATTTTGTCTTGAAAACTTCATTTGGTTAAAGCATCTGCCTGGAAAGTGGAAGATTCCAGGTTTGAGTCCTGGTCTTATCAGACTTTTTTTGTGTTGGTTTTTATTTAGAATCTTTCCTAGGTGCACACCATCACATGCAAATTTACCTCTACCCTTTTCCTTGTGTGTCAATAATGTTAATATATATATAGCCTTTACTACTACTACCAACCCTTCAACCTAGTAAACCTAGCTAAATTTTCTACTGCTTTGTTATGATGGTCTCTTAGGAGTTTTTAGTAGCAACCACTTCTGCATGAACAATGATTAGGTTTGCAACATCTGATGGTTTTGATAAGTTCTATTACCACATTATAAAACAGAAATGGGATGTTAGAGCCAGGTAGCAATAATGTTCCGAGGCATGGATAGTGCTTCAATTCCAGCAAAGTTTATTAATGGCTGAATTCCACTGGACCCACTACCTCTATATTTACCATGATGGTGGGTGAAAACCAATAAATGTGGACTGTCAGTAATTGAGCATGTAACTTGTGCTCCATAATTATTTTCTTTCCTTTTCTATTAAGATGCTGAATTGTTGTTTGGCTCCCATTTTACTTTTGGAATTGACATTGTGCAGGTTCTGTTATTTTCCACTGCAATAAAATCCCCGTGGATAGTTTGTTATATGTGGCCCATATATATGTAGCATTTCTTTTAATTACATTTTGAAATAGAAGTATTGATATGAAAGACATGGTCCAAGAATAAGTTCAGTTACTTAAATTTAATTGCTATTAAGTGAGTTTCCAGTCATCATATTAATTTAACTACTGTTATGCTCCATGAGAATGGGGATCAATGATGAGAACATAAAATAACTTTCTGCTTTCCTATATAGTTCAAGGATTTTAATTTTTCAGTTTATGTTTGGTGTTAGCTTTTGGAAAAGTGTGTTTTTCTGTTTTTGGTTGGTTTCACTTAGGTAGCCTACTTGGGGCTGCTATTGCCAAAGATTACTAGTAAGATTACCCACTTTGCTATCCGTAGGCATACTACTTTGTTTTTTGGAGGTTTTCTCTGAAAGTTGGAAAAAATAAGATACCAGCTTTTGTGGATCATCAATTTTATTTTACTTTCTAAAATTAATTTAACCCTTTATAACAGTTCCACCTGTTCAAGCTTTCTCTTGTCGATTATATATTCCCTCCTTTTATTTTTAAAATTTCTTTTTAGGAGGAATTTTCACTTATCAACAAATTTTATTAATGAAAAATTTGTACCTATGTCATTTATAGTATTGACTTTTACTTTCTCATAGGTCACCCCTGGACAAGTGCACAGTGTGCCTCCTAATGAAGCTGAGCAGGAACAACCAATGGACCCTAAGATGATCGAAGATTTGTCCCATCTCACCAGTATGGGATTCTGCAATTTAGAACTTAATGAGGCTTTATTGCGAGTTCACAATCATAACATCACTGAAGTTGTTGAGTCACTACTGGAACGTGAGGATTAATCCTTTTTATCTCTCTCTCTCTTTTAATATCAATCTGTCCAAAGTCCCATAAAATAATAGTGTAATGATTCAGCTTCAATCACAGCTGTTCTTTGGAAAAAGATTACTATTTCTGTCCATGTCAATCCTGTGAAAAGCATTCAGTCCTAGTAATAAAAATTGATGTTTATCAATTCTAATAACATCTAACCAAATTACTTGTCAATAAAACCTACATCTTACTGTAATTGTTATCAATAAGTAAGAAAAATTTGCCTAATTGCAGAATTTGAGTGCATTTAACATGACAGATTTCACAGTTTCTTTGTGGCATAAGGGAGTTAAATTAGTGGTACCCTCTTACTTTTGATATAGCCATTCAAGTTTATTTTACTTGGTGTGGGCCAATGGTAACCAATGAAGTTTGTTTTGTCGATATTTTATATTCCAACACTATTTTATGTGTTTCTGTATATGAAAATAAAAAACTAAAAGATGCAATATTAATTTTAATGAAAATTTCAAAATGTGATAGGCCATGTTAGATTTTTAGAATGACCTATATATTCCATTTAACATATGCGCTATATGTTATCTTTTAAATGCGATGTTAATATAATGCAAATAAATCCTTGATTATAAAAATATTCTTCTTTCCTCCAACCTTTTTTAGGCTTTTAAAGTCTACCTTAATGTATATTTGTTACTGTATCATGTTTTGTTAAGCTTTGTACTTTGCTTATATCTCTGGCATAAATGTGTCAAAGCTGCATAGATGTTATGATATATAATGTACTCCATCTCTGGGACACTGGGAACTGTATTACTTGTGGACTAAATAAAATGTATGCAAAGCTCCTCTTAGTTACATTAATTATCTTGATAATTTTCCCTTATAACTACTTTTCCTTGGATTGTAAAGGAAGACTGTAGTTAAATCAAGCTGATCACTCAGTAAGCTTGCTGAGATTTCAGTCATACCATTTTGTATCTTTGGGTAAATATTACATTTGTCTCCTGTTTCTAAGCTAATTTCTTATTCGTATAAGGTTGGCTGACCATACACCACATTTTTGGCCCTTTCAACTCCTCCATATTTTATATAACTGTACTTTTCCCTGCTTTATCCTTCTGCAAAGACTGATATAATCATATTCAATAGCAAAAGTAGAGAATTAAAATTATCTGTAAAAGATAAAGAGGTCAGCTATAAACTGGAATTAACATTTATTTGTTGCTGATTTTATAATCAAAAGGATTTGTTAACCTTTTCAAAAACTGTTGAAGTTGCAGTGAAAACAGCATCCAAATATGAAGCTAATTTACTGTCAAACTTTATAGAAATATTTTGCCTTATAGTTCACCTGCATGTAGGAATTAGGGGTACTTTATTTCTGGTTATAATTCAATTTCCATCATCTAAATTGACAAGAATTGTTTCTAATAATATATGCATTGAAGTCCTGAGGACGTCCCTCGAGAGAGATAAAATGTAAAAAAAATGTCTTGTTTTACTGATGAAGAATGCCCCTTTCAAACTAGATGGCATATGGTCATCCTAGATTGTTTCAGGTATTTATTTTATTTTTCAATTTAAGTCTGGAAGTTACAAAACATTACAAACGCTTTCAGTTTTCAGTGTCTTGTGAAATTAGAGTTGGTATAACTCAAGTGCGCTGAAGAAGATAAAAAGTTGAGAGTCACAGATCTAGGTTCCAGATTTGACTTTCTCTACCTGTTCTCAAAGCAGGTAATATTTATGCTTTGAGATTCTTCACAGTATTTGTGTGTAGCACTTAGAGATTAAAGTGCGAACAGTTTTAATTGGTTTATTTTCTTCTCTTTGTCTTAGTTATTAATATAGCTGTATCGTAGCACAGTCACATCGAGCAGTTTTATTCACACACGGAGAAAAATCAAGGAGCTAACAATTCCGTCTATGAAAGCGTTTCGAAAACACTAATGTTTTTATCGCTTGAAAAAATGTTACACACTGAAGATGTTGAAATAAAAGCCGATTAACTGGACTTCATCAGATGACATACCTGCGTTATAATGCGAATTAGTTTGAAGAACAAAAATTGATTTGTTTTGCAACTAAAAAGAGTATATCGGCTCCACTATATTTTCAAAACATTTCAAGTTCAACTTCTTTAGAAAGTTTTTAACTTCTCTTTTTACTATTTCGTAACTTTTTAGACAAAGCCTTACATTTACGTGTTTTCTAAAATTATTTACGGTCAACGTAAACTTGTTTTCCATTTAAATATGGTATGTTATCATTAATTTTCTCTCTTATAATGAATCAAGGTTTTATTCAGCATAGATCTATAGGAAAAAAGAATAATTCCAGTTGACTGTCTTTGTTCCAGAAAGAAAACTATCTCGTCGTTACTGGTTAGCTCATAACGTTTGATGACCCACAACCTGGATGAGCTATAACTGCTCTTAACCTCATAACAGCTGGAGAAAAGCACTCCCGCAAGACTCTGATAAAACGGAACGCGGTCTTTTGCTGTCGCACATTCCATTGCGACCGTTTCCTTATCAATAGTGAAGAATTTTAGCTGACGTTTGTGAGTTAAAGGTCTCGTTTCCTTCGCATCTGCACATGCTACATGGACGAGGAAGCATAACTCTGACATTGAGATGCTGAAACTGCTGGGTCATAGTAAAAAACTGCAGGAAATATCTACCACCATATGCTCTTTTTTGGTAACATCCCCGCAGGAAACCTTTCAGGAATTAATTTTACTCTCTGGCGTTTCTAGATTTGTTTTCTCTCTCTCGGGTGAGTGACGTTTAGACAATGTTATGATGGTTTTTCGGAATGAAACCAAAACTGAAGTCATGACTCGTTTTGGAGTATAAACTCCAAAGTACGAGAGCATACGTGAGTAGACTTTCAATCGCATATACTTTTTTGAATTTCGGATTTTTCTTTCTGCATGAAAAGCAGATTTAGATTTTTCTTTCCTGCCAAACACGCGCTTGGTTTAATTTACATTGAAGGTTTTTTTTGTTACATCAAGTAGGTACATCATCTATATATGAAAAATAACCCTAGGTCTCGGGCTAGCTTTTCTTCTGATGTTGCCTTCATTTAAATCTCATGACATATTCACTCTTTCCATTCTTACCACTTCAACATCACGTTTACTGTGCGCTTTGTCGCTTGTTTTGGAATTATAATGTATTCTATTTCGTCTAAAAGTTCTGAAAATTGAATTCGAAAAGCTTCCATCGGTAATCAGATCGCCTGGAGCGAATTCCATCCAAGGGATTTTACCATAGCAACGCCGTTGTCGAAATGAAATTTTAACTAACGAAGCGGGCTGCTCTACGTTGAACCATCTTTAGATCTGACAATGAGACTAACCTTACTTATTGTGGATCCCAAATCGCGCAGCAGTGTTGAAGACTAGGTCGAATGAGGAAAAGCGATTTCTTTGACTTAAGATGGGCATTTGATCATGTTTCTACCAGTTAATTTTTGCATTCTACTTGCTTTACCTATTGCACCTCGAATATGTCCCTTTGGACGATAAAATGCAGGTAAGTGTATCGTAACTCTTAGGTTATTCTTGTGACGCGAGAACTCGCGTGGTCCGTCGATATTTTAAAGTCCCAGTTTGAAGAAAAAATTCCGATAAAGAATATAAAGGAATATATGAAGATATCAACGACAGAAGAAGAAGAGAGACAGTTTAAACACGAATTTTCGTAGTATTTTGGTGCTGTATCCTCTAAGAGGGGCTTTAAGGCATTTAATATTAGCTCAGTAAGTTTTAAGGCAACTTCCCGGTTTCAGCATCACCAAAACTTGAGAAGTGACAGTTTTTTGCCTGTGTGGAAAATATATGTAAATGATGTGTGATATTTTAAGGAATATAAATTCACAGTTTGATGAGGATTCATTGTGCTGGGGAAAATGTTACATTCAGAGCCACTGCGAAAAGATTCGTGGATGGCGTACTTTTCTATGATATTGATATAATTACTTTAGATTTCGATGAAAGGCTAAAGAAAAGACAAGAGAGAACTATGTGCCACTTCTAAAAACTCCATCTTTCTCATGTATGAACATAAGAAGATAGCTAATCTAGTTGCATTATGCAGAGTGACCGTAGAAAAAAATAGAACTTTTGACGTGGTTCACTTTAACGTGAAAATTTTCTCCTATTTGAACGTAACATCTTATTCGCGAGTGGAAGTTCGGAGAAGCGCCAGAGGACTAAGAATCTCCGCATAACATAAGAAAGGCTAATAGGTTAGATTAGGTAAGGTGTTTATACTCCTCTTGCTACTGGCGGCTCGTGGGGTGTACTTCTAAATCTGAATCTGCGAATATTTTCCGCGGACTGAATAGGGCGTGTGACAATGACGAAAAATTCTTAGTCATTGAAAATATTCCATTTTAAGCTAGTTCCCGGTAGTTTGTGCATAGAACTTCTTGGAGGAGCGAACACAGGTAAAGTTTCTCACAAGTCTTACTAACTTTTTGTCGAAGTCAGATGCAGCCATCGGAGCAAATTTTTCTAAAGTAAATCGTTTAAATGTTGGGTATTGATTCTGGAAGTAACTCAATGTTTCATAATTTCATGTATTTCATGAGTATCGCTGTAAGGAAAATCTTTTTCGAAAATTTATGTCCGAAAAACATAATTCAATTACATTTTACATGACGTAAGTCGCTTTCTTGGTGTTTTGGTCATTATTCTCGTGTAATAATATAACCAGCATATTTGATAAGACATAAGACTGAATACCCTATTTATTTCAGCGTGGAACAAAAGTGTAATTTCCGTGCTGATTATCTAATGGGTATTGATATATGTCAGGAATGGGCTTATTCATCGCAAAACTGCTGGTGACCAGATTCATGGCGGAATAAGATATTTTCCCTTTGTTGAACTGTGTGCAAACTGAATCTGAAGTAGATTAATGAGCTTTGGGCGTGCAGTGATTCTTCTGAGTAATGAATATCTAACAAATCAAAGATTTCCGTATCTTAAATTCAAACAGCAAAAGTGACCAACTAAACCAATTCTGATCCGATGTAAATAAATCTAGAGCTTTGAGTTTTGTGATCGACTAGCTGGGAGATGAGATTTTTGAAATCTGTTTAAACAAATTCTTAAACTGTAAGCCTGCCGTTCACTCACTGAAAATCTTCCACGGTTTGTAAGTATATTATTTTTTCTTAAATTCTACGAAGGTACATTAATTAACTAAGATAATGAAGAACGATGAAAATGATGCATTTCCTGAATATTTTCTGCGTATAATGGTGCGTTTCCTTTACGTTTACCCGATGATGCCATTTTAGCCCAAACCAATCGTTGGATAATACCTGTAATTATATTACCGGTCATTCATTTTGTGGAAATTATAAGGTGTTTTTCTCCATGTTTCAGACAAAAAAGTCTTCCAGATATTCTCCTTTTTACATTTGTATCAATAATATCGGATTAAAATATTACATTAAATCCAGTTCTTACGTAGTAATAATTTTCATACGAGGTTTGAACGGTGATGAAGAATAGCATTCATCTTGGTTAATCTTAATTGAATTCCACGACGAGTGTAATGTATAGGGTCTTGTTATGCACTTTAAATTTATAGATATAAATTTTTCCCCNTAAATCCAGTTCTTACGTAGTAATAATTTTCATACGAGGTTTGAACGGTGATGAAGAATAGCATTCATCTTGGTTAATCTTAATTGAATTCCACGACGAGTGTAATGTATAGGGTCTTGTTATGCACTTTAAATTTATAGATATAAATTTTTCCCCGCGAGCCGCCAGTGACTTATGACAGGGGCAACCGGGTAAACTAGGCAGGCCATACTCAATCACCGTTTTCCATTAATCGAATTCTGGATCATAAAGGAAGGGCAAACAGCCTCACTCCTCATCTAGCCAGGCAAACATCTCTCTAGGGCTTTTGGTAGGCTATTCTGGAGATGTTGAGGTTCGAACCGGCCCTCGGGTTGAATAATTTGTAGCCGTTTTTTTACGCCAGAATTTTTTTATGTAAGCTTGCAGAGCTTAGCAGGTCTCATGAAATATTGGCCACAAACTTTAAATTCCACCCGTCTATTCTGCATCTTTATCGCGTTATTTGCTTTCCCTTTCGGGCCTCCTGATTTACTCGTTATTCTTTGGAGGGAAAGGAGAAGTGACACCGATCGAATAGGAGCTATTTAAAAAATCCACAGCTATCAAGTTTGGATTTCGTTTATGGAAATGGTCTCGCATGCCTTGCATATCGAAGTGAGCGATCGATCTATCATGGTGTCACCTCTGCCTCTTTCTCATCGACTCATTGGGCCAAGCTAACTTTACGATTTTTTCGATCGCTCGCACAAAATGACGTTAAAGTTCACTTTGTGTAGAGCAAAACGAAGAAATACCACGAATATCTAATTTCTAATTGAATGGAATCAAACAAATACGAGAAAAACAGGATTCACTCTCGCGTGATCTATCGACAAGAAAAAAGTAGCTCGACAGCTGAAATTGAAAGTCGGGATTTAAAATCGGAATAAATGAATACAGAAAATGATTGTGAGAGATGGAGAGGTTACCTTTTTGAGGCTTATTTGAATATTTTTTATTCTTGGATCCATTGATAAATATTCAGATCAGCGAGGGATCCAAGTGGTGGAATGCCAGAGAATCTCTATATCATTTTATTCGTGTAAGAAGAACAAACAAGAGAACGCATGTTCCCCTTTCATAAAGTCGTCGTAGACACTTTCCTCTTTTGATATATACGTAGTAAAGGAGGACAGATGACATCAATGTTTCGCGTTATGTTATTTCGGAGACTTAGCTTATTGAAGAATTCATGAAACGAGAATTTCCAATACTCTTCCGTCTTAGGGCGAGTTCATATTATTATTATTATTACACACCAGGTGAAAATTTTTCACTCGTTTGAAGAAGACAAACTATCTTATAGAGATTTGATGTTTTTCTGATGGATATACAAACTATCTTCATCGTAGATATTCTGTCTGTCCATGGTTACTTCGTCCATGTACTACTTACCGAGAACTACATCCTTGCCAATTATCTGCTCTTTCTGGTAGATTCTGATGATTTTCTTCATTCCCCTTTAATGTAATCTATTAAATTTCGGAGGTAACTGAAGTCTTTTCTTACCCATGGCTCCCCCGTAAACTAACGCAGTGGTTCACAACGGAGGCCAAGCCATATTTTTCAAGGGCCGCGAGAATAAACCGTAAAATTGGAGTCATGAAACTTCTAAATGAGGTACAAGAAATTAAATAATTCGAAAATAATATCTATACTTCTCAACAAATTACCACTTACTGTTTCATAAACACTATTACTTTTAATTATAAATGCACAATTGATATATTAATTGGACCAGATTAAAATCCATTTAACCAACTAATACTGAATGTGGTGGGAGGGGTCAAAGAGGTTCTCAAGCTCAAAAGGGGTTCTCGAAAAAGAAATGGTTGAGAACCATCGATCTAGCTTTCCTTTGATCAGCTTTTCCGTCATCCTTATCCAGAATAATGTGTGATTCTTTTGGTACATCTACTACGTTATATTTTATACCAAACAAATATTTAAAAACAAAATTTTTAGCATTTTTTATTAAGTTGACAGAATTTACTATTTCGAGCAGTACAACGGTTTCCATGACACAACCGCGAAATAGAGGAAAAACTCCGCAGTGCCTGAGTTTTTATCTCGTTTAACTCGTTTTAATTTCTGACGTCGAATTTTAAATGCCCTTTTCTTGGCGTTTCCTGGTAATGCTATTATGTTATATACTTTATTCTTATTGCTCATGCTTTAAGAGCATTGATTTGATATGGCTTATAACATTTCGTCTTCTTGGCATGGCCGAAGTATCAAAATCGGAAAAACTAATATACACGTTCGTAAATCTTAAACCCCCATACTAATTCCTCTCTCTTTTTGATTAAAATTTTATTTCAAAGAGATGCGAAATATGCTTTCTTTTATACAAACTAGAAATTTCATAAAAATAATGAAAAATTTGTACCTATGTCATTTATAGTATTGACTTTTACTTTCTCATAGGTCACCCCTGGACAAGTGCACAGTGTGCCTCCTAATGAAGCTGAGCAGGAACAACCAATGGACCCTAAGATGATCGAAGATTTGTCCCATCTCACCAGTATGGGATTCTGCAATTTAGAACTTAATGAGGCTTTATTGCGAGTTCACAATCATAACATCACTGAAGTTGTTGAGTCACTACTGGAACGTGAGGATTAATCCTTTTTATCTCTCTCTCTCTTTTAATATCAATCTGTCCAAAGTCCCATAAAATAATAGTGTAATGATTCAGCTTCAATCACAGCTGTTCTTTGGAAAAAGATTACTATTTCTGTCCATGTCAATCCTGTGAAAAGCATTCAGTCCTAGTAATAAAAATTGATGTTTATCAATTCTAATAACATCTAACCAAATTACTTGTCAATAAAACCTACATCTTACTGTAATTGTTATCAATAAGTAAGAAAAATTTGCCTAATTGCAGAATTTGAGTGCATTTAACATGACAGATTTCACAGTTTCTTTGTGGCATAAGGGAGTTAAATTAGTGGTACCCTCTTACTTTTGATATAGCCATTCAAGTTTATTTTACTTGGTGTGGGCCAATGGTAACCAATGAAGTTTGTTTTGTCGATATTTTATATTCCAACACTATTTTATGTGTTTCTGTATATGAAAATAAAAAACTAAAAGATGCAATATTAATTTTAATGAAAATTTCAAAATGTGATAGGCCATGTTAGATTTTTAGAATGACCTATATATTCCATTTAACATATGCGCTATATGTTATCTTTTAAATGCGATGTTAATATAATGCAAATAAATCCTTGATTATAAAAATATTCTTCTTTCCTCCAACCTTTTTTAGGCTTTTAAAGTCTACCTTAATGTATATTTGTTACTGTATCATGTTTTGTTAAGCTTTGTACTTTGCTTATATCTCTGGCATAAATGTGTCAAAGCTGCATAGATGTTATGATATATAATGTACTCCATCTCTGGGACACTGGGAACTGTATTACTTGTGGACTAAATAAAATGTATGCAAAGCTCCTCTTAGTTACATTAATTATCTTGATAATTTTCCCTTATAACTACTTTTCCTTGGATTGTAAAGGAAGACTGTAGTTAAATCAAGCTGATCACTCAGTAAGCTTGCTGAGATTTCAGTCATACCATTTTGTATCTTTGGGTAAATATTACATTTGTCTCCTGTTTCTAAGCTAATTTCTTATTCGTATAAGGTTGGCTGACCATACACCACATTTTTGGCCCTTTCAACTCCTCCATATTTTATATAACTGTACTTTTCCCTGCTTTATCCTTCTGCAAAGACTGATATAATCATATTCAATAGCAAAAGTAGAGAATTAAAATTATCTGTAAAAGATAAAGAGGTCAGCTATAAACTGGAATTAACATTTATTTGTTGCTGATTTTATAATCAAAAGGATTTGTTAACCTTTTCAAAAACTGTTGAAGTTGCAGTGAAAACAGCATCCAAATATGAAGCTAATTTACTGTCAAACTTTATAGAAATATTTTGCCTTATAGTTCACCTGCATGTAGGAATTAGGGGTACTTTATTTCTGGTTATAATTCAATTTCCATCATCTAAATTGACAAGAATTGTTTCTAATAATATATGCATTGAAGTCCTGAGGACGTCCCTCGAGAGAGATAAAATGTAAAAAAAATGTCTTGTTTTACTGATGAAGAATGCCCCTTTCAAACTAGATGGCATATGGTCATCCTAGATTGTTTCAGGTATTTATTTTATTTTTCAATTTAAGTCTGGAAGTTACAAAACATTACAAACGCTTTCAGTTTTCAGTGTCTTGTGAAATTAGAGTTGGTATAACTCAAGTGCGCTGAAGAAGATAAAAAGTTGAGAGTCACAGATCTAGGTTCCAGATTTGACTTTCTCTACCTGTTCTCAAAGCAGGTAATATTTATGCTTTGAGATTCTTCACAGTATTTGTGTGTAGCACTTAGAGATTAAAGTGCGAACAGTTTTAATTGGTTTATTTTCTTCTCTTTGTCTTAGTTATTAATATAGCTGTATCGTAGCACAGTCACATCGAGCAGTTTTATTCACACACGGAGAAAAATCAAGGAGCTAACAATTCCGTCTATGAAAGCGTTTCGAAAACACTAATGTTTTTATCGCTTGAAAAAATGTTACACACTGAAGATGTTGAAATAAAAGCCGATTAACTGGACTTCATCAGATGACATACCTGCGTTATAATGCGAATTAGTTTGAAGAACAAAAATTGATTTGTTTTGCAACTAAAAAGAGTATATCGGCTCCACTATATTTTCAAAACATTTCAAGTTCAACTTCTTTAGAAAGTTTTTAACTTCTCTTTTTACTATTTCGTAACTTTTTAGACAAAGCCTTACATTTACGTGTTTTCTAAAATTATTTACGGTCAACGTAAACTTGTTTTCCATTTAAATATGGTATGTTATCATTAATTTTCTCTCTTATAATGAATCAAGGTTTTATTCAGCATAGATCTATAGGAAAAAAGAATAATTCCAGTTGACTGTCTTTGTTCCAGAAAGAAAACTATCTCGTCGTTACTGGTTAGCTCATAACGTTTGATGACCCACAACCTGGATGAGCTATAACTGCTCTTAACCTCATAACAGCTGGAGAAAAGCACTCCCGCAAGACTCTGATAAAACGGAACGCGGTCTTTTGCTGTCGCACATTCCATTGCGACCGTTTCCTTATCAATAGTGAAGAATTTTAGCTGACGTTTGTGAGTTAAAGGTCTCGTTTCCTTCGCATCTGCACATGCTACATGGACGAGGAAGCATAACTCTGACATTGAGATGCTGAAACTGCTGGGTCATAGTAAAAAACTGCAGGAAATATCTACCACCATATGCTCTTTTTTGGTAACATCCCCGCAGGAAACCTTTCAGGAATTAATTTTACTCTCTGGCGTTTCTAGATTTGTTTTCTCTCTCTCGGGTGAGTGACGTTTAGACAATGTTATGATGGTTTTTCGGAATGAAACCAAAACTGAAGTCATGACTCGTTTTGGAGTATAAACTCCAAAGTACGAGAGCATACGTGAGTAGACTTTCAATCGCATATACTTTTTTGAATTTCGGATTTTTCTTTCTGCATGAAAAGCAGATTTAGATTTTTCTTTCCTGCCAAACACGCGCTTGGTTTAATTTACATTGAAGGTTTTTTTTGTTACATCAAGTAGGTACATCATCTATATATGAAAAATAACCCTAGGTCTCGGGCTAGCTTTTCTTCTGATGTTGCCTTCATTTAAATCTCATGACATATTCACTCTTTCCATTCTTACCACTTCAACATCACGTTTACTGTGCGCTTTGTCGCTTGTTTTGGAATTATAATGTATTCTATTTCGTCTAAAAGTTCTGAAAATTGAATTCGAAAAGCTTCCATCGGTAATCAGATCGCCTGGAGCGAATTCCATCCAAGGGATTTTACCATAGCAACGCCGTTGTCGAAATGAAATTTTAACTAACGAAGCGGGCTGCTCTACGTTGAACCATCTTTAGATCTGACAATGAGACTAACCTTACTTATTGTGGATCCCAAATCGCGCAGCAGTGTTGAAGACTAGGTCGAATGAGGAAAAGCGATTTCTTTGACTTAAGATGGGCATTTGATCATGTTTCTACCAGTTAATTTTTGCATTCTACTTGCTTTACCTATTGCACCTCGAATATGTCCCTTTGGACGATAAAATGCAGGTAAGTGTATCGTAACTCTTAGGTTATTCTTGTGACGCGAGAACTCGCGTGGTCCGTCGATATTTTAAAGTCCCAGTTTGAAGAAAAAATTCCGATAAAGAATATAAAGGAATATATGAAGATATCAACGACAGAAGAAGAAGAGAGACAGTTTAAACACGAATTTTCGTAGTATTTTGGTGCTGTATCCTCTAAGAGGGGCTTTAAGGCATTTAATATTAGCTCAGTAAGTTTTAAGGCAACTTCCCGGTTTCAGCATCACCAAAACTTGAGAAGTGACAGTTTTTTGCCTGTGTGGAAAATATATGTAAATGATGTGTGATATTTTAAGGAATATAAATTCACAGTTTGATGAGGATTCATTGTGCTGGGGAAAATGTTACATTCAGAGCCACTGCGAAAAGATTCGTGGATGGCGTACTTTTCTATGATATTGATATAATTACTTTAGATTTCGATGAAAGGCTAAAGAAAAGACAAGAGAGAACTATGTGCCACTTCTAAAAACTCCATCTTTCTCATGTATGAACATAAGAAGATAGCTAATCTAGTTGCATTATGCAGAGTGACCGTAGAAAAAAATAGAACTTTTGACGTGGTTCACTTTAACGTGAAAATTTTCTCCTATTTGAACGTAACATCTTATTCGCGAGTGGAAGTTCGGAGAAGCGCCAGAGGACTAAGAATCTCCGCATAACATAAGAAAGGCTAATAGGTTAGATTAGGTAAGGTGTTTATACTCCTCTTGCTACTGGCGGCTCGTGGGGTGTACTTCTAAATCTGAATCTGCGAATATTTTCCGCGGACTGAATAGGGCGTGTGACAATGACGAAAAATTCTTAGTCATTGAAAATATTCCATTTTAAGCTAGTTCCCGGTAGTTTGTGCATAGAACTTCTTGGAGGAGCGAACACAGGTAAAGTTTCTCACAAGTCTTACTAACTTTTTGTCGAAGTCAGATGCAGCCATCGGAGCAAATTTTTCTAAAGTAAATCGTTTAAATGTTGGGTATTGATTCTGGAAGTAACTCAATGTTTCATAATTTCATGTATTTCATGAGTATCGCTGTAAGGAAAATCTTTTTCGAAAATTTATGTCCGAAAAACATAATTCAATTACATTTTACATGACGTAAGTCGCTTTCTTGGTGTTTTGGTCATTATTCTCGTGTAATAATATAACCAGCATATTTGATAAGACATAAGACTGAATACCCTATTTATTTCAGCGTGGAACAAAAGTGTAATTTCCGTGCTGATTATCTAATGGGTATTGATATATGTCAGGAATGGGCTTATTCATCGCAAAACTGCTGGTGACCAGATTCATGGCGGAATAAGATATTTTCCCTTTGTTGAACTGTGTGCAAACTGAATCTGAAGTAGATTAATGAGCTTTGGGCGTGCAGTGATTCTTCTGAGTAATGAATATCTAACAAATCAAAGATTTCCGTATCTTAAATTCAAACAGCAAAAGTGACCAACTAAACCAATTCTGATCCGATGTAAATAAATCTAGAGCTTTGAGTTTTGTGATCGACTAGCTGGGAGATGAGATTTTTGAAATCTGTTTAAACAAATTCTTAAACTGTAAGCCTGCCGTTCACTCACTGAAAATCTTCCACGGTTTGTAAGTATATTATTTTTTCTTAAATTCTACGAAGGTACATTAATTAACTAAGATAATGAAGAACGATGAAAATGATGCATTTCCTGAATATTTTCTGCGTATAATGGTGCGTTTCCTTTACGTTTACCCGATGATGCCATTTTAGCCCAAACCAATCGTTGGATAATACCTGTAATTATATTACCGGTCATTCATTTTGTGGAAATTATAAGGTGTTTTTCTCCATGTTTCAGACAAAAAAGTCTTCCAGATATTCTCCTTTTTACATTTGTATCAATAATATCGGATTAAAATATTACATTAAATCCAGTTCTTACGTAGTAATAATTTTCATACGAGGTTTGAACGGTGATGAAGAATAGCATTCATCTTGGTTAATCTTAATTGAATTCCACGACGAGTGTAATGTATAGGGTCTTGTTATGCACTTTAAATTTATAGATATAAATTTTTCCCC